>SNQJ01S0010972.1:72831-87261 GCA_010110895.2 Picea sitchensis
ATACAATCCTTTCCATTGGTGACATGAGTCTTGTTTGTTTCTTGTTCTTATGTCCTTATGCTCAATAGTTTAGTTGTTCTTTCCTTTCTTAGTTTAATTCTTAGTTTAGTCTTTTATGTTTATTTTTCTAACCCTTTCCTTCATTGCTGTCTTGCTTAGCTAACCCAACTAAGCTTGTAAGCACCTCCACTTTGCTCATTCAGGTGACAAAATAGGCACAATACTTGACGAGGAAGGAAAAATCATATTGGAGCCTGAAGCCATCACTGACAGAAGAATTCACCAGCTGAGGAATAGATCCATTTCAGAGTATCTCATTAAATGAAGGAAACTACCGGCTGAAGATTCCACTTGACAAGATGAGTCTTTTATACAGAAGCATCCAGAGTTACTCAAGCATTGCGAACAACACTTGTCTCAAGGGGAGGGGCATGTTAAGCCCTAATATTGGCTCATTACCCCTTAATTGAGGAATATTACATTAGTAATGTTATTTTATTTATGTCGGCTTTATTCCATTACTTGTAATCATACCTCCTAGTCTCCTATATATACGAAGGAGACATTTTCATTTGGAATAATCTTGTAATTGAACATTTATGTGGGGTAAAAGGAGGTTTCCCCCTCGAAGAGGCTTATTATCTAAAATTATCTCTTTTTCAAGGCATTGAGTACTAATTCTGAGGTTTTTCTATGCTATATTGATATTTGGTTCTTAACATTTCTCCTCTTACCTCTTGGTAATCCATGAGATCTCTGCTTGATATCTCTTCATTGCCCACCTAGAAATTTGAATTTTCACTTCTTCCCTCCTGTCAGCTCATGAGATATCTAACTGATCTCTTCTCCACCTCATCACTAAGTCTCTCTCCAACTTGTTTCTTGCAAATTGTCTCCTCTATGTGACTAAGGTTTTCAGCATGCCTCAACCACCTATTCAACATCCGTTGTTACCTCTTGGCAACCAACTACTAGAATGGCCACTTAGCTCTCCTCGTCAAGGGCCACTCATACCTCCAACCTCCTTGTCCTACTTGTTTCATCTTCAACATTAACTTCTCTAGTTCTGATCTTGTCTAGTAGATCTCTTTATCCATATCTGCTTTGTGTAAATGTCGACAGTCTTCTCCTCGGCCTTGCTTATGACCTTCAGTAGCCATCGTCACTTTCTGCCTCAAAGAATGCAACCAATTGTTCTCACTCATCCCACCTGGATGTCTGTTGTCTACTATGAAACTGAGAGAGCCTCCATCTTTCTCCTGCAACCCACCTAGCTGTCTACTGACTGCTGCACACTTGCAAACAATCCTCACACACAAAACATCATTACTCTATGTCTCCTAACCTTTTCCTACTATTTGCAAGAAAAACATGCTCTGATACCACTTGATGGTATCAGACAAAACCTTTTCCTAGGCTTTGATACCACTTGGTGTAGACTCCCTCTTCCTCTTGGAGATGCTCGACCTCCCGGTCTAGGATCTCTCAAAAGGATCGATTCGAATTGACTTGTAGGCTCATGTTGAGCCCCAAAACCTTTTCCACAGGCCTATGTTTTCTTCCCCGTGATCGAAACAACGAATGGGTATCCTAAATCCTTCACAGAGTCCTTCCAAGAGACCCTGTGCCAATCCATGGGAAAATCTGATGATACTTGAGGAATTTGGGACTTTCTTACTTCACTTGATGCATACCTGGGCTGACCTGAACCTCTCATGCACTTTCCCTAAACCTTTGTGCCCTCAAATTCATCTTTCAGGCTCTATCCCTTTTTTCCCTGGTGGTGCTAGCATATTACCACAGGATATGACTAGGTGCCAACTCAAAAGGCGCTTCAGAGTGTCGGGATATGAGTGTTTTCAATTGATAATAGGCCAATTCTCCAGAAATTCAAATTGGCAAAGTTCCGAAATGACCTGAGGGGGATAAACGGTCTCTTCTCTCTTTCCAAATCAACGACCATGATCTCTTCGGCTCCAAGATTCGACGAAATCCGAAAAACCTCTCCACAAAACCTTCGTAGTACTAAACCTCTGAAGTTCACAATATGATGCCATGTGTCCTCAGAGCATCAAAAACCCTGATTAACTCTGGGACCCCACACTTTGGGAGTTCTAAAGTCTCCAATATCACAAATCTCTGTAGTGCAATCCTTCCAGAGTGTCGGATCTCCTAACATGTGTACTTCCTCCTTCAGTTGGGTACCAGAGTGTTCAACAACTCTGGGGTGTCTTACCTGACACTCTTCTCTCACATAAATCTAAATAGAGCTCTCTTGTGTGCTCCTTTCACTCACTCAAAACACTCCTTGTTGAGCTTACAAAGTATTCAATAACTCTGGCTATGCTTTCTCTGCACATGATTTCCTACAGAGTGTTCAATAACCGTGAGGATCCTTCTGAGTTTGTAATTTCTCTGGTGTGCCCACTTGGTACGTTCTCCCCTTAAATTCCAAACATAATTCAAGTACACACTCCTTGGGCTCTCTTCACAGAGTTTCCAATACTCTGTCATGCACTAGCCTAAAAGAACCCAAAACTCTTAGCAAACTCACAAAGATAGAGAATTCTATATTCTTCCTGCATAATGAAACCTATTCATACATCTACAATATTCACATAAACACACATAATAACCATTCATATACATTTCGAAAAACACCCATATAACACACAGGGAATCAGATGCAGGAAAAACTGCCTGTTTTGTATTAATATCTGAATGCTTCATTACAATATGTGCAGGCTGGACCACAATAAAGACTCAACTCCCTTCTCTCCTTGGCTTACAATTCTTTTCATTCTAACTTAGACAATGTCCAACAACCTACTAAGGCTTTCATTACAATGATTTATACAAGAGGGGCTCATACATCTTTCCCTCCAAACTATCTCAGCGACATCCTATCATCATTATAATGCCTATCTATTAAGGCTAAATACATTTAATGATCATTAATGACCATCTAGTCTGAATTGGATCTACAACCAACAACCTGTCATCCATTAAAGGTGAGATTATCTACATCTATAACACCTTGTTTCCCCCAGTTATAAATATAACTATATTCGCTAAGGAACTATGGAAAACTCAAAGGTGTGAATGTTTGATTTGATGGAACTTTATATGAAAGGTTGATGAATGTAAAGTTTGTTATTTTAATAGAAAATGGATATGTGTTGCATGATTCCTAGAAAGGGGACGTGCTAAGAGAGACCATGAATACTATGAAAGAGATAGTGGAGGGGACCAGGAATGGTTGCGTTAACCTCCACCGAACCAGTACTTTGTTGTATTTAATTGCTCAGGATCAGAACAACCCTCTGACCCATGAATGAATTACAATCAGGATGGGAGGTGGGAAGACCTCCTCAATATTTAATGAGGGGATGGGGCAGACCATCCGTATGTAAGGCTTCGAGACCTGACCATAGACTGGAAATTTGGGCCACACGCAATATTGCTGGAAAAGGAAAGAAAGGAAAGCATGGGGGTCAGGGGAGGGGAACTGCGAAGAGTGAAGAGACGCGAAGCTAGGCTCTGGGGTTCAAGGAAGAACTAAGGGGATAAACATTCTAGTTTCAGGAAATGGATGAGAAGGTTATGATACAAGCTGATAAATGAGGTTGGTCCTCCTTGCTTGGTATCTTGTAAACCATTGCCGAGATCCTACGAGAGGAGGAGAGTAACCTCCATCCCTACTATCCTTGAGCCGGAAGAAAGGATTCTTTTGAAAAACATCGTGGTCTAGCTCATGGGTGGATAATGGTAAATTCATTAGGAGTGACTGAACCTATGGTTGGGTGGAAACGAGCACCCTTTCCAGCAGTCGCTTCACGTTATCTATTTCTGATATGTGTTTTCATACTATATTCSTTGAATTGAGAATTAATGGTTGCATGCATGTATTTACATMTCTATAAATGTTTTCTGCATTGAAATGGTTAAGATACGTGTATACATTGACTTCCTTAAGAAATTATGCCTCTTCTTTTACCGTATGCTCTATATTAATCTCCAAAGTTGTTTTCCCCAGCGAGATACCTCACAACTATGGAGTCAGAGCATGCCTCTTGGAACTACTGTCGTCTCGATAACCTCACGAGTTTACCTTGCCCTGTTTTAGAGCTTAAGGTTCTACAAGTTAGGGAGGTGTCCCCTTCAAACTAGTAGTCTGAGAGACCTTGAACTCGTGCTCATGACCTTAGTCAAAAAACTTTTAAGAGTAGATATCATAGACTGAGAGTCATGTAAAGGTCCATGTGACCTGGGTCTAGGAACCCTACGCTACGCCCAAAAGGATCTAGTTCATAATGGTTTCAAAGTTTCGGGAGTTCGTTGCCTAGAATGTCAAACTTCATGTTAGTCAAAGTTACCCGAACTCCCTTAGTAACAAGATTCATAGATGAATCAGGAACTTGACAGTGGAGATGGATGAAAACCGTTCATCAAGAGGAAAACCCATCACAGTCACCAGATCGACTCAAAGACCCACTGGAATTAATGAATCAAACATCAGCTGCTCGATTAGATCAATGGTTGGGAATCATTGCAGAGTGCGAAGGTGAAATTAGCAGACGTGATAGTTTTTGTCCCACAATTCATAAATGGTGTTGAGCTCATTGGGGATGGAAGATCAACGACCTCTATTAGACAGAGTCGGGAGAGCACTTCCCATATTTCAGATATTGGGCCCCATAATCGTTGTGAACCATCAATCTTTGAATGAATATCGATGGTGGGGAATCATTGTAGAGCGAGAAGGTGAAATTAGCGGATGTGCTAGTTCGCGACCCACAATTCACCAACACCATTTATCTCGTCGGGGTGGGGAATCAATGACCACGATTAGACCAAGTGGGGTGAGTACTTTTAATATTGTGGAGATTGAGCTCTCTGATAAAGAGAGAGCACATTGGGGCCCCATAATCACTGTGAATTGTCGATTGGCAGACAAATCGGTATTGGCCGGATCATGACCATCAAATCCAGAAAAGTTGATAGGAAGATAGTCGTGAGTTCCTTTGGAAACCTATGGAGTAACAGAGTCCATCTGTACCGTCGATATGAGAGAGAGGATATGTGGCATAAATCCCTCGACTTCGGGTGCAAGCACTCTGGGAGAAAGTGAGTGTGGATATTTTGAAACTATTGAAGCCCGAAGAGCCGAAGTGATTTGCAATCGTCGATCTATGGGAGACACATGTTGACAGATCGTCGATTTTGGGTGAAAGCACTCTGGGAGAAAGCGAGTGTGGAGAGGTTGAAACTCTCGAAGCCCGAAGAGTTGAAGATATTTGCAACCATCGATCTATGGGAGACACGTGTCGAAATATCGTCGACTTCAGGCGAAAGAACTCCGAGAGAAAGCGAGTGTGGAGAGGTTAAAACTCCAGAAGTCCGAATATTCGAAGTGATTCACAACCATCGATCGTGAAAGGGAAGTGTGGCACTTGATATATAACTCTAGGTATGGAGTACTTCAGAGGAAAAAGGCATGGGAATATTTGAAACTCCCGAACGTCGAAGCCCCAAATTGAATCAGGGCCATCGAAATTATTGAGGGAACGCAACGTCGGATCATGAACCTCAGAGGTTTTCCACTCCCGAGTATTTTTGTGGTGGTTTTCTTGGCACATGTTGTCTTGGAGTCTGGTCATAGCCCGCGGTCATATGCAAGTATAGAGGGATGTAAGAATCTGAAGAACTGGGGAGAGTATATCTGCTAGCTCTGAGCGCATTTCACAGCACGAAGATAGTGGCTGGAAAGATCTGGAAGAGCAGAATGGAATAGAGACCCCGAATGAGGGTATTGATTTTCTTAAGAAGAAAGAAATTGTTTTATGCCTCACCATTGGTATGTTACAAATTGGTATTAGATCATGGTTACAACACTTGGCCTACTTGGGCTCAAGGGTGAGTCACTTAAAAATTGTGTTTAAAGTAAATTTTAAGGGTGACACCCTATCTTACTACTTCCCTAAAGAGTATGGATAAACTTTTATCAAGGAAAAGAATAAAAATTTCTATTGTCTGTGTGTATTTAATAAATTTGAATTTTATGTTGTTCATAAACTAATAGACTGTTGGCTAACAGTAAGTGTTTTGTCAGCACTCAAACAATCAATGAATCTTGGGAAACCATAAGCATAAAGGATGGTGATACACCATGAAGTGGGGGATGGTTCCCACAATAGAGATGAAGAGTCTGACAAGAGGAGGGTGGTGGAGACCCCTCCGGATCTATCTGAAACTGTAAGAGGACTTATGGCCGAATTACAGAGTTGCAAGGCTGAAAACGAGAGATTGATACAGGAGCAAGAAAAATAAATGAAAATCAATGCATTCTTGTTGTAGTGCCTATCCGATATACAGAGACAGATGCAACATAGACCTGCAACCAGTCATGTTGACCGATGACATATAGAAATAAGTCAAAGTCTACCTGAAATACAAAAATGTGGTCCTATAAATGGCCACACAGGGAGAAGAACCTCAAGGAAGGCCCAACCTAGAGGCAGGGGATGCTCATCGGGAGATTCCTCTAGAAAGGGAACGGGAAACTCCGAGGGATCTTCTAGTAGAAAAAATAGCTCCCGTTATCAGAAGAAAGGAAAGAAGCGAAATCATTCCAAAATTCATGACCCCAAAGAGTTCAATAAAGCCACACCAACATCTTTCAATGGAGAGAATGAAAAAGGGGAAGAGGCATGGTTTAAAGAAGTACTTCAGAGTTCATGACTATTATGGAAATTTGAAGGCTCGAATAGCCATCTTCAACCTCAATGGAAAGGCTTCCATTTGGCGGGAAGATCTTAAGGATGTGAAAGGAATCCATAAAAAAGAATTATCATGGAAATAGTTTGAGAAACACTTCAATAAGAAGTATCTGTCAGAGAAATATTTCGATGGGAATACCAAGGAGTTATATGAACTCAAGCTGGGACAACTCAACATAGAGGAATATATCAATAAATTCCTTGAGCTGCTGAGGTATGTACCCTACATAAAATATGAAAAGGTAAAATTCCAAGGATTTTTCAATGGGTTACCTTAGACCTACCAGAAAAATATTGAGTTTGATGAGCCAAATACTTTAGAAGACACTATCCGGAAGGAAATGTATTGTTATGAACAATTCGAGAGTCATATAGAACCTCGCAAGGATTGGAAGAAGAAGAATAATTCGAGTTTCAAGAAGAAGGGGTTTAAATCCTCAAGATTTAAGAACTATAGGAAGGATTCAAGGATGATCCTTCCTACCCGAAATGTGCACCAAAAAAATTTCCCCTTCCTGAGTGGAAATAAACCTTTTGGATCAACCCCAGGAAAGACTGATAACCCAAAGAGAGAACCCTTGAAATGTTGGGGTTGCAGAGAAGAACATATGTTGAGGGATTTCCCACACAAACAACGGAATAGTAGGAGAATAAGCAACATCCAAGAATCCACCACATTCAATGATGTGGCTAGGATCATGCCATGGATTTATGTGGATTTGGATGATAAACAAGCTGACCACCAAGCTTTAGTGGTGGATATGGAAGGTACGATCGCCAACCATCTAGTTTCTATTTTAATTTACCATGGTTCTAATTTGAGTTATGTGGCCCCTCAAAATGTTGATAAGTGTAAACTACAACCGGTTATACATGTTAATCCATGGTTGGTATAACTAGCCACTGGAACCAAAAGAAAAGTAACAGAAGTTTTACCATCTTGCCAATTCATCATGGATGGGTTTCCCACCCAAGCGACCCTTAACATACTTCCCATAGGATCTTATGAATTGTTGATTGGTATGGATTGGTTGGATTCTTATAAAACTAAGTTGGACTATTACCATAAGAATTTAGAATGTGTAAATGAGGAAGGGGGAAAGATGAACCTCCAAGGGATTCAGAAACCTATCTCAGTGAGACAAATATCAGCCCTTCAAATGAAAAAGTATTGCAGAAAGAGATGTCCTCTATATGCAATACAGGTGTTGGAATCTATTGAGGATGACAATCCGAACCTAGAGGGCCACCCCATATTAAGAGAGTATAGATACATGTTTCTAGAAGAGGTACCAGGTCTACCTCCGAGAAGAGACATTGACTTCTCGATATAACTTGCACTAGGAGAAGTGCTAGTGTCTAGGATACCCTATAGGATGAGTACACCTGAGCTCGTTGAGATCAAGCTACAACTAAAATAAACGATGGACAAAGGCTACAAATGGCCCAATGTTTTTCCATGGGGAGAACCAACCTTGTTTGTGAAAAAGAAAGATGGCATGCTTCGACTGTGGATAGATTATAGACAACTCAATAAGACAACCATAAAGAACAAGTACCCCTTACCAAGAATTGATGATGTTTTCGACCAATTAGGGGGTGCTTCCATTTTATAAAAGATTGACTTGAGGTATGGATACCATTAAGTATGAATACATCCACAAAACGACCTTCAGGACAAGGTATGGTCACTATGAATTTTTGGTGGTGCCATTTGGACTAACCAATGCCCTGCCACTTTTATGTGCTCGATGAACAATGTACTCAGAAAATTCATAGACAGATTTGTATTGGTTTTCATTGATGATATATTAATCTAATCCAGCAACAGAGAAGAGAATGAAGAACATCTTAGACTTGTACTTCAAGTACTAAGAGATCATCATCTCTATGCTAAGATTAGCAAGTGTGACTTTTTCCAGAAGCAAGTGCATTACTTGGGCCATGTCATTTCTCAAGAAGGGATGGAAGTAGACCCTGACATAATCAAATCTATTATGGAATGGCCTACCCCAAAGGATGTATCTGATATCATATCCTTTATGAGCTTAGCAGGATATTATAGAATGTTCATAAAAGGATTTTCCAAGATTGGTTGTCTAATCACCACCCTCTAGAAGAAGGGGGTTAAATTCACTTGGACATTAGAATGTGAAGAAAGATTTCAGGAACTAAAATACCACCTGACCCATGCACCCGTGCTAAAGATTGCAGACCCTGATAATGACTTCCTCATGTGTAAAGATGCCTACAAGGAAGGACTCAAAGGATTCCTTATGCAATAGGGACGTGTAATTTTCTACGCATCTAGGAAATTGAATGAGCATGAAATCAATTATGTGACCCATGATCTAGAGTTGGCTGCTATAGTGAATTCTGTAAAAATGTGGAGGCATTACCTCCTGGGTAGGATATTTGTACTTATGATAGACCACTGTGGGTTGAGGCACTTGTTTGATCAATCAAGACTCAATGCTAGACAAGCTAGGTGGATGGCTCTCCTTAGTGAGTTCGATTTCAAAATCAAACACATCAAAGGGAAGGAAAATAGGGTGGTCGATGACCTTAGCAGAAGTGTGAAAATGATTCACCTGGCATCAGTAAGAAACTTTGAAACAGATTTCAGAGAAAGAATCAGGAATCCACAAGAAATAGATGCATTCTTCAATATCGTGACCTCATACCTAAGGCAAGAGCCTACAGGGATAAAGTATGAAGGCTATCAGATGCTCGATGAAGGCCTGCTAACCTATAGAAAAAGATTGTATAATCCAAGTTGTGACGACTTGAAGAGGTTCATAATGGATGAACTACACAAGAGACCATATACTGGTCACCCATGATATCAAAAAATGATCATGACCACTAGGAAACAATTCTATTGGCCTGTACTGAAAAAGGACATAGCCGAGTATCTAGCTAAGTGCTTAGAATGCCAGCAAGTTAAAGAAGAACATCAACACCCAACATGGATGTTACAACTGCTACCAATTACAAAATGGAAATGGGAAACCATTTCCATGGATTTCATCACTGGATTACCAAGATCAGCTAAGTAGAATGATGACATCATGGTAGTGGTGGACAAATTGAGAAAATCAACTCACTTCTTTCCTATCAAGTCGACTTGCAAGGCAATAGATATTTCCAACATCTTCATGAAGGAGATATTTAGATTACATGGAATGCCTAGAAATATTATATATGATAGAGACAAAAAATTCACTTCAAGATTTTGGAAATCCTTGATAGCTGGCCTTGAGACTAAATTGTTATTTATCACAACCTATCACCTCCAAAATGATGGACATACAGAAAGAGTAAACCAAATATTAGAAGACATGCTAAGGATGCATGTAATGCATTAGCCCAAGAAGTGGGAAGACTACCTGCCATTGGTATAATTTTCCTACAACAACAGTTATCCAGAGTCACTAAAGATGAGCCCTTTTGAAGCCCTCTATGGTAGACAATGCAAGATTCCAATCAGTTGGAGTAATCCATTGGATAGAATTACAATCAAACCAAACATGCTAAAAGAAATGGAGCAACAAGTGATTCAGATAAAACAAAATCTGAAAATTTCTCAGGATAGACAGAAGAGCTACGCCAACCGAAAGAGAACCCCCAAAGAGTTGAAGATAGGATACCATGTTTATCTTAGAGTTAGACCCAGAAAGAGTTCCTTGACAATGGGATCTTGTGCCAAGCTGGCACCTCAGTATTGTGGACCCTTTGAAGTATTAGATAGAGTGGGACCTGTAGCCTATAGGCTATCACTCCCTCCCACAGTAAAGGAACATAATGTTTTCCACATTTCATTATTGAATAAATATGTACATGATTCTAATCATATAATTGAATGGTCTGTGATCCAGGTGGAGCTGGAAGGATAATTCCTGAAAGAACCTCAATGCATACTAGACAGGAAGGAAACCTCACTCAGGAACCGAAGCATTGCACAGGTCAAGGTGAAATGGAAACACTTTGGCCCATATGAGGCTACATGGGAAATGGAGGATGCCATGAGACAGTCATATCTAATTTTGTTTAATCTTGTATATACATATCATGTTGACAGATATAACATCGAGGACAATGTTTCTTTAAAGGGGAGGAATTGTAACACCCTGTTTCCCCCAATTGTAAATATAACTATATTGGACAAGAAACTATCACAAACTCAAAGGTGTGAATATTTGATTTGATGGAACTTTGTATGAAAGGTCGATGAATGTAAATTATGTTATTTTAATAGAAATTGGATACGTGTTGCATGATTGCTGGAAAGGGGATGTGCTAAGAGAGACCACGAATTCTATGAAAGATATGGTGGAGGGGACCATGAATGGTTGCGTTAACCTCCACCGAACCAGTACTTTGCTGGATTTAATTGCTTAGGATCAGAACAACCCTTTGACCCAAGAATGAATTACAGTCAGGATGGTAGGTGGAAAGACCTCCTCAAGAGTTAATGAGGGTATGGGGCAGACCGCCCATCTATAAGGCTTCCAGACCTGACCATGGACTGGGAATTTGGGCCACACAAAATCTTGCTGGAAAATGCAAGAAAAGAAAGAATTGGGGTTAAGGGAGGGGAATTGGGAAGAGTGCAGAGACGAGAAGCTAAGCTCTAGGGTTCAAGGAATAAATAAGGGGATAAACTTTCTAGTCACAGGAAATGGATGAGAAGGTTATGATACAATATGGTAAATGAGGCTGGTTCTCCTTTCTTGGTATCTTGTAAACCATTCCCGAGATCATGCAGGAGGAGGAGAGTAACCTCCGTCCCTACTGCTTCTAATCCATAAGAAATGATTTTGTTGAAAAACATCATGGTCTAGCTCGGGGGTGGCTAGTGGTAAATCCGTTAGGAGTGACTGAGCCTATGGTTGGGTGGAAATGGGCACCCTTGCACCCTTTCCAGCAGTCACCTCACGTTATTTTTTTCTGATAAGTGTTTTCATAATCTATGCATTGAATTGAGAATTAATGGTTGCATGCATTTATTTACATCTCTATAAATGTTTTATTCATTGGAATGGTTAAGATACATGTATACGTTGACTTCCTTAAGAACCTATGCCTCTTCTTTTACCATATGATCCAGTTTAACTCCCAAAGGTGTTTTCCCCAGGGAGATACGTCACAACTCCGTAGTTGGAGAATGCCTCTTGGAAATGCTACCATCTCAGTAACCTCACGCGTTTACCTTTCCCTGTTTCAGAACTTAAAGTTCCATGAGTTAGGGAGGCGTTCCCTTCAAACTAGTAGTCTGAGAGACCTTGAACTCGTGCCCACAACCTTAGTCAAAACCCGACTAAGAGTAGAGCTCATAGCTTGAGAGTCATCTAAAGGTCCATGTGACCTGGGTCTAGGAACCCTATGCTAAGCCTGAAAGTAGCTAGTTCATAATGGTTTCAGAGTTTCAGGAGTTAGACACTTGGAATGTCAAACTTCACGTTAGTCAAAGTTACCCAAACTCTTTGAGTAACAAGAATCATATATGAATCAGGAACCTAACAAAGGAGATGGATGTGAACCATTCATCGGGAGGAAAATCCATCACAGTCATCAGATCGAATCAAAGACCCACTGGAATTAACGAATCAAAAATAATCTGTTTGATTAGATCAATGGTTGGGAATCATTGCGGAGTGCAAAGGTGAAATTAGCAGACATGCTAGTTCTTGGCTCGTAATTTGTAAATTTCGTTGATCTCATTGGGGATGGAAGATCAACAACCTCAATTAGACAGATTTAGGCAAGCACTTCCAAGATTTCGGAGATTGGGCCCGGCAATCGCTGTGAATTATTGATCTTTGAACGAAGATCGATGGTGGGGAATCATTGCAGAGTGCGAAGGTGAAATTAGCGAATGTGCTATTCCGCGGTCCACAATTCACCAACACCGTTGATCTCATCGGGGTGGGGAATTAACAACCACGATTAGACCGAGTGGGGTGATTACTTTTTAGATTGTGGAGATTGAGCTCTCTAATAAACATAAAGCATGTTGGGGCCCTTCAATCCCTGTGAATCATTGATCGACAAACAAATCCGTATTGTCCGGATCATGACTGTCATAGCCATAAACATTACTAGGCAGATAGTCGTGAGTTCCTTTGGAAACCCATGGAGTAACAGAGTCTGTCTGTGCGGTCGATCTGAGAGAGAGGATATGTGGTGGAAATCCGTCGACTTCGGGTGCAAGCACTCCAGGAGAAAGCGAGTGTGGAGAGGTTGAAACTCCCGAAGCCTGAAAAGTTGAAGTGATTTGCAGTTGTCGATCTATGGGAGACACACGTCAACAGATCATTGACCTCAGGTGAAAGCACTTCAGGAGAAAGTGAGTGTGGAGAGGTTGAAACTACCGAAGCCCAAATAGCCTAAGTGATTTTCATCCGTCGATATATGGGAGACACGCATCGACATATCGTCGACTTCGAGTGAAATCACTCTGAGAGAAAGCGAGTGTGGAGAGGTTGAAACTCCCGAAGTCTGAATATCTGAAGTGATTCAGAGTCGTTGATCACAAAAGGGACACGTGGCGCTCGATATGTAACTCTGGGTATGATGGAATTCGGAGGAAAAAGGCGTGGGAATGTTTGAAAGTCTCGAACACCGAAGTCTCGAAGTGAATCAGGGTCATCAAAATTATTGAGGGAATGCGACGTCGGATCGTGAACTTCGGAGGTTTGACTTTCCAGAGGATTCGTGTGGTGGTTTTCTTGGCACCTGTTGTCTTGGAGTCTGGTCATAGCCCGTGGTCATATGCAAGTATAGAGGGATGGAAGAATCCAAAGAACTTGGGAGAGGGTATCTTCCATCTCTTAGCTCGTTTCGGAGCATGGAGACTGTGGTTGGAAATATCTAGAAGAGCATAATGGAATAGAGACCCCAAATGAGGGTATTTATTTTCTTAAGAAGAATGCAATTTTTTTATGCCCCACCATGGGTATGTTACAATAGCCTATACAAAGGCTCAACTTGGCTATTATCAGCCTTACAACAATTAATTACAATGAATTTTCAAAGTTCAGGGACAAAACGAGAGGGTTGGCGTCTCTCTCCCTTTTTGAATGTGCACTAATGTGTTACATTGTTGGCACATACTGAGGTGGAAAGATGCTCTTGCATCAGTTCTCCTAGACACAAAAAGTGCTACTAGAGAGTTAGGTCTCCCACAATGGTGTGAATTTGATCCAATTTCTTCTTCTTTTTCTACACTGGTATTGGGAATATTATTCCCTACTAAATAGTACTGCACTAACATAATTACCAAATTCCTTCTATACTGGATGATGTAGGAATTTTTATGGCACACTATAAAAGCTATGGTTTTGAGGGTCCTAAGGACAAAGAAGTTTCAATAACTATATCTCCTTGATCTAACAGAGGGTTTCCAACAATATGAATTGGTTGATTCTTTTATGTCACAAACTAAGGAGGATAGTACCCTGAGCCATACTACCAAATTCCCTATCATGTGGGAGTGATCTCCCTGAGTGTTATTCTTGATGTAATATAACAACATGATGGATATAATTTTATGTAATGTTGGTTTCAAGTGCACCTAGAGGGATTTTGACATTCTCTAGAGTACATGTAAGGAAATTGTTGAAAAGTCAACAAGAAACATGTGTCTAAT
>SNQJ01S0010972.1:87311-112036 GCA_010110895.2 Picea sitchensis
TCTGAGAGAGAGGATATGTGGTGGAAATCCGTCGACTTCGGGTGCAAGCACTCCAGGAGAAAGCGAGTGTGGAGAGGTTGAAACTCCCGAAGCCTGAAAAGTTGAAGTGATTTGCAGTTGTCGATCTATGGGAGACACACGTCAACAGATCATTGACCTCAGGTGAAAGCACTTCGGGAGAAAGTGAGTGTGGAGAGGTTGAAACTACCGAAGCCCAAATAGCCTAAGTGATTTTCATCCGTCGATATATGGGAGACACGCATCGACATATCGTCGACTTCGAGTGAAATCACTCTGAGAGAAAGCGAGTGTGGAGAGGTTGAAACTCCCGAAATCTGAATATCTGAAGTGATTCAGAGTCGTTGATCACAAAAGGGACACGTGGCGCTCGATATGTGACTCTGGGTATGATGGAATTCGGAGGAAAAAGGTGTGGGAATGTTTGAAAGTCTCGAACACCGAAGTCTCGAAGTGAATCAGGGTCATCAAAATTATTGAGGGAATGCGACGTCGGATCGTGAACTTCGGAGGTTTGACTTTCCAGAGGATTCGTGTGGTGGTTTTCTTGGCACCTGTTGTCTTGGAGTCTGGTCATAGCCCATGGTCATATGCAAGTATAGAGGGATGGAAGAATCCAAAGAACTTGGGAGAGGGTATCTTCCATCTCTTAGCTTGTTTCGGAGCATGGAGACTGTGGTTGGAAATATCTAGAAGAGCATAATGGAATAGAGACCCCAAATGAGGGTATTTATTTTCTTAAGAAGAATGTAATTTTTTTATGCCCCACCATGGGTATGTTACAATAGCCTATACAAAGGCTCAACTTGGCTATTATCAACCTTACAACAATTAATAACAATTAATTACAATGAATTTTCAAAGTTCAGGGACAAAACGAGAGGGTTGGCGTCTCTCTCCCTTTTTGAATGTGCACTAATGTGTTACATTGTTGGCACATACTGAGGTGGAAAGATGCTCCTGCATCAGTTCTCCTAGACACAAAAAGTTCTACTAGAGAGTTAGGTCTCCCACAATGGTGTGAATTTGATCCAATTTCTTCTTCTTTTTCTACACTGGTACTGGGAATATTATTCCCTACTAAATAGTACTGCACTAACATAATTACCAAATTCCTTCTATACTGAATGATGTAGGAATTTTTATGGCACACTATAAAAGCTATGGTTTTGAGGGTCCTAAGGACAAAGAAGTTTCAATAACTATATCTCCTTGATCTAACAGAGGGTTTCCAACAATATGAATTGGTTGATTCTTTTATGTCACAAACTAAGGAGGATAGTACCCTGAGCCATACTACCGAATTCCCTATCATGTGGGAGTGATCTCCCTGAGTGTTATTCTTGATGTAATATAACAACATGATGGATATAATTTTATGTAATGTTGGTTTCAAGTGCACCTAGAGGGATTTTGACATTCTCTAGAGTACATGTAAGGAAATTGTTGAAAAGTCAACAAGAAACATGTGTCTAATTTATTTTTCCCTTAATTAAATTATACAATAAATATTAATCTATTATTTCATTCATAAATGAGTGAGTTGGATTTGTAACATAATTATAAGTGTAGTTAAGTGAGTTAAGATCAGTTGTACTAGTTGTAACTAAACATGCACTAGTGAGAGTTCAATTAATCAGTGAACTCACATGCAACTGAAGATTTGCCACGGTTAACTACATGCATGTCAGATCTAGTGGAGACCCAGTTGAGATAACAGGTGAAAGGGGCAATTTGGCTATCAGTTGTGATTTGATCACACATGCAATGTATATTCTTATGAGCATGTGCAAACTAGGCAATT
Source organism: Picea sitchensis (assembly GCA_010110895.2). Lineage (NCBI taxonomy): Eukaryota > Viridiplantae > Streptophyta > Pinopsida > Pinales > Pinaceae > Picea > Picea sitchensis. The sequence goes on from SNQJ01S0010972.1 coordinate 89,134, forward strand.
GTATTCGATCATTGTGAGAATTCGAACTGCAGATATTGTGCAGAGGAGGCAAGTTGTCTGGACACAGGAATTGACACATGTATTTGCTAATTTGTGTATGACAGTGTGAAATGATTGTATTGTACTGAGAGCTCTTGGATTAGACTTTTGTATGAGATTGTTTCATGATTCATGATATACATAATATATGATAGTGGGGTTTTTAGCTTTATGCTTTCCCGGAAAAACTTATGTATTATTGATATTTCACTTTGTGATTGTGGTTGTGATCGTGGTTTAATTTTCTGCAAGAATAATAGTAGAAGCAATTCTGTATTTAACATTGGCATAATTGTTAGATCAGGAGAATCGTAGGAAATACATTAAGTGTATTGAAATTTCTACAGAAATTATATATATAGGTTCTACCTGATGGAGTGCTACATGAAGGGGTAAAAATAAAGGTTACAATGGTGTCCAACCAGATGGAATATTTTTTTCATGTATTCTTATCCAACTCAAATTTACCCATCGAACGATAGATATCCATGTTATTTAAATGTGTTATAACACATCTATAGACTATTTTGTGATAGTGGAATAATATTTATCAATTTTAAAAAGATATGGGATGAAAAGGAGCCTTATGTTTTCCCAAATCACTGCAAACAAGTGTTGTTTTACCGGGATGTGTTGGATAGGGATTGGTGCCTTTTAATAAGAAAAAATCTAATATAAAATCATCATTTTCAATACAACAATGCTATCATTCCAAAAGATGAATATAATTAGGGTGATGGCAATGAAGAGTGATATGTACATGTTTTATTTCAATGTTTATTTTGTGGATGTGTCATTTTATTATGGTCATATATAATTGACCAATTATGTTTTTTATTCATTTTATGACGTTGGATATGAAAATTTAACAACCCTTCCTAACCATCATATTGTAAATAGATTAAATTGTTTTAGAACTTCGAGACCTTTAATGACCTTTAATGAATTATGAATCATTTTTAATTGTAATATTTCCATGGTGTCCCTTTGGGGTTTTTCATAAAATGTTATATATATATATATGTGTGTGTGTGTGTGTGTGTGTGTGTGTGGGCACAAGAATATTTTTTTTTTTGCAATAGAAAATAACAACTAGTAGATTGAGTTTGATTATAACTAGATACCTCACTACATACTTTGTCTTGAAATAGTTCAATCGAACCCTAACATGTAATAGAATATTTTATGTGCAAAAGAATATAAAATAATCAAAATGTGTTTGATACATACTTAATAAGATATACTAAAGAATCTTTGTGTAAAAATATTTTGTGTGCTAAATGTTTTATTTCAATGAGAAAAATTGATCCAAATTTATTAGAGAACAAAATGAAAGAAGAAATATAAAAAGAACACTCACAAAAAATTATCACAGAGGATGCAATATTACAACTAAATTGAAATTCAATTTATGAATGAAAAATAAAAAAGACTCTAAAATTTAGAGTTACCTAACTAGCTATAACAGTGGTAGCTTATCTATGAGAAGAGATGTGTCAGCTATGCTCATTCATAAAAGGCTATCACAAGGGGCTGAAAGAATGGCATTTTTAACATAAATAAATAACCTTGAAGTTCCAAAAACCTAATACTAGGTGGAAAATAACCAAAATGTTTGTGGGCCTCGAGGTGGTTAATTGATATGCCAACTTCCCAAGGACACAACTTTGGCATACAATCTTTGTTTTGGGCGCATATGAGCTTAATGAAAATATCTAATTAAGAACTACAATTTGTGGCATGGAATGAGTGGAAAACTCAATACCCTAAATTTATTAAAAAAAAAACATCATTTAGGGCCTCAAAACGATCCCAAAAGTTTAGGACTCTAAAATCATAACAAAATTGTCAAAATGGAGAACTGTGATGTGTTAGTGGAAGAGGTGGGTGGCCACTAATTCCCACATAGATCAAAATAAAAGTGTTCTCTACAACACAAAATGAGTGAAATGTATAACTTGGATAATTCTTATAAATATATGAAAATGAATAAAATATTGAAACCAACATCAAATGTAAAAATATTTAAGATCTACAATTTTTTCACAAATATCTTGAACCCCAAACAAGAATTATTCACAAAAATTGGTCCAACCAACTATGTACACCAAATTATATATATATATATATATATATATTTTAATACAAATAATCTCAAATATATACCTTTTTAGTCAATGGCCATAAGTTTAGGAGCAATACCATCTACAAGGAAAATAAATATATGCTCATCTATTTTCTGCTAAATGTAACCAACTCCTCTAATATGTTTATGTGTTCCCTATATTAAATATATCCCAAGATACCCCTCAATTTTATGAGTGATGGATAATCCTACAAATATGAAAATATCTTATCAAAAGAGACTTATAATCGAGACTTATAATCAGAGGATCCATATCACTAATGATGTGTAGTATGTCCATGTAGCTTATAAACATGCACATAAAATAAATCAACAATGGTTCTCAAAAGTTTGATGAAGTCCATTGATACATACTCCCAGTACAATTAGGAATTTGAATAACAATACTAATCCTTACTTTTTAAGAGTTTTCCTATAATTTTTCCATATTAGATTCATAAATAGGTTGTATCTACAAGGTAAAAATAGTGTGGAGTGTTTAGTGGGGTGAATATAAATAACATGCTCCATATCCATATTAAGAGGGAGTTTTATGGGAATTTCATGAAATATTGATTTAAATGTCTACTATAGTTTATAAATTCCTATAAAATGAATTGAATGAGAAGGCTCAACATCCATATAGTACAATTGGACCTGTAACATCCCGTTCCACTAAGCGCATTTCTACTGACTTATTTTTTGAGGAAACTTGCAAGAAAGTGATTAAGTTATGATACATTATGATTATGCTTTGCTTATGGGATATATTATGATGTCATTGTGATTATATGTTATATTTTAGATGTATATATATGTATTGACATGCATTATTGATGAGTTTCCCTGAGTGTGCAGGAATACATGAAAGGTTGAGGATGCAGATGGCACCAACATACTCCCTTGGACTCCATATTGAGTTAGAGAGTGGACATGTATTTGGTTTGAGTATTTTATTTACACGCATGCGATTTATATGATGATTTTAGTATGGATGTTATGTATATGGATTATTTACATTGTTATTTTCATTGGATGCAGGCTCGACGATGCTTGCTAATACGACTCACATAAGGAGTAAAGGGGTCATGCACAGAAACCAGACAGTTGAGGGAGAGGTGTAACAACATCCTTGTCACAACCTACTAGAACTCCTTTCATGACCAGAACACATGGTTAATGATTACTTCATTTCAATAGGTCCACAATGTCACGATGGAAGAATGAGACAGTCACTGACAAAGAATTCTAAGGGGCGCGTAATAAGGCAGAGTCCTTATTCCTTAGACAACCCTTAGTCTCTCAGAAGGTAGACCGAGTGGAGTGTTTACTCCAAGTGTTGGACAAACTTCCAAAACTAGTTAAAGGTGAGTGGGACCCTTGGAGCACAGAGGTGCGTCTTGAAGGGAATGTTGCATAATCAAATTGTGAGTCAATAAAATCTAGATACCCTAGAAAATATAATGAAATATTTAGACCTTGTTAGAATAGAGTATTAATTAATCATTAAATTATAAGCTAAGAAGTCTAAGTCTAAGTCTAAGTCTAAATAAGGGATTAAATAAAATATTAAACAAGTTAAGGGAATTGAGATATAATAAAAATAGAAGAAAAGAATGAATAAGAATTAAAAGTTAGGTAGATGCACATGTGTGCATGAAAATAATAAAAAGGATTTAAAAATAAAAATAAAATAAAACAACAGAGAATTTGTTGCCCACTTAGAGGAGCATCTTGAGTCAATCTACCACTAAGCCTAGCTAAAAGAAGAGTCATAATCCAATTCAAACTAAGATATAGTTATGGAACATAAATTAAATGAGGGATTGGGGAACTAAGAGACAACTAAGAGGAAAAATAGGAACAATTTGGGGAATGTGAGGGAAATTGTATAATTAAATAAAATAAAAAGAGAAATTACATGTGCAACTTGGAGAGAGAGTGACACATGTAGTGGGTTAATAATCCCTTAATTAAAGTATTAAAAATTAATTATTTTTGCATGATGACATGTGTCATTGGGAATTTTTTTATAAAAGAAATGAGAGAAAGGGAGAGGGGGCACTTTTGGTTGTACTGTTATGCTGCCAAAATATTTCTTGAGTAAGTTTTACTTGTGAGAGTTCAGATTCCAAACTTGGAAAAGAGTGGAAGCTATTCCTTGAGAGGCAAATTTGGTGCTATTGTTTTTTAGTTTACTGTGTGTGGTCCCTTTGTGGTTTTGGAGGCTAAGGGGGAAAAAGAGTACCCCAAGCATTGAGTGGGAGGTACCGGTAAAGTCAAGGGATTAGTAGGGGGAAGAAGGGACTTTGCATAAGCTCAAAGTTGAAGATCATCTACAATGATTTCAACATGCTGGTCACTATAATTTATTGTTTTAATAATTTAAGAAAGTTAAATTGGATATTGTATATAAAAAATGCGTTCAAGTATAATCATTGGAATTATTCTACAAATCCACACTGTATGAATATTCCTGTATATAATTGCACCCAGATCGCTTGAGTTTTAATATGTAATGAATTAATTTTGTTATTCAAATATGGTTTAATGGATAAATGGTTTTTATAGATTCATATTCGATGCTCTTGGATTAAAATTCTTGTTTAAATGCGATGTTGGATTTACTTTAATTCCGTGTAAAATTAATGAATAGAACTAATAACTACCGATGGTGTTTCTGTATTTAAAAGTAGATGAGTTTCTAAAAGTATTTAGAGTGTTTCTAATGAATCATAGATGTGCTAATAGACAGTCCTTTTAGTAACTTCCTCACATTATATTGTAAAGTCGATGATCCGAGTGCATTCAAATTTGGGTCGTCACAAGCTAAGCTTGAAAACCATCAATCCACGTGTGTTGTCCATGCATTGGATTAAGGGAACAAGCACATTGGATGAGTGTTAATAGTGTTGATTGAACATCATCACTATTTTGACCTGTATGGCGCTCTCTTGCCTCACTCAAATTTTATTGTACTCTTAGTCTGTAATACTTGAACACTCACACTTGTACTATTCATAGACGTGGTGTAAAATATGTGTTATCCTATTAAATTAATAGAGGACGTGTCTTAGATAGCATAATTATATTAACAATTAATGAATATTACTTATTATATTGGACATTCATTTCTTAATCTACAGTTAAAACTAGTAGTATTTAATTTTCAAATAGAGTATTATTATAAGGGGACATCTATTATCAATTTAATCTTCTTGATGTTCTTGACGTATCTCAAGCGTAATACTTATTACACATTAATCCAACCATCTACCTTCTTAATACTGGTTATCCTATTAAAAGCAATGCGTAAATTGTGTTTAAAAAAAAGAAATTATTCCAAACTTAATATAGGAAATTTAGAAACCTTTGGATAATTTAAAATTGCAGTGCGCTCAAGCATTTTTCAGATAACTTGGTTATTTATTAAGGTGTCCTATCAATAATTATAATGAAAACAAGTGTTGCATGGCAGCGTAGTCCCTACCAGGTTGGAATGGTAATAAATGCGACCGAGTACAGACACGTGGGTAGCAAGTTGAAGTACATGTGGTTTCCATGCAAAATATAGTATTCCCGAAATAGTTTTTCCTGAAATTTATCAAAAAATATTAACATTTAAAAGGTTCTTGGACACAAAAAATTTAGCATTCCCAAATTAGTCTTCTTTACATAAGTTTTACATACATTGGTGGATAAAAACACAAAAAAATAGTAGTAACGTCTATTACATAGGTTCGTGGACAAAAGCACAAAAAAATTAGCATTCCTGAATTAGTTTTATTTAAAACAAGGGCTCCTGGACACAAAATAAATTAAAATTTATCAAATTTAGGTTCGTGGACAACATAAATTATACATACCAAATATGTAATTTTATAAAGTAGATATTTATGTTTATACATACAAAATATGTACTTTTATAAAGTATGGGGATGAGATTTTATAGAGCACGCACGAAGCCGTGATTCCATACTTAGCCAGTTTTTGGATCGCGGGTTCTCAGTCTGACGGGCTCAAAATTGGGCCTCTGTTGTTCTGTGCCCTACAAATAGCACCTAGAGTTCCGTGATATACAAATTGACAAGAGTACAGAAATGTGTGTAGCAAGTTGAAGTACATGTGGTTTCCATGCAAAATATAGTATTCCAGAATTAGTTTTTCCTGAAATTTATCATAAATTATTAACATTTAAAAGGTTATTGGACACAAAAAATTTAGCATTCCTGAATTAGTTTTCTTTACATACGCTCATGGACAGAAACACAAAAAAATAGTAGTAATGTCTGTTACATAGGTTCGTGGACAAAAACACAAAAAAATAGCATTCCTGAATTAGTTTTCTTTAAAAGGACTCCTGGACACAAAATAAATTGAGATTTATCAAATTATAGGTTCCTGGATAGCATAAATTATACATACCAAATATGTAATTTTATAAAGTAGATATTTACGTTTATACATATGAAATATGTACTTTTATAAAGTATGGGGATGAGATTTTATAGAGCATGCACGAAGCCCTCATTCCATACTTAGCTAGATTTTGAGAGCATGCACGAAGCCCTCATTCCATACTTAGCTAGGATTTTGTATTATGGTTCCTGGGTCATATTCAAAATTGGTCTCTATTGTCTGGCTCCCCAAATAATAGCAACTCGTAGTCTCGTAAGGATATACAAATTGACAAAATGGAATTGGGACCATTTGACTTTAAGGGCCTCGTGTTGATTTAATGGCACAATTGAACTTAATTAATTTGTAGCTTAGATGTGGAAGCGTATGGAAGGGATGTGTGGTAAGGATGCAAGAAATGACATACTCTATATGTGTTATAGAAAAAAGTATTGAACACAATTTTGCCATTTATATAAAAAAAATGTATACAAACGCGGTTACATAATTCCTAGAAATATATATATATATATATATATATATATATATATATATATCCTCACGACATGATGTCTCAAATTTGAGTGAGTGATTTATTTCAAATTTAATTTTGAAAATGACCAAGGAGGAAACGTATATTCATCGTAAAAAAAAAAGAGAATTGGAAATAAAATAAAATGTAATGTATTGACATTCAGCATAGCCGAAGACAAAAATGTAGGAGCACATAAATATATAAGGAGACAAAAGAATAGTTTTATTTGGAATATATGAAAAAAATAGTTTGTTACATATTCCCGGAAATTTAAATGCGCTTGTCATATAGGATCATGATTAGCTCCCGTGGACTATAAGAGAAATATGTACACAAATAGGATCATGGAAAGAAGAAGTGGGAGACGGTAGAGTGTAATAACTGAAAATAAGAAATGGTGGCGATACCGCCTTTGGCTATAGATTTCTATTCGGTATGGAATAATTGGATTGATAAAGAAAGGACTATCAATATAGACTTACAACCATGGTACATATAAGTATTTATGGTATTTTCTCAATATGTCTTTTCCGTTGATTTCACACCGACCCGCTTAAATAACTGGATTGATGAACAAAGTATTTATAGTGATGTTTCATATAAGTATTTTTTCTATTTTCTTGTCGGTGGGCATTTTCCGCTTGATTTCGGCCGATGACCCCGATTCGTTCTCTTCAATGTATCTTCCTTGGCAGTCACATTGATATTTCATTCGATTTTAATGTCAGTTCATTTTCAATTTGTCAATCAAGGAAAGATTACATAGAGCCCCATGAATGTCTCCCCATTCTCAGATCAATCGGACTAGCCATTTGTCCACTTGTTCTTCATGATATTCAAGAATCGTGTAAAATGTTTCTAAAGACAAGGCCTTAAAATTATCAACTTGTTTATCCAAAGATTTCTTCGTTAACACCAATGAGTTGACGACAGATGGGGTCATCCCTGAAGTCGCTATCCCTTCCAAAATTTTAAGTCTATTTTGGTGGAGAGCTTTTGGAATAATGTTTCTTTCTTTGATATTGTTTGCTCACATGATTGGACGATGAGATAAAGGTTCTTCAATCTCTTTCCAGCATGCTTATAATTGAGTGAGCCATTTTTGGACAGGAGACCATGTTGTCTTATTGTCGTGTCTACCATGTTGTTCACATGAAAGGAAAAAAGGGATTACCGCGGTGCAAATAGAAAGTTTCTTCATTTTAAATCCGTTTGTAGAAGTTGGAGCAAGTTATGTGTGTTGCTTCCTAGGGAATCCATATTTTGTGATGTTTTACAGGCCTTGGTAATCAATTCCATTCTTTGTTGATATTTTTCTCCACATATCCCTCTACATGATGCGAACGGAAGCTCGAGGAGCCTTTTAGATTCGTCGTAGGGTGCGGTGGAGTCGCAGCATTGATATCGGCCAGTTGACCGGCAATGGCATAGGGAATGGTGGTCGGTTGGAATTTCGATCTAGATATATTGACATGAAAGATGCCAATTTAGCCATTCTGGGAACCCCGAATCAGACATGGATTTCCTAAGTTTTGATAATATATGTACACTCTAACACGAGGGAATGATTTCGACAAGGCTGTAGCCCTGCGAACCCGCGACCATAAAATTGGCTAAGGAAACGAAAAGGCTCGGTCGGACTCATAGTGCATATTCCATAATACATGTGCAACAAAAATCAGGTGTGGTGATTAGAGAAGTATGTGTACAAATCATTGAAAACTAAATATGCACCTTTTATAAAGTATGTACGAATCGACACTTTTTCGATCCCGGGTTCTAGGGTTGGCGGGCTTCAAAACAATTTCTATTCTTCGCGGTCCTAAAAATACCACCTAATTTCGCGAATATACAAATTGACAGATGGACCTCCAGGACCGACGGGTTCAAGATAATGATTGTCTACATGTATAACATACAACATATATTCTATATAGATAAGTTTCAAAGTAAGAATGTTATGTACTACTACTAATAATAATAGAGTTGGATGTCACCCATAAAGGAACCCGTGGCCATAAAATTCGCGAACCATGAAAATGAATGGTAGTCGGTTAGAATCATGATGTAGAGACATAAATAGACATGAAATCAAAATCTCGTCATCTGTGAACCCATGAGCATAGACATGGATTGGGTCACATAAAATTGTCTAAGGAAACGAAATCACTTGGTCGGACTCCTAGTGCATATTCTTCATAATTCATGTGCAACATCAACTGTCGCGACTAGACCAATATGTGTACAAAGAAAGAAAAACCAAATATCTACCTTTATAAAGCATGGGCATCATATTTTATATAACATGTAGGGATATCAAATTCCATACTCACACTGGATTGTCGGTTCTTAATGGAGGCTGCAATAGGGTTTCTACCGTTCGGTACTACAAATAGTACCCGTGAGTTCCGCGATATACAAATTGACAGCTTAACTTTATGAAATGGATGAGATTTTATAGAGCATGTACACATTTTAGATCACTTGCTCCTACCGGGGCTCTAAATATCCACTTGTTGGATTGCGGGTTCTCGTGCTGGCGGAGTCAAAATCACCTATATTGTTTTGTGTGCTGCAAACAACACCCAAAGTTGTGTGATATACAAATTGAGAAGTTGCATTTTATGCCCTGGTCGGGTTTAACATCGCACTTCTATCTACGTCCCAAACAACACTTGTATTTCCATGATATACAAATTGATATATGGACTCCATGATTGGTGGGCTCAAAATTGAATATGTATTACTAATATTATGGCATGTGCGAACATCCCTTTATTCCATACCTTTAGCCACTTTTTGATCATGGACTTCATGAAAGTAGTGGCTTTCACTAACATTAATTCTTTTATTGGCCCTCAGATCCCTCAAACAACATTCTCTGAAGTTGAGATACAAATCCACGTATTGCACTCCAACACTAGTGGACTCCATGATTTCATATTATACACATTACATGTAATATGTATCACAAGTTATCGATATGGTGGATCAAATATCCACTTTTGATCAAGGAAGTTCTCTACCGACCTGAGTCAAATTTGGGCTCATACTATTCAAGAAGGTAAACAACAACACCCAGATTTTTTGTGATATACAAATTGAGAAGAGGATTTGTGGCTTCACCGGCTCAACATTGCACTTCTATTGGTCTATGTCCTCAAAATAACACTCAGAGTTCCGCGACATACAAACTGACGTATCTGACCCATGATTGGTGGGTTTCAATTGAATATGTATTACTAATTACATGTATTACGTAACATGTAATATGTACAATATGAAATGGGCAAGAGGTCGGTCTGGTTGTTGATATAAAAATGGGTGGAGATTTGAACACGTGTATCTGCCAGTTCCGGGTGTAGAAATTTTCCGAGGAATGAGTAATCCATGCTAAATATAAAATTTTTATAAAGTATGGATATCAAATTTTATATAACATGCATGGATCCCTCATTCCAAACTTAGCCACTTTTTCAACGGGTTCCTCAGTCGGTCGGGTTGAATAATAAATTTCATTGTCTGGTCCCACAACAACATCAATGACATCCACATATACAAATTCAATCGGACGGATCTCGCCTCGCCAACATTCAGACTTCTATTTTCCCTTTCCTCCATACATCGGAGTTTCCGTGGATATGTACAAATTCGACGTATCTGACTCCGTGGATCAAGGGTTCAAGATTTGGATTGTCCGGATCATAACATATAAATATATGTTATATAGCTAACATTATCTAGAAATATTATTTTAAAGCACTAAATTATTAATAATAAATATTGATATTGTACAAATTAATTAAAAAAATTAGCAAAATGAGTCGCAGTTCCGCGGTCCAATTGTAGATCAATCACCTCGGGTAAGATTAGATGGACATGAAATATACCGGTCACCCGGGAACCCGCAAGCATAGACATGGATTACCAAGTTTTAGATGTTCGAACACGAGGGAATGAGTCTCATACAGCGAGGGAACCCGCAGCATAAATTTGGCTAAGGAAACGAAAGAGCTCGATCGGACTTATAGTGCATATTTCATAATTCATGTGCAACACCAAGTGTGTGATCCGCATCTCGCATGTGTAGAAACCAAAGTAAAAACTAAATATGTAACTTTATAAAGTAATGGACATGAGATTTTATAGAGCATGCAATGATATCATGGTTCCATTATCAGCTAGTTTGTGGATCGCGGGTTCTCGGTTGGCGAGCTCAAAAAAATATGCCTCTATTGTTCAAGTGTCCCATAAATAGCACCCAAAGTTCCAATAATATACAAACTGACAAGCTTAATCCTTGTGGAGGGTGTATTTAGATTTATAGAGCATGTACATCTTAGGCTGGATGGTTCTGGGTCGGCGGGCTAAAAAATGGGCCCCTATTGTTCCGCGGCCTTATAAATAACATCCAATAACCCACGACATACAAATTGACAAATTGACAAGTTTTAATTGTAATGACCGCCTCAACATTGTACCTCTAGTGTTTTCTCGGTGGATATACAAATTGACGCATCTTTAATTCGTGGCTAGTGGGTTCCCGTAAATGAGCAATACATACTAACATACAGCATCCTCTTATTCCATACTTAGCCACTCCTTTTTGGATCGTGGACTTGGCTATAAATTGGCCTCTAATTTTTTGTGTCTTGCAAATAGCACCCATATTTGTGTGATATACAAATTGACAAGTGGAATTACATACCACCACCAAAATTTCACTTATTGATCGTGGACCCACAAAATGGCTCTAAATTGGCTTCTAATGTTTTGTGTAGTTGCAAATAACACCTGAGTTTCATGATATACTTACGTAATTTTTGGATCGCTAGCCTTTCCACCGGCAGGATCTAAATTGGGCCTCTAATGCTCTGGTCCCACAAAATAAAGTTCTCGTGACTTGTGCTATATACAAATTAACAAGAGGGATCCATTTACTAACAAGCACTTCTCTATTGTTGCGTGTCCCTCCAAACACCATTCGTGAAGTTCTCATGGGACATAGCCAAAATCTGACATGCGTAATCTGGTGGAATCTGACGAGCTCAATATTGAATATGTATTATACACATGAAGACAAGTGAATGTAGAGGAAGATATGGAGTGTCAAGGAGGCGGGAAAAAACACGCCTACAAACAAGTTCAACAAATAGAGATAGAGTAAATGAAAAACCATTTAATATGGAACACGAGCAGAAAAAAAAACGCACCTTTGCATGTATTCCTCTACATCTCCTGTTGAGTTCTCAGGATGTCATTTTTTCTATTTTTTTCTATGAAAAAAGTACAAAAAAAAGGGATAAGAAACATAGGTTGACATGTAAAGAAAAAAGGCAAGTACTATGTACATGTACCCAAAAAAAAAAATAGAATAAGATGAATAGAGTAACAAAAAGTTTCCTTTAGGGATGTAATCTTTTTTTTGCATAATGTATATTTTATAATTCACCAGCAAATAACTAACCGCATGGTGACTAGACCAAAGACATGTGTCGAAACGTGGAAAACTAAGAAGTTGTAGGATACAATTGTTCTTTTTTGCAACAAGCTATAACATATGCTTTGAAACATAGAAATAAGACTTTGCAATATGTTTGATGTATATCTCATAATTCAAGTGCAATACCACCTAGGATCGCGATCGCACTATGTGTCTAAGATAAACATACCTTATTGAGGAATGGGCACATTCGAACACACATGGTCAATAAGTGTGTTCTTTGCGTGATGGCTTGTGTTGTTCAAGAAAGCGTAGGACTATACTAGTCATTGTAGTTTCTTCTCCTTTAAATTTTTTCTGCCATTATTTTGTAGCATGTCGATATTGAAGTTTCCTACAAGTACAATGGGTCCGCTCAGATGGAAATGGCCCAATGCATTGGAAATAACATCTACCATGTTGGAGAATGCTACATGGGGAACAACATATTCGCATTGCAACTCTCGCTTCATTGAAAACACCTGTGCTAACCAATCTTTAAACATTCTCTCGATGTATGGTCCAAAAATTATGTACTACGTTTTTCGCCAATATCATCAAATTTTACGTATACCGCAACTCTGATATGGAATTTTGATTTGGGAATTGTTTGTTCCGCATGCATAATGCCAGCAGGGCTGGTTTCTGGCAAGCAAATAACATCTTCGCATTTGCATTGTATCATGGAAGTTTGAGTATGCATTTTATCCATGCGACTTTTAAGCCAATGGGTGGTTAAGCTTTTATGGGAGGAATTCTATTTACTTTGTATTTAACTTGTTTGTATGAATTAAATCATAGTGCAATTCTCCATTTTTGGCGGTGGTTCCTCGAAATATTCCATTTCAATATCAACTTTTGTTTCACTTTGAAGTTATCTTTGTAAGAGGACTTAGTAAATAAAATGAGTCTATACTTTTGACACGGGACATCACGTATACACCCCATGTATCCTAATTCTAGTAGGTTGAAATGCAACATTATCAAGTGTTAGTCCTGTGATATGTGCACGTATCATGCACAGGTTAATCAAAACCGCTTTCAAATATTCGGCCAACCCTGCCTTTTGTTGATGTCTATATTGGCTTTGATATTCACAAAAATAGGTGTCCAATCGCTTCCAAGGTTTTGAATTATATAGATAAGACAATCCTGTTTGTTTGTCGATTGCCTATAGGCAAGCGGTTCATGGAACTTAATCCAAAGGACATCAAGTTTTTCTATTTCGTGATAGCCTTTGATTATTCCACCTGCATCATTGACCAAGCCATTCTGTAAATCATAGTTACAAGCATATATTTCAACCAACATTTCTAATTTGAGGACAATGTGCAAAGGTAAAGTGGTTGTATGTTCATGACGGGGCACATTTCCATGGTTGTCTTCTTCGAGGTCAACTGAATTGATGATGATATCATCGCCGTGCATGAGCAATAGCATGTGGTCGCTATGCATTGGAAACATCCTCATTTTTGTAGAACATGTAAGGGATGTTGGGTATGTTGGTGCAGGTTGCAAGAACCTCGAATTGATATATGTTAATTCATCATATGTTTAGTTGTTTGTATGAATTCTATTTAGAATTGCAATGAATTTTTCATCTTTCTGGCGCATTGTAGTATTGAATTCAAAGCATTTAATATTGTGTCTCTAGAAGTCATGGGTCACTATTTACATGTTAACGGTAGGTTGTTCAAACATCAAAGAATCTTGGATGGGCAGTGCCTGGTAAAGATCCCCACAAAATATCATGTCAATGTTTCCAAAGTATTTCGTGGTGCACATGCTTTATGTTTCTTAGTCTATTGTCAATGGAATACAAGAATCGACATCCAATCAAAGATGCTTCATCTATAAAGACAAGTTGGATTTCCTCATAAATATTAGACAATGTATCCAACATTTCCCTGCTAAGTGGAAGAAACCGTGACTTATTAAAAGGAATTAAAAACACAGAGTGGACTGTTGTTCCAATTCCTCAGACATATGCGCTTCCGTGTATGTAACTATTAGGCCCTTTGGTTTCGTAGGATCATAGGAATTGTTTGAATCATAGATTCATATAAGTATTTGGAATAGTGCTTTCAATGTGAATGTCTCTAGTCTGCTCCTCGCCCCTCCTGTAAGGAATAAGTGCACAGGATTGTCCATGTTCAACCTTTTTTAAGAGAAATGTCCCAGAATTGTTTGTTGTTCTTGGATTCAACATATGCCTTTATTTTGTGGTATTCATTATTTTTAATTAAGAAATGATGTTTTGTGACTTGAAAACCAAGATTTATACCGCTTTCACTTCCACCTCCTAGAGGACAAGGCAATATTCTTGTCATAGGACCTGGAAGGAGTTCTGGTTGTTTTTCTGTTTGTAAATGTCTCATCAAGATTGTCAAGGTTTTCTAGCTCATTAAATGCAATTTCTAGATCACCCCATGTTGATTAACAATGTAAAAATAGCTTCAATGATGTGCACTATAGTTTCGTAGAGGGCAACGTGACGCAATTCCCATGTAGAGAAGTTAAGGTTTAGTCAGTCTCTCTTTCATTTTCATTGAACGTAACGCAGCAACAACATTTCTTTTTCTGGCCAGTTTTCATGCGTCACAATGTTTATTGTATTTGACAAACCGTATCACGAGGGTTTTTTCTTTGATATGGGTGCACCATTTTTTTGTAATGCGACACGAATTTTGCTAAGCAGATATGCCTAATAGGGGATGGATGTAATAATCGAGGTAATAATCAACAATAGATTTACATAGCATGTCTCTTTGAATTGTCAGTCTCTTGTTCTAGCAAAGACGGTTGTTTAAGCACAAATGTGCATTTTCAAGTGGGAGATGTGTTTATGAAGACACATTTTCTTGAACTACAAGTGAGGGGCAGTGAAAGTGCAATGTGAATTGCTTCCTGAGCAAACATTTGTTGAATATTAAGCAATGTATTGCCAAGTGTGTATCATTTGTGCTGGAATCAATATGACTCCTTTCATATTCTTTGAGTATTCTTCAATGCACTTGTCATAGATTTGTCAACCTTTGTCATATATGAGGGACAATACGATGCCGCAACATATGCATTGAGCACGCATTGCGACCAGATTTGCTTTCCACATAATTTGCATGTCCTTTGAGAAACTGTTGTTCCAAATATGGAAAGTTTTCGTTTAAGGAAAACCGTTGGTTTTTTAAGCGCGTACATTGTATGGATTGGATTTACTCATCTTCTGATAGATTTAGGTATGTTAAGAAGGCATCGAATCTCATTAGTTTCCTCGTCAAATTCTCCTTGTTCTAGAAATGCAAACAAGGATTTAGATTTCTCAACAACAACATTGCCCTCTAAACTAAGTGGCTCTATGATTCTTGTAGATCTCATTGGTGGCATGGGAAAGTTGTATCTTCAATGCAAGTTTTTTTGTTTTCTACAACTTCGTGTATGGTAATGTCTATGGACTTTGGCAAGTTCTAAATCCAAATGATCTGTGTTGCATGTTATGTATTTCTCCACAAATTGATTGATCTCTGAATTGTTATCAGCTCCATAGACTGGTGCATCCTCTATCCACAATAGTGCGTGGTCATGTTCATTTCCCCTATTCTGGAATTTAGTCACAAAAAAGTAGTCCGATATTTTTACGAAAAATGTTTCATCATGGCATATCAATTGTCTCAAAGAATTTATTATATGTCTATAGTAGCGAGTACATGTCACTTGGTCTTTTCTTATGAGGTAGTCAATGCCATTATTTTCCAGTGTATCGGTTTGTTTTTTACGTTTCTTGTTCCTATGTAGGTCAGGTACGGTAGCTACCAATGGATCCCAACAATGCTCTACACTTGTAAATGTGATGAAAAATATTGGTGGGCCCAATTGCAGGATCATTGCAAAAATAGTTTTTTTTGTTTTGTTGCAAATAGTCAGGAGAGGTGCGAATGTTTTTGAAATCTATGTATCCAATATCAAATTTCATAATTTTTTCTAGGTTTACTTTGTACTTGACATCCTTGGCCAACAAATTTCTTCCATGTAAGTGGACTTTTATTATTCGGACCCACATGCAAGAGAGAACTTTCTCTATTATTATGTGCATTGTTTTGAAAAACAAACTTGTTATGTGACGGGAGAAGCAATCGCTTGAATGTAGCAACTCCCATCGGACTATTTTATGATAACTAAATCATTCTGTAATATCAGTGGCACGTGGATCTCCATATAAGAGTGTTGGAAAGTTCATTTCCTCAGCGAATTTGTCCTTGAATATTACAAGTGGATGTTGCCCCTCAGCAGGTGCAATTTTGACAATCTTGTCTTGCAAGTCACGAATGCACTGTGAATCAGTGAATCCATGCACCAATGTCTCAGTAGGTGTTTCATTCTTTGATTCATCACTTGTATCAAATTCACTAGGATTTTCGAGAGTGTCTACAGAGTTGGCATCCTCTTCTGCAAGAACACTATTCCAATTGTCATTTATACAAATGTTTTGTGCTTTGTACAGGGCCCTGGAACATAATTCCTTTAATGCTTTCATAAAAACATGCACACACACTTTGCTTGTATGATAGGCATTTTTGTGCTGCAAGCATATTTTCAGAGCCAGAACAATTGTCATTATACCGCTAATGAATTTTGGCAAGGATTTTTTCACAACATCTAGCTGAACATGCACATTAATAATTGATCCTGTTAAGCCCATCTGGGGTCGTTTATATCCCTAAGGTCTGATTTGTGCAAATGAAATTTGTAGAGACACAAGTATCTCCCGACGTTATGTAAGTGCACTTACATCTGGTAGTGGTTTATTACATCTTATTTGGTTAGGGGTTGCAAACTGTGACAATTTTCCATTTGCAAGCGATCGTTTGCATGGAAGACAATTTTTTCCACTGGAAAATGGTTTATCGTGCACTGTCAAGCAAAGGTGTTCTGCTTGCAAATCAGGCATGAAAAACTTACTGGTTTTTGAGCAATTAAATTGTTCACAAAATTCACATGCAATGGAAAGAGTGTCTTTAATTTGTTTCATGTAGGTATGTCTTGCATTTTTCTTTCGCAGGGAAGTATGGGTAGAAACTGTTTCTTGGTTTTCATTAGTAGTACTGCATGGTGTTTCTTCTAGCCCACTAAATGTCACAATTGCATGACCATTTTGGGATATGTGACCGTACCTATTTCTGTTGTCTTATGCATGAAAATTTTTCTTTATATTGTGATATGTGAGTTTCTCTCTAAAAGGAAGCATATCAATGTATTTTTTTCTCTTGCGCATGACCTTTTTAAAGTTGTGGTAACTTACTCTACGTTTCTTTCCCAAGGGAACAATGACCTGATGGAAAATGGGATGAATTTCACTCTGACTCAGGTTCTGATAAATTACTCTACGTTTTTTGTTTAAGGCCTGTATGGCCTCATCACAACTAGGACAAATTTTATGCATAACTTTTTTCAAGTTGCGATAACTTATTCTACGTTTTTTATTTAGGTCCTGTATGGCCTCATCACAATTGTAATGAATTTCATGCATAGTTTTTTTGTTCAAGCCCTGTATGGCCATATCGCAACCGGGAGGAATTTCATTCTCACTAAAAATCATGCCATGCATATGAAAATTCGATGCGGTTTGCATGGCATGGAAATTCAACCCTAAACCACTGATATGTGCAAGGAAAGGTTGATAATGGATATGTGTTGCATCTGTTTTCAGCGAGAGTATTTCAATTATTCGATCGTAATTTGAATTAGTAGACCAGGAATGGACAGTGCCATTTGGCAAGGCTGACCAGACCTGGATATTTAATCTGAATATGATAGACAACCATTGAAAATAGAATATGCAACACTCCACATTCCCTTTTTCATATGGAAGCGCCATGTTTACAAGGTATTCCTGCCAACTTCCAACTACCGACATATTTTCTAGAAGATATGCCAAAGGTGTTGATGCAAGCACCTAAAATCCTGTTGGTTGTTGCCTATAATTTCATTGCAAAAGGAATGTACAGTGTAAATCCACAACGACTTCACATCGAACTCCAGTGCTACCAAACAACAAATTGCATTGAACAAACTATCTCCACAGTTAGACACAACATTTGTTGCCAGCTGTAAACCATGTCAATCTATGCAATGCATAATCCATTTCCACTACGATTCAAGGTCCTTGCAAATGAGGGAAAAGTAAATATGAGCTCCTTCAACATTTCATATGGACATTTTTCTATACAGTAGTGGTTCATAATGACCACTGACAACATTGGCATCATGGAACAAGATGCAATATGGATTGTCATATGCAATTTTGTTGAATAGTAGATATCTTGTTTTTCTTGTCAATGACCATATTCCAATTGATATATTGATCCAGTTAGACAACCACCATATAAAAAATGTATCTCCCCAAAGTCCCCTCTCATGTGCAGGCAAAATTGGATATGCAGACAACTGCATCTTTGAAAAATACGTAGCGACATCATGTATTCCATGCAACTGTCGAAGAAAATTAGATTCCAGTTCGTATTCATAGGACTCCAATGCCTCAGCATCACCATTATTTAAACATCTCAAGAAATAATCTATCAATCCATTGCGCAGCTTGGTCGAAGAATAGCAGAAATGCAGTTGAACTTGAAATGTATTGAAAATGCAATCCCCTACAGTATACGAGAATGCATCCAACCTAAAAAGGCCATTGCTATGAAAAACCACATCAATGCTATCATGTATAATGGAATGTGTATCTATTTCATAACAATCAACATATATTACTTCTTTCTTATTTTGAACTGTCATTTTGAAGCTGTTTGTTAGATACTTTCAATTTGCATGAAAACAGAGAAAAGGGAAAAAAAAAAAAGTAGGAAAAAAAAGGAAAGTAAAATAGAAAAACTATAAGCATGAAACTGGGTATCAATCTCCGTATGTATATTTCAACCTTGTTCTTTTCAAATTCAATCCCCCTTAGTTCCCATATCAGATGAGAATAAAACAAACCCACACTGGAAAGTTAACCAAACAAAAGAAACAACACAAATAAATAACACCATAAATTTACTCAGCAGAAAGACCGATTTGAACCTATTCGTGGTGTGCATCCTACAAGCTTCTGAGAAAAGTTCTGCAAAATAGAAAGGACGGGACAAAGACAACAGCTGGACGCAGTTTTCCGACCCACAAAATAAAATCATTCCTTGCATCTACACCCCGATGGATGGTTCCCTCTTCTGATACCTCCGAACTACTTTTCGAAAACCTCTCATCATTGCAATTTTCAAAATAGTTATGGACATGGAAACCGACATATGAAGATGCATGGTTTCCAAGAACATAAATTAAGAGCACAAACAAATATGGTCTACAACATAATTTGGAGACAGGGACTCCCACCATTGAAAAATAGCAACAACAGGGAAACTTACCTGTCAACGAGGAATGAGAAGAGCTCAGCCACAAAAATTGCAAACCGTAAGAACAGGTCCAACGGCTTGCAAAGTTGAAGAAAAAAAAACCATTGAACAACCACGAAGAGATACAACTACAACTTCAGGACCTCAACTTTGCAAATTTGAATCAAACAAGAACAAGAATCATGGAACGAACCAACGAACAAGCATCAAACACTGAAGCAGTGATGCCGACCATAAAAAAAAATGGAACAAAAATATATTGCAATGCATCTGTACAATAAACATTTAAGACTTCCAGACCTGTTAGGTAAACACTTAAGATTATCAAGATCGTCGAAGGGTGTAGCCCTGTGAAAAAATTTAAGAAAAAATGTAGCATGGCAGGCCTGTTCTCTTGAAGCACGCAACAATAAAGAAAAAATCACGCATAGTAATATGCCAGAGAATGTATTCTAGCTAGCAGAAAATGCTAAAACAAACATTCGAACTAATGCTAGAATTAATCCACCTTCGACCAATGCATAAGAAAATATATGATTAAAAAAGCCCATATACGATCAAATACTTTGGATATGCCAACATATATAACATTGGGAATAGTGAAGCCAACAATAAGACCTCCAATCCATTGTTCAATCAGATCATGACAAATATGGTACTTTATATTATATAAAAATCGATGTTTTCACTTCCCAGGTTCGAACAATAGATAATATGGAAATATTTGTGGTCAATGCACAATCTAATACAAGGTCAACGAATTATCGATCGCTATAGTCCCTCTATGCCTACGACAGGGACCAATAAAGAATGAATACACAAATACATTTTCCTTACACAATATTCCTTACTTTATGTGGACTAATTAGGGATTTTCAAGTAGTAATAAAATATAAAGGAATTACTACAAAAAGGTAAAATAAAGGTCATATGATTGATTATTGATTTTGAACAATATTGCGTGTTTTCATATTTTTGGTAATTGTTGTAAATGCTAGGAGAATGCTCTTGAAAGTTATTAATAACAAAAAAAAATTGTTACAAATGTCACTTTCAAGATATGTTTACGTCAATTTTCATTTTTTTTTTTGTTATTGGAGGGGTTATTTTTTTGTGTTATTAGAAGGGTTATTACAAGACCATACAACTTAAATGGTCTTTCTTAATAAGCTCTATCATGTAACAATGTTGCAAAATAGAGAAGAACTTGCAAGTTCTTGTTTTATATTTCTCTCGAAAAATCAAATAGTTTAAAATAACTATATTGAAAATTTCTGCAAGTTTTAAACAAATAAATAAATTGCAACCTCCAAAAAAACACTTAGTGCATGATTTTATTCATAAAAAAAATCACAAAATTAAGAAAAAAAACTTTGTTTTATAGATTTTTCATTATTACCAGTCTTTCAAAACTAAGCCAACCACTAATATGAAAACTTAAAAAACATTTATTCAATCACAATTTATATGAAAAAAAAGAAGTGTGTGTTCAATTATTGTAAATATGTTAAAGCCTCTTTCTCAATGGTTGCTTCAATCATGGTACAAAAGGTCACCGAGAAAGTGGCATTGACCCTTCTAATGTGTATTTTATTTTTCTAAATTTTTAATTTTGTTTTTTTTTTCAATTTTTTCTTCATTTTTTTTTTTAAAAATAAAAAGAGACTATATTACCTTATGCTATCATAAGCAACAATTGTCAAAATATTATGTCAAGACTTGCCACTTGTTCTGCCACAGGTGTGGAAACCAGAACATGTGGCATTTTGCATGGACTCTATTATGCATTTGTGATACTTTGCATAGAAATAACACATGTCTGAGAACTGTAAAATCTTGCCACATTTTTTACCATGTACATGGAAACCAGAACATGCAGCTTGCACTAGAGTTTCATGGCAATAAGAAAAACAAACCAGCTAAGACCAGTAAATTGATAGTAGAAAATCTAAACATGAGGCGAACCTGGGCTTTCGTCCTGGCTGACCAAGAAATCATAAGGCCGACAACAGTTTGGGAAACTGCTCTTCGTAGGGTCACTTAATAGGGAGTCAAACATGAAATCCATGCACTTGTTGTGAAGGCTCTGGTTATACATCTTCTCGGCTAGGTCCCTCCTCATTTTGAAAATGAGGTCCAGGTGCTCCTCCGTAAGCTTGCATGATCTGGGCGAGGCATGGTTCTCCAGGGCCTTTTGCACTGACACCTTGGGTGAGTCATGTCCTTCTTTCTCATGCCATAATTCACTCTAATTGATATCTGGGTAAGCCACATTGGGTTCTTTGGAATTTTTGCAGCAATCCGAAAACCATAGAGGAAACTCCTCCTTTACGGGATATCCCATCATGACAAGCTCCTCGGTGCCTGCTTGTATCGTCCGTTCACTGTCGACATCCTGCAAGTGATGAGGAATCTCCATCCAGTGAGGAGGAATTTCCTCCTCCACTATGAAACCTCTATAATTGGGATCTGAGAAAGGCAGCTCAAGCTCGACCTATGTTTCCATTTCCCAGTTATGATCAGAGTGGGGAGAAAGGGATATGTTGCTTCTAGGAAACAAATTTAGAGCCACAGATCTAGTGTGACGGTGCTTGTCGAATTGGCTATAGTAGGCCGGCCCATCCTTGGGCTCTCCTTTCTCACAGGGCATAATGAAACCAATCCTGAGGGGAGAAGAGTGCACAATGGAGAGGTTGAGGAAGCTAGGGAGGGAAGAGATGAAAAGAACAGAGGCTCGAGAGAGACAAATCCTGAAAGCCAAGGGAGAATGAGGGACTGAGGGAGAAAAAATGAGATAAGAACAGTAGTGGGTAAATCCCCATGTGATGATGAGTGAGGTGATGGAAATGGAGGCCATGAATGTTGAAGTGTTGTGGGTGGAGGGCATCGTACTAGTTCCCATAAACCCAATTTGAAACACC
>SNQJ01S0010972.1:124212-142073 GCA_010110895.2 Picea sitchensis
TACTTCCTATCTTGTTGAATGCCAAGGTCACCATCCCACTCAGGACAAATCACTATCCTAAGTTGTTTTTAAAAAGAACTTCTTGCATCTTGTTGAGAAAGTAGAGACATTGTAATATGGCATTACCATATTACAATGTAATACGGCATTACCATATTACAATGTAATATGGTAATACCATATCTCGTGTATTTATTTATTTTTAAAACTTAAAGGACGCGTCACAATATCGACGATAATTCGTCGGAAGCCAATTTTTATTTTGAACAATCGTGGCAATAGCGACGAAAGTTTGTCGCAATTTGCAACACTTTTGCGTCGCACATACAACATCTGCGTCGTAAGTTTGGTCTTGGAATAAATTTTCATCACTATTGCCACGCTTTTTCGTCGCAAGTTGCCACAGTTTTGCATCGTACATAAAGCATCTGCGTCGTAAGTTTTTGTCTTGGCATAAATTTTCGTTGCTATTGCCATGGTGTTTCATCGTAATGGCCATGAAGTTTCGTCTAAATTGTGATGATGCATAAGCTTAACCTATCTTGATGGTGATGACACGTGGCGAGCTAATTTCGTCGTTTTTCCATGAACACCTAGTTCATGGATATAGCGATGAAAAAAAGTCTTGGCTTTCGTGGAAATTGCGACGGATAAGTGTGGCAATAGCAATGAAAAATCGTCGCAAATTTGGTCATATGTACTAGTAATGTTTTTCTTTTGTGGTGAGAGTTGATATTGTATGATAAATTTTCCCCTTATACATTTCGCTCCAGGGCTATACTATATTAAGATTTTCATTTG
Source organism: Picea sitchensis (assembly GCA_010110895.2). Taxonomy (NCBI): domain Eukaryota; kingdom Viridiplantae; phylum Streptophyta; class Pinopsida; order Pinales; family Pinaceae; genus Picea; species Picea sitchensis. Next base: position 125,014 of record SNQJ01S0010972.1, read on the forward strand.
TGAGTAAGTTTATCACTCAGTTCGAGGGGGTAGCAGTGTTTCTTTTCTATTGGCTATCGATCTCGAAACCCATAACACGTCGGGGCTCCTTCCCCATCCACCCGTGGTCAGAATCCTTATCGTCAAAGGCTAAACCCTCTACAAAAATTCTCGCTTTAGTTTCAAGTCTGTGTAGAGGGTGTTACACATGTGGCCCTTGTCTAGAGGATTATTGTGTAAGGAATATAACCCTTAGTTTTTTAGGCCTATCGTGTAGACCCTGTGTAAATTCATGGCTGAATAGTCCTATACTTGCATTCCTATGTTTGATCGAAATATTTGAAGCTTCAATTACTTAAAGGATTTGATACAATATTTGATTAATTTTCACTCTGTATATGTAATGGCACTCTGCATTTTTATATGGCATGGTGCAAGAAAACCATTTTTCGTTGCAATTAACAATAATGATCCTTTGTATGTACTTACTATTTATAGAATATCTCTGTCGGGAAAAAGAATGTTCTATGTCATTGTTAGAACACCCATGACCATTTGACAACGTCCTCTATTGCTTGCTACTGTCCAAATCTGTCCATATAGAATTAAGAACTCTCACTTTTGACAACTTTGGTTTTAAAAAATGGTTCCTTGTTTTATTTCAGACTATGACTGATACTTGCATGCATTTTCTTGTCTTATTACAGGCTAAACCCGATACTTGCATGCATTGCCACATCCCCGAAAAAGTCGAGGCCATAAATTCACAAGGTTTTTAATACATTTTGCGTAATATTTAACTTATGGATTAGGTTATTACTCAAAATCGCATCTTTGCATCAATATAAATTATTTCTTAATTTCATACTTGCCGCAAGCATCACCCTTGTCAAAAGCTCCATCTTGTGTATTATGAAAGTTAATTCCTGTTTAATTACTAGTCTCATCACATTATTCTTTTTGTTTCTTCGTATGGGGTTTCCTTTTGAAATTTTCTTCGAAGTAATATTTACGGAATCATTAAAACCCTTCTCTCGTTTAAAGTTTGTATTAAATATGCTCTCTGTAATTTATAAACTACAAAGTATCAAGTTACAAAACTTAATTTAGAAGTTTGTTTATTCTTATTACTTTCGTAATTCAAAATTTCTCATATATGAAAACTGATGATGGGTCCCTTTGTCTTGCGAGGGAACCCATCAGATGGATTTCACACCCACTTCCCCTCCTAGGTCATGGATCGACTACTTCGCAATGCAACACTGACCCTCTAATAATCAATCATGATTCAAATAAGTATTCTTTGACTCGTTTATTTATCTTATTCTTTAATGTTTTTTCAATAGTAAATTACTAATAATATTCCATTACTCCTTTGCAGGTTGGGAGAAAAGATCGTGCACTTGGTGGAGAATATTGGCATGTCCATGAAAGGTATTTGAGTTCCATATTTCTTCCACCAATCCATGCGCACTCACAGACAATTCATGTAGTCTTTTAAATCTCTGTTTAGACTAGTTATGGAGTTCTTATGTCTAAGGAACTCAAACTGTAACATTTTGGTCAACGACCTATTGACTGTAATCAATATGTATATATTTTTTCAAGAAATTAGTGATCTATTGTATCAGATATCTTTCCTTTATAATTGATACAAAAAAAACATCTATTGGAACTGATATTCTTTGTATTTAGTATAATAGCATAAATACAATACAGTTCATTTATATATATATATATATATATATACATATATATACACACACACACACTAAACCTTTAATAACATACCAGTATAGGTATTATTACATAGTGGCAACCACACAAAACTGATATGGCTATACAATTTACTTCAACAGAATTTTTCTTATAAGTATAGTACTGTAAAGTATGGAATCAACTGTATAATATCAATAATAAATATTTAACAGTATAACATCAACAATTTGAATACATAGTTGAGATACATATATGAAAAACTGATGTTGGGAAAACAAATGGAACATCCACATTCCACCAATCCGTAGAAACAGAACAACCATGCTCACTTGTCCTGATCACCCCCTATCCTGACCATGACTCCATAAGGGAAAACTGAATTACACTCCTTAGCCAATGTCTTCTTCAACAATTTAGAAAATGCTTTGCCTCACACCAGATGTTCTCATAACAACAAAACAATTTCTCAATCCCAACATACTAAGCAACATCCTCCCTCCCACATATGTTGTATATATCTTGTGCCTAGGTCTTTCCAATCCTTTCCCTCCTTGGGGAAATCCACAGCTTTACAAATATATAATTTTTAGGGGCTTCCAGTGGTCAAATTCAACTTTTGTCACTTGTAAAAATCAGCTCTAAGTTAACTCAAACATGTTCCCCACTCATGGAGTCATAGTCAACTATTTTTAACCCGGTTGTTCCATTTGTCTTCCAACATTTAATTTATTAAAAATTTTGTCTGATACATGTGTCCAATAAAAGAGGAAAGTTGGGCAAGTCAAATCTTTTCCCAATAGTCATAAAATAACAATTACATAATCCAAAATTCTAAATTCAGATTTTCCATAAATGGAAACTTATTTCTAAATTTGGATTTTCCATAAATGGAAATTTATTTCTAAATTCAACTTGGAATTCAATTTCTAATAATTTGAGGATATCACATCTTGTCCCCCTTAAGTACAAAATTGTCCTCAGTGTTCAACCATTTCTCGGAACATGATTGGATAATATTTCTACATATCTTCTTCCAATTCCCAAGTGGCATCCTCCAGACTAAAGTGCTTCCATTGCACTTTGACCTAGGCGATGGCTATGTTCTGAAGTATTGTTTCTTTCCTGTCTAGAATGCATAGAGGTTCTGCTTGGAACTCGCCTTTTGGTTCCACCTACACCATGTTCCAATCAATGATGTGAGTAGAATCATGAATATATCTTTTCAATAACGAAACATGAAAAACATTATGAACTTTTAAATTTGCAAGAAGTGCCAGTTGATATGTCACGGGTCCGATTCGAGTTAAAATCTCGAAGGGGCCACAAAATCTTGGCACCAACTTGGAACAACTTCCTAGCTTTAGAGAGCTTCTTCTTGCTTTGTCTTTTAGATATACATGTTCCCCAATTTTGAATTCCTGGTGTCTTCTTTTTAAATATGCATAGTTTTTTTGTTGGTCTTGTGCCTCTTTCAAGTTCTGTTGTACCCTTTTTACCATTCTTTCCATTTCCTGTAGCATTTATGGTCCCACCATAATCCTGTCAACTGGATTATCCCAACTAATTGGGGTTGTGCATTTCCTTCTGTATAATACATCGAAGGGACTCATCTTAGATGATGCACGATAACCATTGTTGTAATCGAACTCAACTAAGTGCAGATACTCTTCCCTCTTAGTTGGTTTTGTCCTTACGTACATTCACAACATGTCTTCGATAATTTTGTTTGTTCATTTAGTCTATCCATCTGTTTTCAGATGGTAACTTATGCTAAAATTCAAATTAGTATTCAAACCTGCAAACAATTCTTTCCAAAAATTGGATGTAAATTTGACATCTCTATCTGAAATCACCATTTTAGGAATTCCATGCAACCTAAAAATTTCTTTCATAAAAATTTCAGCGATATTAATCGCTTTGTAAGTAGATTTCACAGGTATAAAATGTGCATATTTACTTAGTTTATCAATCACTACCATAATTGAGTCATTTTGTCTTTGAGTCTTAGGCAAACCTGTGATGAAGTCCATCAAAATAATTTCTCATTTCCATTCAAGTATAGGCAAAGGTTGTAACAAACATGTCGGATGTTGATGCTCAGGCTTTACCTGTTGACAATCTAAACATTTAGACAAATATTTAGTTGTTGCATTTTTCATGTTAAGCCAATAAAACAGTTTCCTTATGGTTGTTATCATTTGTTGGTATCCTGGATGACCAGAATACGACTTTTTGTGCAGCTCGTCAAGAATTGTCGTCTTTAAATCAGCAGATTTAGGTACGTATAACCTGTCTTTGAATCTTAACAACCCATTTTTAACTATATTTAGATATGTTTTGTTCATATTTTCTTCATTTCCTTGCAATTTTGTTGTTGTTTTGATGTAATATTCATCATTAATGCTTACATATTTGATTCTTTGTTCGATATTATTTTCTTCTTTGCTGATAATTACTTCATAGAGTCCACTAGTCATCCGACTTAGTGCATCTGCAACTTTGTTTTCCTTACCCTTGATGTGTCATACTTCAAAATCGAACTCACTTAAAAAGGACAACCATCTTGCTTGTCTTGCATTGAGATCTAGTTGACTGAACAAATGCTTTACATCACTGTTGTCAGTTAGTAACATAAATTTCCTTCCCATTAAATAGTGTCACCACATTTTTAATGCATGAATCACAGTTGCTAATTCTAAATCATGATTTACATAGTTTCGTTCATGTTATTTCAATTTACATTATTCATAACAGATAATGTGTTTGTCTTGTGTTAGCACACCTCCTAATCCCTTTTTACTCTCATATACACAAACTGTAAAGTATTTATCTAGATCTGCTACCTTTAGGATAGGTGCTAAAGTTAATAGTCCTTTTAGATTATCAAAATTGTCTTAACACTTTTGTGACTAGTTAAACTTTATTCCCTTTTTCTGTAGTGATGTAATTGGATATGCAATCCTGGAAAACCCTTCGATGAACCTTTGGTAATAACCGGTGATCCCCATAAATGAACGTATGTCTGCTACATCTTTAGGAATAGGCCATTCCATGATGGATTTAATCTTTTATGGGTCCACTGCAATACCATCTTCTGATATTACATGCCCTAAATACTATATCTTTCTGTGGTAGAAATCACACTTATCAAACTGATGCAGGAGCATCGCAAGAAGGCGCAAGTGGAAGACAGCTAGATGTGCACTAGCGTGCATTTTGAAGACATTTAAATTTCAAAACAAGAACATTAATGTAATATCTGGAAAGGATATGTTTGCTTTTATGGTTTGGGGATTGTAACGCAGATCTTGAGTGTTTTCTCTCATCTGTCAGTTGAAGGCATTTAATGTAATAAATGTAAAGTAGTTCTAGTCTTTAATTTCAATAAGATAGTTTAGAGTGGTAGGAGGGAAAACTCTAGAAAGATCCCTCGTATGTATTGTATTGTATGATCATTCTCATTGTGATTAAGTGGTAGAGCAAGAGAGCATAGGAGAGCAGAGAAGAATAAAGATTGTAGAAGTTGTATGAGCAGATAGTTGTTTCTATTGAAACCATGTATAGAAGCACTTGAATTAATATAAGAATGATTTGATCCAATTTTATGGTGTGTTATGGTTATTGATTGCATCTATTGAATGTTATGTTTACAGTTTGCTTATATACCATGTTGTGCATTTGTTACAATGTTGTGAATATGCTCGTGATTTCATGTTGAATGTACAAAGTCTGTGAGAGGGGGAGTATAGGTTTCTATTTCTACTCGTCCTAAGAATTCCTGCAAGGAGTGCAGTGAAGGTCCACAGGGAGTGCATTGACAAGACTCTGAGTTTCACCTCAGAAAAGATCAAGAGAGACAGAGTTGATCTTATACTAGCAGAAGTGTAAGTATAGTACAGAGTCGTGCAAGGTGTGCGTAGGCTGAGAAGAGTCTTAGAATTTTCCAACCCAAGTGAGAGGTTGAAGAACTTTTGTCGCAAGGAGTGCACAGAGTTGGGGTGTTTGGATAACCAGAAGATATTGTGAAAGTCGCAAGGAGTGTGTGTAGGATTTTTTAGAATCCTTGAGTTGCAGCAAGAATCAAGCTTAGGAAGGATAGATACTTAGAAAATTTCCAAGGAAGAACAAGGGTCGAAGTCACCTCGTGAAAATCAAGCTCAAGATAGATAGCAACCACCATATCTGAAGGGACGAGAGCCGTCGATTTGGCGCTTTGAATATTGGTATTTTGGGAGTCGGAAGAGTGTGGAGGAAGCTTTTTTCAGGAATCACGAGTCACAAAATATAGATAAGTGAAAGAGGAATCTGGAGTGTTGGATCATGGGAGATGAGGACCGTCAATCTGCCATAGAGTCATCGCGGGTTCGTATTTCAGGAAAAGGGAGAGAATTGTTTCGCAACATCCCGATACGTGAAATCCTGACGTGCTCAGAGGTGGGCCCCAGGTTCATATTGAGGTCACATTATTAAATAAATTAAGGGATAATATAGAGACCATTAACCCATTTCGGGGCTTCGTGAATCGGAGAAGTCGGGCTACTTTGCAATGGAAGTCCCGACATCACGAAAAGTGACATGCCTTTTGGGGGGTTAAGGTTGTGGTCACGTCGGTGGTCACGTGGAGTGGAGGTTCATGTATAACGCTTGTTCACGCAGGCATAACTTCTAAAAGGATACCTATGGTTACATATGCATTGAAGGTTCCAGTGGGAATGGAGGGAGCCATTTTGGCTCAGAGGAATTGAAGATCCATAGACCAAGAGGTCAGCAGACCCTGTTGAGGTGGGGCACTGCATCATGTGGTATCAGAGATGACAACTTTTGTTTTATCTAGAGGGAAGACAGAAGACAGTTTTGATTTGAATTTTGCGTGGACAGATTGAAACAATGCCGCCAAGAATACGTCAAGAGAGAATTATGCTTGATCCAGCCATGGAGAGGGAAATGAGATAAATTCATGCTCGGTTAGATGCTATGGAGACAGCACAGAGGTGAACATTGGACGTTGGAGATATCAGTGAGGCCAAAAGTGAGAATGAGGTTGGAGATGAAGAAGAAGTTGTAGCCAAAGATGTTGCAGAAGAACGTATATTCAGAGCTATTGAAAGAATAGGTTTCAGAGAAAAAATGGACATCCTGATGTATGAAAGCAATTTAGGCGTTGAGGAGATGCTAGATTGGTTTAGAGCTCTAGATAAATACTTCGATTATGAAGATATAGAAGAAGATAATAAAGTTAAGAACGTTGTCACTAGACTAAAAGGACATGCAGCATTGTGGTGGGATGAACTACAGGCTGACAGGCATTGCAAAGGAAAACAAAGAATCAAAAGCTAGGATAGGATGGTCACCAAGATGAAAGCCAAATTTATACTCAGGGATTATCAAATCAATATGTTTCAAAGAATGCGGAATTTGAGACAGAAAGGGATGATAGTGAAGGAATACATTGAGGAGTTTTACAGGATAAAAATCAAAGTTGGTCATCGCGAAAGTGATGATGAAAAGGTCTCCAGATATATGAATGGCCTGAGATACGAGATTCAGGATGAGATGATAATGGTGACAATTAGAAATGTGGAAGATGCTTATTAGGTTGCTCTGAAGGTTGAAGAAAAATTGGCCCGAAAGCAAGGTCAAAGGAGCAGAGGTAGAAGTCAGAGCAGAGGAAAAGCATTTGCCCAAGACAGAGTACAGAAGCCCGGGGATGAAGAAAAGAAACTTCATAATCACCCAGAAAGGTGAGGAAGTTCACAAGGAAGACAATATGCCAATAGGAACACTTTTCCTTGAGCAAGAGGAAGAGAAAGAGGCAGAGGAGGTGAAATAAAGAGTTTTTTCTATGGAAATATCGGACACAAGTATTGGGAATTCCCCGATAGAAAAATATATGGAGCAGGTGAAGCTCACATTATAGAAGCGATAAGGCGAAATTTTGAGGCAGAAGACACAGAAGGCGGAAGATCCTTAATGATGAGGAAAATTCTCTTGAAGCCAGAGAAGGAGATGGAGAATCCAGTCCATAGGAACAATTTATTTAGGATTGCTTGCAAGACCAAGGATAGGGTATGCAAGGTGATAATTGACAGTGGAAGCACAGATAATTTAGTATCCACGGAGATGGTGGAAAAGCTGGAATTGGAGATAGTTGCACATCCAAGCCAGTACAAAGCTTCGTGGTTGAAAAAAGGACATTAGGTAACAATCACTAAACAATGTTTAGTTGAATTTAAGATAGGGGGATACGGGGATGAGATTTTATGTGATGTTATTCCCATGCATGTTTGTCATCTTTTGTTGGGGAGGTCGTGGCAATATGACAAAAATTTTATTCATGACAGAAGAAAGAACACATACACCTTGGAGAAGAATGGTAGGATGCATATGTTGCTTCCAATTGAAGATAAGAAGGTGAAAGAAGAAACAAGCAATACTATACTTTTCATGAGTGGGAAGGAACTTCTTGATGAAGTCAAGAAAGAAGAAGAAATGCAGTTTGTTGTGGTGAGAAAACCTAGAGTCATCTTGACCAGTACTTCAATAGATGATCTACCTGAGGAAATTCAGGAACTGCTGGAGAATTTTGTTGATATAGTGGTGGACGATTTACCTTGTTCGTTGTCGCCCATAAGAAGTATAATCAAACACATTGACCTTATACCAGGAGCGATTTTTCCAAACAAAGCAGCGTACAGATTGACGCCGCAGGAGAATGAAGAAGTCAAGAAGCAAGTCTAGGATTTGTTGGAAAAAGGGTTGATTAGAGAAAACTTGAGTCCATGCGTTGTGCCAACAGTGTTAAGTCCAAAGAAGGATGGTGGATGGAGGATGTGTACAGACTCGAGGGCTATAAACAAAATCACCATCGGGTATAGATTTCCTTTACCCAGGATGGATGACTTGATGGATTACTTGAGTGGAGCAAAAAAAAATTCAAAAATTGATTTAAAGAGCAGATATCATCACATCAGAATGAGGGAAGGTGATGAATGGAAGGTAGCATTCAAGACGAATAAAGGGTTGTATGAATGGAGTGTCATGTCATTTGGCTTGACGAATGCGCCAAGTACTTTTATGAGATTAATGAACGAAGTCTTGAAAGATTTCATTGGAAAAATTGTAATTGTGTATCTTGATGATATACTAATCTTCATTAAGATTGAGGAAGAACACTTGAGACATTTAACTCTAGTAATGAGGTTGCAGCAAGAGAAGTTGTTGATAAATCTGAAGAAGTCATCTTTCATGAAGACAGAACTCATTTATTTGGGTTTTGTGATCTCTTCGAATGAGTTGAAGATGGATCCGAAGAAGGTAAAAGTGATCATAGAATGGCCATCGCCAAGGAATATATTTGAAGTCAGAAGCTTCCATGGACTAGCCAATTTTTATAGGAAGTTCATCAAAAAATTTAGTGGGATTAGTGCACCAATGATGGACACAGTCAAGAAAAGACATAAATCTTTTCATTGGACAAAAGAAGCGGAGAAAAGTTTCGAGTTATTGAAGGAGAATATAACTGAACAACCAGTTCTGGTTCTGCCAGATTTCAGTAAAACATTTCAAACAATGTTAAATATACTACATAGGACCACAAAGAAAACATGCGGGAGGAATACCCGCAAATTTTTTACAATTTTGAAGAAAACAAAATATAAGAATGAAAAACTCCATTTTGAGCAGTTAGAGCTCCAAAACCACATATCAAAGTCCTATCCAACCTACACTAGGGGCCCTAATAAAATAATGGTACAACCCAATGGACTGAGAACAGTGAAGGGGGTACATTCCTTGGGTAAGTGGGTTGAGAGGAATAGGAGATTTTGGTTGGAACTACTGCTGGAGTTATAAAATTGTAGAATTTTTATTTCTTAGTATTATGATGTAAATTTGTGCATGTATATCAGCATAGTGTGCATCGAGGATGGTGAACAATTGTAGAGGAGGGGGATTGTAATATCCCCACTATAATCCCCAATTTAATTAATGTTTAACGTAGATATAATGTATGGTTGTGGCCAAGTGATGTATATGTGAATTGTATTTCTGAATTTTAAAATAAAATGTGATGCCAACTGCTAGGGAACATGGATAGAAATGGGGGATGATCAATCCACAAGAGAGGGGAATTTCTAGGAGTGTCTAAGAGGGGTCTGAGGGGGAATTACCCATGTCTATTAATTAAACCCACTTCCTAAAAAATTTATTGGTATATGAACCTTGTATTTTTTATTGAGTGTTCCCAAAGTCAATCATTTAATACATGTAAGAGGGTGGTTGTGAGAAGTCACATCCCATGGTTATTGGGAGAATGGGAGTTGAGTACAATCAACTTGGGAAAGTATGTAATTCAATAAAGTAAGCCAAAGAGAGGAATTATGTATGGGAATTTACAGTAGTTTTAGACAGTCGTGTTTTTTATGAACAAGAAGCAAAGAACATGGAAGAAGATATTTGGAGATGGAGAAACCATGGAGGGAGAATTATGGAGCATATTTGGAGTAGAACACTAAAGAGCCAGGTTGTCAAGCCAGAAGAGTGAAATCCTGTGTGAGTTTCACTTTAACAAGTGATTGTTGTTCTTTTCCTGGTAGCTTTCCTAGCAATGAGCTCCCTTGAGTTTCCCAGTAGTGAGATTCATGGTTATCTATGCCAAAAGAGACCCTGATAAACGAATGGGATGTAGTATCGACTAAGATCAATGGAGGGGTGAATTCCTTGGTTTGGGCAGGTCAAGAAGAAGAGATCTAGTGGAAAATCAGGATAGTTGTAGGAGAATACCAGTGGGTTGTGAGATTCTCTGAGCTATGAGTGGACAGTGAAAGACCACCCTCTTTCATGGATTTTTATCCCCAGCTCGGGTTCGAATTGTTGTTGAGATTTGGAAAAACAAGTTTATGATTAGGTGGAACGCCTGTCCCAAGCAGCTAGTTGCACAACCACTTTTAAAAGATAAGTGTTTTATCTTGTTTTTGTGTTATTTTATGAGCTTAATGGTTGTGCATTCACTTTGTGTTTAATAAGGATTTATATGTTGTTGTGTTGAGTGATTAAATTGCATTCATGTCGATTGTAGCATGTTGTAGATGCATCTAGTTCATGGTATCAACAATGGTTAAAATTTTGTGTTTTCCTGTAGCTGATACAAGATTAGTTAGTAGAAAAATTTTAGTTTATGACTTTTTCCGCGCGTAATGGACCTCAGTTGGGTTGGGGAATGTTATAGATTTAGATAATGAATCATGATGCTTTGGAGTTATTATTTTTTCCTCGTCTCACCTTGGTGGTCATTATCATTTTCTAGTCAAGTGTTGTCACACTTGGGAAAAATTGTATTATTAGGGGGGCTTAATGGGGGAAATGTGTCCATATCCCTTATCATAAATAACACATTCCATCTCTCACCTATCTGTTGTCCTTTCTTTTGGGATAGGAATTACATGTACCCCAAAAAGGTATGTTCCTCATAATCCCATGAAAATAAGGGGATAGAAAGCTTGAGGATGGTGCAACTTTATTTAAAAATATATATATATAGAAAAAGAAAAAGGCCCAATTTAAAATGTAGGGGAAAGAAAAAAACAAGAAAAAAAAAGTATAAAAAAAGAAATAAAAGAAAGAAGCATAAGCTCTACCCCCTCGCTTAGAGGCCATCAACCCAAATCCTATGCAATGAATGGATATCTTATGAAAGGACTTAGAAAATCAAATGTTAAAAGCCAGAAAGGGTTAAATTTATAAATAAAAAGGAAAGCAGGGGTTTGGAAAGACGCGGTGTTAAGGAAAGGGTATCTCATTTCCTAAGCACTCCCTCTAAAAAGGTGCTCATGAAAATGAATATTATACATGGTCTTGCATGTCAATGACATCCACCCCATGAAGTAAACCCCAATCCATACCACAACCATTGCACATACTCCTTGATGGGTTCCCTAAGACATTATCTCTTGGTCTGGGTACTAGCACACTTAATAGGGGGTAATAATGACCCTCCTTTACGTAGACTTGGAAAATTGCATAATTTTATGAGCTAGTGTGAAGTTTGAAAAGGATATTATGTGAGATATATATAATGGATTTTGCATTAACATGACTCACTTTATATGTTGTGTTTGGGTTGTGTACTTTGCCTCTGGTCTTCTTGATGCCTCTTGGATCACGTGAGCCCCCTCCTTGGATGATGATTGCACATGATTGATGACATTTGGATCCTTTGGAGGATGATTGAGGGGATATTACCCCACTTGTATGGAGGCCATCCCCATCATTTGAGGGAGGATGTTGGAGGTTTTGATCACATGGCTTCATTCATGAGACCCCCCTAGCACATGTGGACATGACCTTAAGGTCATTGATGATGGGACATTCCATGTAGAGGATGATTGATTGATGGGATGTTTCACCTTTTGAGGAGGACAATGCACTTGGAGAGATAATGTGGCACCTTTTGATGACATCACACATTTTGGAGGCTTTGAGGCACCCTTGGAGATGAAACGTTGCACCCTTTCATGGAAAATTTTCAATTTTTGGAGCATGTTTTCACCTTTTGGAGTGATTCGTACCCTTTTGAAGCCACATGTGACACACCTGTGAGGTCTGTGGAACTTTTGAGTGAGACGATTTCATCTTTGATCTAGGTTACTTCATCTTGGAGGCATCTATGGGGGTCTTAGATACCTATCCACTCTTATATCATGGATTATTTATGTATCGTTGCCTTATATCGAGGGTTTATGAGAGATAAAGGAATTATTTTTTGTTGTTAAGGATTGTATTGTGTGAGAAGGGTGTTATAACTCTCATATAAATAAGAGAAGCACTTCTCACTTTCAAATCATTGCTACTTGTGGAGATATATCACTCTTGTCTACTTCTACTTGTTCTCTTTCATGAAGAATTCTATTGGTGGTTAACTAGGGCAGCTTCTTTGGGAGTTATGCTTGTGGATCTTTTACTACTTTGATGACATGGAAATCAGGGTTTTGATGGATAGTAGATGTTTTGAGTAAATGTTCTTTTTTCATCTTGTAGTTTTTTTTAATCATGTATTTTTAGATTGATGTTGTTTCTCTAGTGGTAGTTTTTCATCCTCTTAGATAATTTTTGAACAAACCCTTTTATCAAAATCCTTGGAAGGTTTACTAGTGGAAGAATATTTCCTTGTATTATCCCCCCAACATTTTAGGAGGATTCCTTAGGGTTAGTAGTGGACAACCTCTGAGCCTCACCCTAAAATAATCCACTTTATTCTCTCAAAGAAGGATCTATTTTTTATCCTATTTGCCCAAAATAATTGGAACTAATCTTTTTCTCCATAATAGTCAATCATTATTGCTGAAATTTATTATTTTAAGGTTGTGGTTAGGGTTTATTTGTTGCAAAATTCTATTTTCAGCAACAAAGAAATAAAACGTCTAGGGTTTTAGGGCTAATTTTCATAGTTGTTTTTTTTTTTTTTTTTTGGTAAATAAAACCCTAATTTAACCTAATATTTATTCCTATAATTCACATGATCATTTTATGATCAAAGGGCTATCTTTTTACAGTTGAAAATTGATTATTTCACTATTTTTATAAATTTAGTATTGTTGAAAATTGATTGTTTTACTGTTGTTATACATTTATTACTGTTGAAAATTGCATTTACTAATGCAAAAAATTATATGTTTTATTCCGGAAATAATATGTATACTATTAGAGATCATTTATTTCACTTTTTTAATAATTTTCTTACTATTGTTATCACTTTATTTACTACCGATATCTCATATATTTATTGCAAGTTTTACCTCATCCTTGGACCTTTCCTTTATTCCTAGTGTTTGGAGACCCTACTGAACTCGTACTTGACTCGAAAAGCCTCTCTTCTAGGCTTGAATCCTCTACACTCCAAATCTGGAAATTGTATTCTCTCACCACCTCTTATTCACCTTTCTTATATTTATCTTGGTGGTAGTGTTAGTAGTCACCCTAGGGGGGCATAAACTTGATTGTGTCTTGTCTGGGGATTCTTGGAGGCTATTAGGGAATTCTCCCTTGTGTTGGATACCATTCTTACACTAAAGAGAAGGAAGTTGTTTCCTAGGTGACAGTGGTGACATCTTCCATGTTCCACTTGTCTTGGTGCCTTGTGAAGTCTTTGCACTTGGTGCAAGATAGTGGTAATGTTGAGATTTGGGTACCTTGGAAAGTGGTCCCCATGTGTTTATGAGTCTCTAAACACAAAGGGGGAGACTATTACCCTTGTACTTTAGTTTATGATTATAATTTCACTTTGACTTAGGAGATTTAAGTCAAAAGTGAAATATGTCACTTAATCATTAAAGTGACAATTAATTCACAAAGTGGGTGAATTAATAGACATAAAGCAAACTAAGGAAAGTGGGTTTCCTTAGTGAGATTTTTGGATCGGATCTCACCCCTTGATTAGACTTGGCTAGATTGTATCTAGGCCATTGATATTTTAGGGCTTGGCCAAGGGAGGCTAAAGGAGGGTATAGTGCATTTATGAGATTCATTCTTCACTTGTGAGAAGAGGAGAAGAGGAGGAGAGCTTGGGTGCATTTCTTGAGCAGAGGAGTGCGCACTTGCATGAGGGTTTGAGGAGGAACCCTCTGTCGATTTGAGGATCTTGTTTGGAGAGTTCATCCATGGAGTCTTAGCCATTTCCAGGAGGAGGGTGCATGCTTGTGGAGGGAGGCGCATTTACTAGAGGAGGGGCACAACTTGAGGAGAAGGGCGCACTTATAGTAGAGGATGCTTCATTCACTTGTTGGAGGTTCACTCATTATGTTGGGGCTTGCTCTAGTTCCATAGAGGGAGTCTTCATGAGTGAGGGCGCAAGCATCTAGGAGGAGGGCACATTCCATGGAGGAGGGGCGCACTCTAGAGTTTTGGGAGGGAGTATATAGCTATGGAGAGTTCCCTATCTTGTGGAGAGCCCTCATTCATTCACTTAGGCGCATTCTTATGAGTAGAGGGCGCAAGTGTGAAGGAGGGCACACAATTTGGGTTTTTGCTTGAGGAGGGGGCGCAATTGAGGTGAGGGTGCTCTATTTATTTGTGGGAAGCTTTCTTGAGAGGAGGAGTCTACTACAAAGGCAAGGCAAGGACAAGGAAATTTGAAAGGCAAGCAAGAGAAAAGGCAAAGCAAAGGATCAGGATAAAGACAAAGAAAGCAAGAAGAAGAAGGCTCACCAAGGCAAGGGGCGCGTTACTTCACAAGGCTTGTGGGGAGGTCTTAAAGGAACTCCAAGGAATCCGAGAGTGGTTTCTATTGTACCAGGTTCACTTGTATATGTTTCCTATGTTGTAATTTTTTCTTTGAGGCCTTCTATATATATCTGCTCCAAACTGGTTTTCCCCATGGGGGGGGGTTTCTAGGGTCATGTTGACCAAAAATATATGTGTCAATTTTATGCATGCTTGGAAGTGTAGATCAAAATTTTAAAGTTAAATATCTAGAGGTAGTGTTATGTGTTTTGATGTATATTTCATGTGCTAACATTGAGTAAAGAAAACACTTGCAAGGGCACCTCAAAAGGGAACTTAACCATCAAATATTGAGTAGAAATTTTGGTGACTATTTGTTGTCCTAAAACAGCAGCAAAAGACAGCCACACAGTTGAAACTTAGATCCATACTAAGGTCAAAGACAGACCTTAGGTGGAAGCCTCATAGGACCTCAGAAAATCTACATGGTATTAGAGCCAATGGTGGCTTAGACTTGCTGATTTTTGAGCATTTTCGTGGATAGTTCAGGGAAGATTTTGGACAGCCTATTGACAAAGTTTGTGGACATCTTGTGGGAAGATTTTTTGGGCTGATTTTTTACACTTTTGGATAGCCTCTTTTCACACCTACGTGGATAGGAGTGAGGTTGTATTTCATGACCTCTTTTCACACCTATATTTCTAGGAGTGAGGTCGTTGTTCGCTTGCCTCTTTTCACACATGTGTTGACATGAGTGAGGCAGTGTTCCTTTACAGTTGGAGCATCAGAGTGATCGTAGTTTGGTAGTGATGTCAGTATCTCATATGTGTTTGGAGGACAGGCTAGCCGAGGCTAGCAATTGGTCGCCTTGGAAGGCGAGGATTGTCTTTGTCTTAGAGGACCTCGAACTATGGGATATAGTTGAGGCGCATGTTCTGGTTCTTCCTGTTACTGCCCCCATTTTGTTGGCAGATTTCAGGAAGAGGAACAACAAGGAAAAGAGGACCATTTGTAATGCAATCAAGGATCATATCATTCCCCACTTGAATGGGAAGACTTATTCATTTGAGATGTGGGCATCTCTATGCAAGTTGTATGAGAGCTCTAATGAGAACCGGAAGTTGGTTCTTCATGATCGACTAAGGGGAATTTGCATGCTCGAGGATGAGTCGGTTATTTCTTTCCTTGGTAGATACACCTAGATCAAATACAAGCTTGGAGTCATCGGAGAGGTGGTGGATCCCAACTCTATGGTGAGGACAGCTTTGAATAGGTTTACCAAACCATGAGGTCCATTCATTCATGGCATTGTTGTCGGGGAGGTTATGCCTAAATGGGAGAGGATGTGGGATGAGTGATGACTTCACCCAGGAGGAGACTAGACTAGTGGTAGAGGCTTCTGGACAACAGTAGTTGGAGTTAGCTCCGGGTGATGAGGACCTTGCTCTTTGGACAAAGGGAAAGAACAAGACCGGTCGAGGAGGTCGGTAGGGTCCCAAGTTTGGGGCCCCACCACGGGGAGGAGAGAGCAGCAACAGTGGGCAGAAGAGAGACATGAGCACAGTGAGATGATTTTCTTATGGAGATATGGGTCACTATGCAGGAAAGTGTCCCAAGAAGAAGAAGAAGCAACAGGATGGGTCAGCAGCGACAACAGAGGAGATAGAGTTCAGTGAGAAGTTTACGAGAGAGTGTGCATTCGTGACTACTTTGTCTATTGTTAAAACATCCAACATTATATGGGGAGACAGAGTTGATGAGGACTGACTGAATCACAACAGTGATTCAGAGGGAGATCAGACTCGGTGTCCTTAGACACCATCATCAGAGTGGGTGACTGGTCCACCCAGGATAGCTTCAGTTTCAGAGTTTCCGAGCAGACAGAGAGTTGGTACTACAACTTTAGAGAATCAAAGATTGATGAGGAGGAGCGGCAGGGCACCACGGAGGCTTGAGCCTCACTTGGCTACAGAGACTGGCAAATCAGGTTATGGATCCACTTCAGGTGGAAGCTACTTGGCAAGAGGCCAAGTTGATGATCTTGGTGAGATGCCGAGATCCAGGTACTCTTGGTGAGATACCAAGAGGGGGGAGACTCTTGGTGAGATGCCAAGAGAGTGACTCTTGGTGAGATGCCAAGAGTAGTG
>SNQJ01S0010972.1:144725-164151 GCA_010110895.2 Picea sitchensis
TGGATTAGTGTAAGATCCAAGCAGTTATCTGAAATGAAAGAGATCTAATGCATACATAAGAAGGTTATAATGATCAAATATGACACATACCATGATACCTCGGACCAATTACCTCATGGAGCAAGAGCCTTTTTTTGATGCAAACCTAGGCTGGTAGTGATGGAGGCTGGTACTGCCGACAGAACAAGTTTGGCTGAGAAGAAGAAAATATGGGCCCTCAAGGGCCATGCTCTAGTCAATCTGCTCTCGTACTCCATGTCTGGGATCATGTGGGCCTTGAGACATGATCTCCTAGTTATCCCTAGATATCGGGGATAACATACCCGACACCCTAAGTGTCACATCAAAGCAAGCAAGAGTGCAAGGAAAGAAACAAATTCAAGTGAGCCTGATATAAAAAAATAAAAACAAATAAACAAGTGAAAGCGAGCGTGACAAGTGAGCAAAAGAATAATAAGAAATGGGTAAAGGAGGAAAGTGTTTACAAAATGCCTCTCAAGAAATCAAGGAATTGCAAGAGGATAACCATGAATTGCAAAATCGAGTTAAAAATCTTGAGTGGAAATTAAGTAAAAACAAAAAATAGTTGATCACATGATTGATATAATACAGTCAGCAAATGATATTCAAGATGAAACAGAAATGAAGGATCAATTGATTAATGCACTTCAGATAAAATTAAGAGAAAAACATAATGAAATTGATGACATGATTGATGCAACATCTACAACAAATCAAAAGGTTGATGCAAGTTGTGATACATAGGATCTAATAGAGAATATTGATGCAACATGTGCTACATAAAAGTTCATCCAAATGGTTGGTGCGACATCTGATACAAATGAAATCATACAAAAAGTTGATGCAACTTGTGACACACAAAACATAGTACAGTTGGTTGATGTAAATGTGATACAAAAGACTTGATAGTTGATGCAAAAGACACATATTGAAAGATTTTGATTGTTTTCATTTCTCCATGCAACTGTGGATTTACCTTTGTCTAGTCAAGATAGAGACAAAGCCACATGTGCATGGAGAAATGACAATAATCAAAATATTTCAAACAACTATTCTAGATGATTTTGGTGATGATCTAGATCCAATTCTATATGTTCTATGAAATAGAATCAAAGAAGTTACTCTCCTCGCCTCAGGGGGGGGAGCACATTGATGAAAAATATACTCTCCTACACCTTTAGGGGGGAGTGAAGATGGTTAGTGGTAAACCAAAAAACACCACATTTTTTAAGTGAAGATGGTTAGTGGTAATCCAAAACCACCACATTGTTCAAGCATTAATGAAAGTTGGTTAGTGGTCAACCAACAAAACATTCACATGAAGAATCCAAAACTCAATCTTGGATGCCTTCAACTATGAATCATTGAAGAACATAAAGAATCCAAAGCTTAAGCTTGGATCCTCTCAACCAACTTCAACAAACTTCTCACCTTGCACCTAACATGGGGGAATACCAAATATCAATGATGATAATAGTCAGTCTTCAAGATTTGAAGTCCTAACAATCATAAAAATCAATATTTGGGAATTCCAGGATAACAACTGGTCTCCTCAAATCAAAAGAATGGGAATGTTTAGATATGGTAGTTGTTCACTTCCAGATTAACTATATCCAAATATTGGCGGTTTTTCAGGCATATCTTCATTGAAACTCAATTCAAAAGTTTCAGATTGAAGATGATACAATTATTTTCCCTTACTGGTACAACTATTTAGACTTGTGATTGAGGGGGGGGATGTTAGACTATGAGTCCCTAGACAATCACAAAGTCCGAGACAACATTGATATGAGTTGTAAAACTCATCTATTCGTGAGGTATTGTCATGATAGATTGATGACTTGTCAATGAGATCTAGATCTGGTCAATCCATGTACTATAAATTCATATCATCGGATCAATACAATGTGCATAATAATGGCTTAAGGCCTTTTTCGCCATTTCTTGTCTCGTCTTGTTTGGGCTCAATTCTTAACAACCTCAANTTGTCAATGAGATCTAGATCTGGTCAATCCATGTACTATAAATTCATATCATCGGATCAATACAATGTGCATAATAATGGCTTAAGGCCTTTTTCGCCATTTCTTGTCTCGTCTTGTTTGGGCTCAATTCTTAACAACCTCAAGACAACCAATTCAAGCCGTAGGAAAAGAAGGGTAACATAAAGACAAAGAAGAACACTGGAAAGTGGTGTGACTTCCAAAAAATACCTTGGCACAACACCGATGAATGTCACTCGAAACAATCATTGGTGGTCGAGCTCAAAGAAAAAGAATCGATCCCCGACTCATAATTTGATTCAGAAAACAATAAAAGGAAGTATATCATTGATGCATAATCCATTGCTACTGTCACGACCACAACAATCCAACCAAAATAACCAGAGGAGTCTAAGGAGGGGGAGCACCTCTTCCATTCACAGATGTGGGTGAAGGGGACCCCACTGGATTTCATTGTTGATAGCGGAATCCAAAAGAACCTAATCTTAGCATAGGTTGTCAAGTATTTGGAGTTGCCGACAACACCACACCCGCAACCATACAATATTGGGTGCCTTCACGACTCATTTTTTCTTTTGCACAATGGTTTAATGTCATGCTTGGGCTAGAAAAAATGATAAAGTGGGACTTTATTAAAACCATTTCACATTATTTAGACATTATGAATAATAAAATATTTACTTTGTGTGGTTTAAAGGGGTGGCCCCTTTTCAACTTTGTTTCCTTGTATAGCGGTTGAAATTCTCTAAAGGGGTGGCCCCTTTTCAACTTTGTTTCTTTGCATAGTGGTTAAAATGTTCTAAAGGGGGTGGCCCCTTTCTAACACATTTATCACTACATAAACCAATTTCATGTCAAAGAAACAAACACCATCATATCAACATTCTCCAAATAATCATGTATGGAACCATGAAGCACAATCATCTAGTGAGTTGTAGGATGTAGCACCAAGGAAGATATCATCACCATCTAAGCATCAATAATGCAACACCCACTCAAACAAGTAAACCAATCATCAAATGAGGATGTCATCATCAACAATCAACACCAAGGAGCATGTGATCACCATGAAAATAACCAAGGACACCACTGAGCTCATCAACCTCATGATCCTACATGTAGCATCCCGTGCACCATAACATGCTCAACCAAAGTGCATCTCAAGCCCATCATCATCCCTGCAAGTTACCCCTAAAAAACTTGTCATGTGATTAGAATCACAATTTACCACTCATGTGATGTTAGGGGTAACACTCCCTTTTGAGGTATGCAATTACATTAACATTTTATTGTTTGCGTTAATTTTATGGAAATAACAATGAGGCGGTAGCAAGGATGATTTCCTTGTGGGTGGACAACCCAGATTTGGCTTACCCAACTTAGACTCCAGAAAAGATAAAATTATAAGCTCTTGTGAATATCTCCTAAGGTTTGAAGCCCATTTTTGTGAAACCAGGATAGGGATTTGGAATGAAATTTTCTAAGTGTATGCTTCTGACTGTACCTTCAATAATTTTCCATATATTTAATAAAAATGGAAATTGAGATTAATGAGATAGCCTAGATATCATTTAAGTGTGAGAAGTTTTAAGATTCCATAAGATTAGAAGAAAATGTAGAAACCAACGATGGATTCTATAGACACCTTCAAGGATAGTCCCACCATTCATCTCCATCTTAGAATCATGGAAAACTGTTCCTTTTGTAAAGCGATGTTTAACGATAGTTTTTTTTTTTTTTTTTTTCACGTTACACTGCCTAGGAAAAACCCGTGAGTACTTCCCTTCATTTTGAGGATGGTATCGAGGGTAAACCCTAGAATATTTATGACACAAGGCCAGTCAACAACATGGCTCGAAACCATTACAACAATATACTCGCTAAGAGCTCAACATGTCACTTGTGGGATTTGAACCTTGGTGGGGAGGATAACAATCATTCCTCCAAACCACCCGAGCTAAACCCAATTGACAATAGGTTTTCTCCTTAGCAATTAAAAATGTAATTTTATTAAGGTAAAACCTTTAGTATCAAATTATCAAGATGTTAACTATTCTTACAATTTTCTATGCTTTTTGCATTTTACATTAGAGTTCAAACTCGATCCCTTGTCAACTTGGAGAACAATTAGCTTCTCAACCACTCATTAAACTTGGCCTCTATATTTGATCTGATCCAGACGAGGAGCTTGATTGCAAAGGGTAAAACAAATTTTATTATTTGACTTAATTACCCAAACATAATATATCGATGTTAACCAAGTAATCAAGAAGGAATTGCACTGAAGAAGAGACTATTTAGTTCAATTGCACTAGAATAAAGACAAAAATGGCCTTTGTTCATAATTAATGAAAAGTACCTAGAGGGGAATACTATCTTTGGATGAGTAGGGAAAGATGCAAATGAGATCATTTTTTGCATTTTGTGAATCTTGATTTGGTGGCATCTTGTGTGAGGGATCTTGTGAGTTTGAATATAGGTTCAATGTTAGGGATGGTAAAAAGAGGGTTGCCCGCCCATTCTAATTATTTTTGGAAGGTTATCTTTGGATCCTATGAAAAACGGTCAATTGATGACTTATTTTTTTTTCTATTGGAGAAGAGAACTTTGGAGCCTCTTGGAGCACTGGAGAATCATTGTTTACAATGTGCAGATTGGGCCTCGTTGTTAGTTGTTAAGTTTGTGTTAGCACAAGTTTCTGCACTTGCAAGGATGTGAATAAATTATGAACGAGCAAGCTAGAAATACGTGCAACTCTAGGAGAAGATGCTCTATGTGCCACTGGAAAAAAATCCTCTCCATTTGGGTTGGTGTGTGCCAACCTCAAGGGGGTGTCCCTAGTGTTTTGTATGCGTTATCTTCCCTGAAAATATGCAAAATAAACCAAAAATAAACACACAAGATGAACTTTGGATAGAAATTAAGCTACCAAAGGGGTAAGTTATATAATTTTAAAATTGAAGTGGTAGAATTCCCTGCAACGCAACTTTAAAAAATATGGAAAAGAGAGAAAGAAAGCACAATTACACAGTTGAATAATACCAAAATAAAAGTCCAAGAGCTTATAAACAATGCATAAAATTTCAAACACAATACCAACAATATTCAAAATCTTGATATGAACATAACAAATTTTTATTCCTGCGCTTTCCAAAAGGTTGGATGCACCATATGAAACAAGTACAAGAATTGGTATAGTGATGACCCCTACACAAAGACTAGGAGCTAGAAAATGGAAGAGAGAGAGAGAGAGAATGATGGAGAGTCTGCTTCTGAAGAAATTGACCAAGAAACAATGGAGAACCCTCAATATATATATCCTGGAAGGCACAAATCCCAATAATAGCTTCTTCTTGATGCAATGTGCACTAGAAGAAAGATAAGGTATGATAAGCATGCACTCATGTGGAACTATTGAGGTGATGATGATACCCTGTGTGGATGTTGAGTTAACTAAAGATCATTGAGGATGAGGGATCCACGTGCCTAAAGTGTAGAGACACGAACATGGGAAAGAGGATGAGTGGAGAAGGGAGGAAATATGTGCATGTGTGGGAGTGAAAACATGAGTGTGGATGGATAATAATGAGATGCACATTAAATAAATGAAAGAATGCACAAGGAAAAGGGAGAAATAAGGAAGAATTCTCATGAGTATAAGGAATTGCAATAGGAAATAGGATAAAGTGCAAGGAAAAATAGGAGAATGCGCTAGGAAACAGGGATTAGGGAGAGAATAAGGGAGATGTAGTAGGAAATGGAGAATTTGTGTTAGGAAATAGGAGAATGCGCTAGGAAATAGGGAGTAAAGAGAGTTAAGGAGTGGCGCATGAGAGGGGAGTGGATTTAAGTGAAGAAAAGGGGACGTACGCGAAGGCTAAGAATGGAGTTAAGTGAGGGAAATGAAAATAACCCTTTAGTTAACTCGATCTTTCCAACTATCCATGCCAATCAAATGCCAACTCATCTCAACTAGAAAGATGCACCACATGTCCTCAAGCAAAAAGCCTAATATCCTCATGCATGTTTGCACCATATGTCACACTCTGAAGCTACCACATGTCAAAATCTAAACCTACCACATGTCGAAATCTGGACTTGCCACATGTCACTCTGCATGGTGACCACACCTGCGAATAATAACCATGCTAAAAATAGTAGTCCAGTTGAAAAATATGAAAAAACCAAAAAATTTCAGGACCACTAGGAGAACATTTCCAAACATAGTACACCTAAAATTAAGCACTGCTAAAAATATAAACTCCTCGCATGGTAATGAAAACAAGCTCATCAGATTCGATTTTATGCAAGGAACCTGGATATGTACTCGGAATCGTCATCTAAACCTTGGATCTCCAACTGCTATAAATAGTGATTTGCTCGCATGTCGTTTGGAAAAGTCTCATTAGAATTGTGAGCTCGCAAGGACTCTGAATATGTGATCAAAACTGCCATGTGGACCTTCAATCTCCATCTCCTAAAAAGTATGGAATATGATAAAAATAGACACCTATCTATATCCATGAAGACCTATGCAAACTCTTGTCTCTGAAGCAAGGAACAATACTAAACCAATCCCATACCCGAACTCATACGGGAACCAACCTTGGCTCACGTCAAGCTATCTCTGGGAAAAATATTTGAATTCCATCCGAATAAGACATACTAGCTCTTAACCCTCAATATTTGCAAGTGAGAAAATCCAGGGGTTAATAGGTGGGTCTAGAGGTGTTTAAAAGGTGGATTTTTTTTTTAAATGGATTTGGATTCTTGTTTCATGAGGTTTTTTCCTTTCTGGAAGTCTCTTAAATCTTGGTAAAAAAGTATTGGGAGAAGTTGATGGTTCTTTGTAGAAGAGGTTACTTCATGGTCCTTTTTACCTAATTAATGAATAAAGACAACTTTTATGGTTGACCATACTATTACCTGTAGATTTTATTTGGTCCTATGAGGCTGCCACCTAAGGTCTGTCTTTGAACTTAGTATGGCTCTAAGTTTCAACTGCGTGGCTGCCTTTTGCTGTTGTTTTAGGATAACAAACAATCACCAAACTTTCTGCTCAATATTTGATGGTTAAGTGCCCTTGCAAGTGTTTTCTTTACTCAATGTTAGCACATGCAGTATACATCAAAACACATAACACTACCTCTAGATCTTTAATTTTAAAATGTTGATCTACACTTCTAAGCATGCATAAAATTGACACATAGATTTTTGGTCAACATAACCCTGGAAACCCCCCCTCATGGGGAAAACCAGTTTGGACCAGATATATATAGAAGGCCTAAAAGAAAAATGTACAACACAAGAAACATATAAAAGTGAACCTGGTACAATAGCAACCACTATCGGATGCCTTGGAGTTCCTTGAAGACCTCCCCACAAGCCTTGTGAAGTAAGGCGCCCCTTGCCTTGGTGAGCCTTCTTCCTCTTGCTTGCTTTGTCTTTATCTTGATCCTTTGCTTTGCCTTTGAACTTGCCTTGTCCTTACCTTGCCTTTGTAGTAGACTCCTCCTCTCAAGAAATCTTCCCACAAAGAAATAGAGCGCCCTCTTATTAAGTGCACCCCCTCCTCAAGAAAAAAACCAAATGGCGCGCCCTCTACTAATAAGAATGTGCCTAAGTGAATGAATGAGGCCTCTCCACAATATAGGGAGCTCTCCATAGTTATATGCGCCCTCCCAAAACTCTAGAGTGCGCCCTCCTCTAGCATGTGCGCCCCTCCTCCATGGAATGTGCCCTCCTCCTAGATGCTTGTGCCCTCACTTATGAAGACTCCCTCTATGGAACTAGAGCAAGCCCCAAAATAATGAGTGAACCTCCAACAAGTGAATGAAGCCTCCTCTACTATAAGTGTGCCCCTCTCCTCAAGTTGCGCCCCTCCTTTAGTAAATGCGCCTCCGTCCACAAGCATGCGCCCTCCTTCTGGAAATGGCTAAGACTCCATGGATGAACTCTCCAAGCAAGCTCCTCAACTCAACAAAGGGTTCCTCCTCAAACCCTCATGCAAGTGCACCCTCCTCTCCTCAATAAATGCTCCTAAGATCTCCTCCTCTTCTCCTCTTCTCACAAGTGAAGAATGAATCTCATAAATGCACTATACCCTCCTTTAGCCTCCTTTGGCCAAGCCCTAAAAGATCAATGGCCGAGATCCAATCTAGCCAAGTCTAATCAATGGGTGAGATTTGATCCAAAAATCTCACTAAGGAAACCCACTTTCCTTAGTTTTCTTTATGTCTATTAATTCACCCACTTTGTGAATTAATTGTCACTTTAATAATTAAGTGACATATTTCACTTTTGACTTAAATCTCCTAACAAAGTGAAATTAGAATCATAAAATAAAGTACAAGGGTAATAGTCTCCCCCTTTGTGTTTAGAGACTCATAAACATATGGGGACTATTATCCATCAAAGTTGCACTAGGATGGACTTCCAACGAGCCACCAAAGATTGAACATCATTGTTCAAAATTCAAAGTTCAAAAGTTCAGTCGGTCATTAAAGACCAACTTTTTTACATTTTCCATAAGAAATTGTAATAAGAGATGTTGCATGATGAACTTGTAAAAGGTATTAGACACCTTAGACTTAGGCATGAGTTTTTACTCTTGAGTGTTTTTTTTTACTTATTAATTATATTTTTCCGTTTTCAGGCAATTTATAATTTATGAGTTTTTTCGTTCAATTCCTCCAGAGCTGGATTATATACTCATGGTTATGAATTAGCATGGATCTAAGCCTACTGTCTAATGTATATTACCATGCTAAACATACTCCTAAAGTCTTATGGAAATGTGCTAAGTCCCCCTTAAGATTTTTTAATTATTTCAGTTAATTAATTTTTTTTCCACAAAACGAGAATTTTTAATTAAAAAATAAAGTTGTATTAAAAACGTGGTACTAGGGGAATTTATATTCCTTGGGGGTGCTCATTTTTGGACCTAGAGAACCCATATTACCTAAGTACCCACTTGGTTGAGTAAAATTAGTGATTTCAATCACTTAAAAATCATTTTTACTGAAAAAACCCCAAAAAGTCAAATAAAATCAAATAAAATCAGCAAATGCTAAAATTGGGGAAACATGTTTAGACATGTTTTGAGTTGACTCTACCTTTCTTGGAGTTAACAAAGGCTGAATGATACATGTGGAGGCCTAATAAAGGATTGAAACACATGTCTATTTGAGTTTTGGAGTGTGGGCCAAGAAGAGGTGCGCCCTCCTTGAGAGAGGTGGCACACCCATGTGAGAGCTCACTTAAATCTTGAGAGGTGGCGAGTTCCCTCTTCACCTAAATTCACAAGTGGAGGACTGTGGGAGCTTTGGAAAGGTGGCAGCCTTTCGTCTTACATATGTCAAGCTAGCTCTCTACAAGTGGTGCGCCCTCCCTCCTCGAGAAGTGCACCCCTCCTATAAATAAAGCACTTCACCCATTGTAAAAGCTAGTTGGAGCTTGAGAGTTGATGCTTGCTATTGTAATACTCTTGTAACACTCTTTTGGAAGATTGAATAAAATACTTTGGAGGTCTATGGTCATTGTTGTAATGTGTGGATGTTTGGACAATTGTGCATGATTTTGAGGTAACTTGGTATTTGATTCAATTTTTGTATATCTACTTCATATACAACCTTGAAGGTGTGTTAACACATAATATGATAGGATTTATTCAATTTGTTTATTGCTTAGATCCTATTATCTTCCTATATTCAAAGATTTAAAAGATGCATATTTTTCCAATGAACTAATGTGTGTTTTCCAAGTCTCTTTTGTAGGAAATACTTTTTCTAACAAGTGTTGGGAAGGATTGGATAAGATCAAATAGGTTATTCAAGCTTGGAGGAGAGTGGTATAGGAGATCCATCCTTCAACTTCTTCAAGAGATCAACAAGCATTTCCCTCTTTCATTGACCAAAGGACCCCATAGCCCAAGATTCAAGCTTCGAAGAGAAGACCCTCTCTTTCTCTATCTCTTTTTCATAAATTTCATTTTCTTCTTTAGTTACTTTCTGTTTTGCATGCAAACAGATTTCATTTTCAAAGATAAAATAAGCAAAATCTTATGCATGCATGATACTTTAGATATAGACAAAGTTTCATTTCATAACCAAAGCTAGATCTAGAAGTAAAATTCATTTTTGCATACTCTTTATTTAAATTTCTTTAGGGAAAAAGTGAAGTGGTTGTATTGCTTAGATCAAGCTGTCTAGTAGTCTTTGTTTGCTGTTTTATGACAGCAAACAAAAGCAACTAAAAGAGCCATCCTTTAGTCTCTTTTAGTAAGTCAAAAAGTCATAAAATTTCTTTTTATACTTAGAAATATTTTAGGAAATTTGAGCTTAAGGTTTTTTTTTTTAGGCACTCTCTAAGTGTCTTTTAGGTGAATTTGAGCTAACTTGTTCGCTGTTTTTCTTAGCAGGTCATCGAATAAAGAGGGAGAAACTCTGCCTGATTTGAACAAGATTGGAGTTGTTTTGACCCCGAAAGTGAACCATTGAATACTAGTTTCAAAGAAAACCTTGTAATACTTGTGATCCCAAGTTATAAGGATCACAAGTCTTCCAAAAAGGAAGAAAGACAATTGTAAAGTAAATCAATAAAATAAGTGAGGCTAAGGAGGCATCACTCTTTTCTCTTCCCCCCTAAGGGGGGAATCGATGTGGTGGTGTGTTCAGTTTTTCATGCATGATTTTCTTTTCTTGTTTAAAGTTTAGTCTGTCTCATAATCTAAAGATCAAATAAAAGGAATCACTTTCACAATATTAAAGCACTACACAACCTTCATAGATTAGATTTAAATTTCAATCACAATAATCTTTAATTGTTTAGTTAACTTTCATTTCTAGTTTTTTCAATTTTGCAATTTATTTGGCAAATAAATTGTCTCCTCAGCTCCTCCAAAGAGGCTGGTCAGTGAAGACACTAATAATTACAAAACATTTCAATTTCAGTATTTTGCTTATTTGTTTAAAATAAACAACTCCTCTTAGCTCCCAATGCGGTTCCTGACCCTTTCAGTTGCGAGCTAGTCTCGATCTGCTGGGAGTAAGTTTCATACACACTGGGCTGGTCAGTGGTGATATAATAATTAGGGAAATCTCAATAGTTGCTACTTTAATGCATGACAAAACGCCTAAAGAGAATCTATGAAGTAAGGTGGGCCCTCTCGTGACTTGGCTTCCCACCCGTTTTGGACATCTGACACCTTTAGTTAACTTACTGGTGAGGTCCTTGGGGCTTCGGTAAGTTCTCCGTAGGTTTCCAAACAAAGAAGTATCCTCTAAAGAGGCCACACAACCTTTCATTAATCTACCATTAATTTAACTTAATAAAATACACGATCTACATTGCCCACGAGACCTTTAAGGCACTGGTCTCATTTACACACTTCGCAAAGCCATATGCTTCACATTCTTTTTCAGTCATTTACTTGGATGCAAATGTGAATTTACTTGCATCTAACAATTGTGTCTTAAGTATCCTTTTATGCAAGTTTATGTCTGATATATATCGTGGTGAATAATTGATTTGTGTGTATTTTTGCTTTATGTTGGTTAATGAAATAATAAACTCCTAGATTCATTTCTTGTACTTAGTTTAGTTCAAGCCTTAGTATATTTGTTAGGGACTACCCCCTTTGGCTTCGCTAGGTGTTGGCCTAGACGGAGGAGTTGAGGATTAGGTGACAACACCTTAACTCTCACTTTCCCCCAAGGACACACCGAATGGATTGAAGATTTCTTCCATGTCTCCCAGGTGTGTATAAGGCGACAACATTTTTGGCACCGTTTTTGGGGATAAATCTTTCTATTCCCGGAATACGACCTTGTTTCCTTTTTTATTTGTTTACTTAGTTTTTTGATGCTCGTAGTTTATCAGAATTATACTCGATCATCTGGAGACTCCAATTAATTCCAATTTGAATAAGTATTCTACAAGGAGGAACTAAGAAGGCCTACTTAACTTCATTCCTGAACCTGAACAGGTTTATCGAAGGAGGTTAGCCAGAGCCTCTTATCGTAGAGTCCGTAGTCATTTAGGAACCAAGTCCATTTATGATATCCACATGCTCTTTGTTAATAAAATTTTTACTTTAGAAATGGATATCTATGATCCTTGTGACTTTAGTGCAATAAATAATTATCCACATGCTATTCTAGAAAAAGCAATTGAGAAATTATCTAGTTTCCAAGGAAATAATGCCATTTCCGCCAAAATGCATGCCAAGTCATTCATGAGATGTATAAATAAATGGTGTGCTGCACACGACCATGAGGATGTTAAAATGAAGCTATTTGTTCTTTCCTTAGAAGACGATGCTTCAAAATGGTATGAAGATATGCCAAATAACTCTTTCAAGACCTTGAAGGATCTCTTTGATTCCTTTACTGAGAAGTGGAGGGAGAAAAGAGATCACCGTCACCTTTTGGCATCCCTCAACACAATAAGGAAGAATGAAAATGAAACTATGGATGAGTTCAACAAGAAGTTCAACGAGCTAGTTTCAATCATGCATTCAGATATCAAGCCTCCATATAGTGCTATCTTGATATACTAAATTGAGGCATTTGGTGGTGAGATGAGATATCAACTAAGAGATAAAGAACCCACCAACCTCAAAGTAGCTCAAGAAACTGCTAACAAAATTGATAAAAACATGCAAGGGTCAGGAAAGTCAAACCTTCCAGGATTCACAAGAGGAAGTTTTTCAAGACAGTCAAATTCTAAAGAAAAGCCAGTAGTTCCTAATAATAAAGATCCATCTTATGACCCTTTAAAGGCCATAACGGAGATGGTTAAAATATTGGAGGCAACTCATGCTACTCAACTTAGTGCATTGCAAAATAGGTTGATAGCTATGGAGAGGTCCCAAAATCAAAATAATAGATTCCAAACGAGGCCTAATAATGAAAGATGGAAAAAGAAAAGTCCTCAACAAGAGAAAAGGCCACCTAATCAGTTGGAGTCTAATAATGTGGTAAATGAGAAAATACCACCTTTTTCTAGAGCATGTGAAGATTTTCACGAAGAGTCCACTTGTCCAATATTTTTTCAAATAAATGAACAAGGCCTCCCTCCAACAAACAACTTTGTGGGGCAATCAAGAAGCTCTAACCACATAAATAACTTTGGAGAAAATCATCCTTTGTCAATGGATTATTGGCTTCAAATGCAAGAGAGGTGTGAGCAAGCAAATGAAGTGGTTGAAGAGTATGATAATGTTACAAAGTTGTATGGACACAAGCCCACAAATGAACAGATCCTAGAGATGGCCAGACATAAGGGAATAGTCTACCAGACAAAAGGGAGAGATGGTGCAAGCGAGTCTCAAGAGAACTTTCCCAAGGTAACTAATCCTCCTCCAATTGCCGATCTAACTGTTGATTTAGGTAGTTGGATTTCGAATGCAAAGGTATTGGTTCCAGTGTCAGATCTTCTGAAAATTCCTTCGCAAAAGGAAAAATTACTTAAAGCAATAAATGTTCCAAATAATAAAGAGGTTGTTAAAATCAAGAAAAGGAAAAATGAACAACATGAAGATCCTCCAATGGTTTTGACTAGCAGAGATAGAACCAAGGAAGAGAATACCCCTTTCTTTGTGTCTCTAGAAATAAATGATCAATGGTTACATAACTGCATGTATGATTCTGGAGCTTCATCCAACATCATTACTAAAGGAATTATGCAAAAACTGGGTCTTAAGGTTACAAGGACTTATCACAATGTATGTGCCATGGATTCCAGGGAAATTGAAACCCATGGGATTATCATAGATTTTCCAGTCAAGCTAGCTTTCCGCCTAGATTTTTCTTTTAATATGGATGTGCTTGTAATTGATGTGCCAGATGCTTGGGGTATTCTTCTCTCAAGAAAGTGGGGAGCTCACATGGGTGGTTTCCTAAATATGGATTTGACTTTTGAAACTATCCCATACCCTCCTCCATCAACTGAGAATTTCAGACTCTTTAGAGAAACAAAAAGAAAGTATCACATAGAAGATCCTAAAGAGAAATTCAATGAGTTCTTATGCCAAATGTTTGACATGGGTAATTTATCGATTTTTTCAAACTTCCTAGTACCAACAAAAGAAAAATTTAAGGATGAAAAAGAAAGTAATAAGGCTTGGAAGATGAACTTTGATGGTGCATATTCAAGATCAAGAAAAGGGGCTGGAATTGTTCTAGTTTCATCAACAGGAAAGTATTACAATTTTGCATTTAGATTAGAGTTTGATGCAACAAATAATTTGGTTGAGTATGAAGCGCTTCTACTTGGCTTAGAAATTGCAAAAGACATGGGGGTCAGAATACTAAGTATCAAGGGTGATTTAGACTTAGTCATTCTCCAAGTAAAAAATAAGTTTGCATGCAAAAGTGAAAGATTAATAAGATACATAAATGCAATTTGGGATACTATAGAATTGTTTGATGCGATAGATCTCATTTCAGTTCCTAGGGAGCAAAACAGTCTAGCTGACAGTTTGGCAGTTGCATCTTCAACCCTCCAACCTTCAGAAGATATAATAAAAGGAAAAGGAAAATTGGAAATAATCTTTAGACCTTCAGTTCCAGACAATATTTATCATTGGCAAGTCTTCAGAGATGATAAGTAGATCCTAAGATTCATTCATAATGTTCAAGAATTCTCATATTTCAATCTCAGTTATAAAGAAGAAGGAAAAGATTATGTTGAGGAGGATAACCCCATAAAGAATCCAGTCCCTAGAGGAATAATTGCCTTAGAAAATATCTTTGACAAGCATGACATGCATAAAAATAAAAAAGTAGTAAAACCTGACAGCTACATAGAAGTAAATATTGGGATAGAGGAAGTCCCAAGGCTCACAAAAATAGGAAAGGGTACTTCCGAAAAAGAAAGAAAAGAGTTAATAAGTCTTGTCAGTGAGTATGGGGATGTATTTGCATTTACATATGATGAACTCAAAGCCTATAAAGATGATGTATTTCAACATACTATCCCACTCAAAGAAGACACAAAACCTTTACGGCAAAAACTTAGGCGAATAAATCCTAAGTTAGCACCTTTGGTTCAAGAAGAACTCAAGAAGATGTTGGATGTTGACATCATTTCCCCAACAAGGCATTCTTCATGGTGTTCTAACTTGGTAGTAGTTAGAAAGAAAAATGGGGGAGTAAGGCTATGCATTGATTTTAGAAATTTGAATCTTGCATGCATTAAGGATAATTACCCCTTGCCCAACATGGAAACTCTGTTGCAAAGAGTTACTGGGTCAAAAATAATGTCCATGTTAGATTGTTTCTCTGGATACAATCAAGTGTTGGTGAGGAAGGAGGATCAAAATAAGACAACTTTCACCACACCATGGGGCACCTTTGAGTACCTAAGAATGCCCTTTGGATTATTAAATGCAAGTGCTACCTTTCAGAGAGCCGTGGATTTTTCTTTCCATGAGTTAATCGGCAAAATCATTGAGATCTACCATGACGAGTTGACTGTGTTTTCAAAAGAAAGATCAGATCATGTAAGTCATCTCAGACATGTTTTTGAAAAATGTCGAAAGTATTGAATATCCTTGAATTCGTCCAAGTCAATAGTAGGAGTTGATGAAGGTAAGTTGTTGGGACATATTATAGCAAAATATGGGGTGAAAATGGACCCAGAAAGGGTGCAAGCCATACAAGGAGTCCCTTTGCCCCAAACCAAGAAATCCCTACAATCTTTCCTTGGTCAAATCATATTTGTAAGAAGGTTCATCCCAAACTTGGCCGAAACCATGAAACCTATCCTCAGAATTTTAAAGAAAGATGTCAAGTTTGAGTGGACAGAAGAAGGAAGAAGAGCTTTCAAAAACATTAAGAATGCAATTGGTAAATCTCCTGTGCTAATTAGTCCAAATTATTCTAAAGACTTTCAAATCTTCTCCTTTGATTCTGAGGATACTATAGTAGGGGTGTTGCTCCAAAATAATGATGAGGGTCAAGAGCAACCCATTGCTTTCATGAGAAAAGCATTGCAGAATTCATAGCTTAATTATACAACCATGGAAAAACAAGCATATGCTTTGGTCAAATCCCTTAAGAATTTTTGAGTCTACATAGGATATTCAAGAGTCGTGGGGTATGTACCTCACACAACAGTAAAATATATACTTGGACAACAAGATTGCTTGGGGGTTAGGGGAAAGTGGGTTTCGAAAATACAAGAGTATGATTTGGAAATAAAACCCACCAAATTAATCAAAGGTGAAGGATTAGCTCAAATGCTAATTGAAGGAAATGAACGAGCTTTGGACCTAGTCTGTCAAAACAACCAATCTAGGCGAACTTTATCTCCAGAACTTCAAAAGTTAGAGCCACACGAATGGTATGCTGATATCATTTTCTTCCTTTCTAATCTCACATGCATAAGTCACTTAATTGGGCACAAAAGAAGAACATTGAGATTAAAGGCAACTAAGTATTGTATTATTTAGGATGGATTGGAGTGGAGGAACCCTGATGGGGTAATACTTAGATGTGTTGATGAGCTTGAGTCCAAAAGACTCTTGGTTGATTTTCATTCAGGATTTTGTGGTGGGAATTTTGCAGCCAAAACTACTGCCCACAATATCCTCAGAGCAGGTTACTACTGGCCTACTATATTTTCAGATGTGCACAAAATGGTTAGGGGTTTCAGCAACGTTAGTTGTTTACTGGGAAGCAAAAGATAACAACCTTACCATTACAGCCAGTAGTGGTGGAAGCCCCTTTTCAGTAGTGGGGGCTTGATTTCATTGGTCAGTTCAAGGATAATTCAAGTAATGACTATACTTGGATAATCACAACAACTGATTATTTCACAAAGTGGGTAGAGGCTATACCCAGCAAGTCAACAACCGATAAAGTGGTCATGGAATTTCTTGAAAACAAAATTATCACTAGATTTGGTGTGCCAACAAAGATCACTACTGATAATGCCAAGGACTTTAGTTCAACAAAAGTATCCTTATTCTATTTTAAGTATGGAATTATATTATCCCACTCTTCGAATTATTATCCCTAAGGCAATGTTCTTGCTGAGTCTAGCAATAAAAACTTAATGAAAATTCTTAAGAAAACTGTTGGGGATAACAAGAGGTCATGGGACAATAAGATCAAGTCTTCACTTTGGGCTGACATGATCACAAAGAAGAGTTCAACAGGGAAGAGTCCTTTTGAGTTGGTTTACGGTCTTGATGTCACTTTGCTAGTTCATCTAAAGCTTCCAGTGTATTATTTTGTCTAGAAATATGGTTTGGATGAGGACTTTCATCAAAACAGGAATGATCAAATAATTGAACTTGATGAGAATAGAAGGAAAGCCTTAGATCAAAGTATAATAAATTAAGAAAAGATAAAGAAAACTTTTGATAAGTCCTCAAGACAAAGAGATTTCCAGGCAGGTGATACAGTCCTTCTATGGGACAAATGGAAAGAGAAGCCAGGAAGTCATGGCAAGTTTGACAGTCTATGGGTAGGGCCATACATTATCCAGGATGTAGCTGGAAATAACTCCTTTGTCCTAAACATATTAGATGGTGAGAGGTTTCCACTTCCAGTAAATGGTCAACTTCTCAAGCTCTTCTTCAACGAAATCATCTAATGTCCATGGGGCATCTTTTGTATCATATTCTCTAAACCCTATCCTTTGTACTTTAAATTTTCATTTTCTGTACATAGTTTATTTTTTGTAAATTTTTGTACATAGTCTATTTTTCAAAGTTGTATATATACATGTATATTATTTCTGTAGCTTATGTTTAGTATTTGATTTTATATATGGACATGTTATTGACAAGTTGTCGATGATGAAAGTCATGTGATTCTGGATTCTCATATGCTCTCCTTCAAAGAATAAAATATCAAGCACACATCCCCATATGGAGCCAATATTATCCATAAAAGTTGCACTAGGATGGACTTCCAGCGAGCCCCCAAAGGTTGAACATCATTGTTCAAAATTCAGAGTTTAGAAGTTCAACCGGTCAATAAAGACCAACTTTTTCACATTTTCCATAAAAAATTGTAATAAGAGATGTTGCATGATGAACTTGTAAAATGTCTTAGCCACCCTCGAATTAGGCATGAGTTGTTACTTTTGAGTTTTTTTTTACTTATTAATTATATTTTGCCATTTTCAAGCAATTTATAATTTATGAGTTTTTTCACTCAATTCCTCTAAAGATGGAGTATATACTTATGGTTAGGCCTTAGCATGGATATAAGACTAGTTTCTAATGTATATTACCATGCTAAACATACTCCTAAATTCTTATGGAAATGTGCTAAGTCCCCCTTAGGATTTTTTATTTTTTCCAGTGAATTAATTTTTTTTCCGCAAAATGAGAATTTTTAATTAAAAAATAAAGTTGTATTAAAAAAGTGGTACTATGGGACTTTATATGCCTTGGGGGTGCTCATTTTTGGACCTAGAGAACCCATATTACCTAAGTACCCACTTGGTTGAGTAAAATTAATGATTTTAATCACTTAAAAATCAATTTTACTCAAAAAAACCCCAAAAATCAAATAAAATCAAATAAAATCAGCAAATGTTAAAATTGGGGAAACATGTTTAGACATGTTTTGAGTTGACTCTACCTTTCTTGGAGTTAACAAAGTCTGATTGATACATGTGGAGGCCTAATAAAGGATTGAAGCACATGTCTATTTGAGTTTTGGAGTGTGGGCCAAGAAGAGGTGCACCCTCCTTGAGAGAGGTGGCGCACCCATGTGAGAGCTCACCTAAATATTGACAGGTTGCGAGTTCCCTCTTCACCTAACTTCACAAGTGGCGGACTGTGGGATCTTTGGAAAGGTGGAAGCTTTTCATCTTACACGTGTCAAGCTATATCTATACAAGTGGTGTGCTCTCCCTCCTTGGGAAGTGCGCCCTTCCTCCTATAAATAAATCACTTCACCCATTGTACAAGCTAGTTGGAGCTTGGGAGTTGATGCTTGCTATTGTAATACTCTTGTAACACTCTTTTGGAAGATTGAATAAAAGAATTTGGAGGTCTATGGTCATTGTTGTAATGTGTGGATGCTTAGACAATTGTGCATGATCTTGAGGTAACTTGGTATTTGATTCAATTTTTGTATATCTACTTCATATAGAGTGATCCAGATTATTTTCGGCACGAAACGAGAGCAAAGATATAATAAATAAATGCACAGAGATATCATGTATATCCAATAATATAACAGAAATATATCAGATATGCAACCATAAACACATAGATACAGTAATACACGATTTCTATTAATGAAAGAATTGTACAGAGACTGTAAAAATACAGAGTGAAAGACTCGCTAGAATGGTGGCAGCTTATCTCTGAGAAGAGATGTGACGGCTACTCGCATTCGCAAGAAGATGATTACAATGAGGCTCTGAAGGCCTTT
>SNQJ01S0010972.1:164201-184792 GCA_010110895.2 Picea sitchensis
TTCATAATTTTTTAAGTCATTTGCAAAGAGAGAGTTTATAATTTGGTTAATAAAATGATTTCATGGCTATATTGGAAATATCATATAACTTGATTAAGCATTTCATAAGTTTAGAATAGGATCAAATTGTATATAAATAAGCTTAAATTTGAGATTTTCTTTTCAGTTTGCATAATTGTTTTTAGATTTACAAAACTAAGTTTTATTATTATTAGTTAGATTAGTTTAGTTTGAATAAATGAAACTAAACTTTTTTGATCACTTACATTTATTCTAGTATCTATAGAAATGATAGAATTTATTTATAGACAAAATTTAAAACATGTTATTTGCACAAGGCAAAAATTCTTTTGTTTCTTTATCCTTATTTAAATGGTATATTTGGTGTAATTCCTTAAAATATGAGTTGTTATATTAGATGATAATTGATGATTTTTCTCAAGGGAAACTTGAAATAATAAAAGATAAAATATTTTCATACTCATAGGAAAAGATATGGTTAATCTTGAGAAGGTACTAATTTTAGGGTTTACTTTTAACATGTAGACAATTCTACTTAATTATGTATATTTAACATTCATAATCACATAGTGTTCTTAACACACTAGTTTCCCCCATCCCACAGAAATAAATAAAATGTTAAGACATATGGTGAAAGTAAATTCAAAATTGATTATTGTCGTCTTGTCCAAAAGATATGATGAAAGTAAATTAATCTAAATGATCGCCCTCATCTCAAATCAATGAAATAATATTAAATAGTAGCATGGCGAAAGGAATTTCATGATTTGGGGATGTAGATATCTTCACCGGGGATATGGGAACCTAGATGGAAGTGAAACAATATATGTGATGATTGTTATGAACTAAAACTACATAACTTTACCCAAACCTTGTTATTAGTCCTCTTCAGGATTTTCTATAGTATGATCCAACTCAGTTTTATTTATCATAAATATAAAGAACTATTTTTTCCCTTGAGTTAAGACAATCATCAGTTTTAAATCTAATGTTTTATATTGTTTGTAATTAGTTACCTTAGATATCTCTTGAGTAGATTTTGACGAAGGAAATTATTTAATATCTTTACTTGAAATCTAAAATTCAACATGTTTTGAAATTTTAAATTTTTAATAATTCTTATATTTATGATATGAGACAGATACTGAAAAGTGAGAACAAGGTTTAATTTTTAATTTTTCTAAAATTTTAGTTGAATTTGGAGAATAGTGGCTCCATAGCCCAATGGACAAAGGCACTTCTATGTTCTATTTTCAGCTTGTAGAGATGGCTTCAAAGCATATACAGGTACAATGACAAGCTTCAAAGGTTGATAGAGACAGGTTTCATTTTTAGATTCCAAAGTTAAATGATGAAGCCATGTGGTCTACAGTTGTTGGCACTTTTGATCCGGATTATTTTCGGCACAAAATGAGATTGGAGATATAATGAAGAAATTCATAGAGATATCACAGATATTCAATAATATAATAGAAATGTATCAGATATGCAACCATAAACAAAGATATACAGTAATACATGATTTCTATTAATGAAAGAAATGTACAGAGACTGTAAAAATACAGAGTGAAAGACTCGCTAGAATGGTAGCAACTTATCTCTGAGAAGAGATGTGACGGCTACTCGCATTCGCAAGAAGATGATTACAATGAGGCTCTGAAGGCCTTTTTACAATAAACAGGAATGCTAAAATTCCTAGACATCCAAAAACCTAACCCTAGGAGATGAAGCTCCAAAAGTCATGTGGGCCCCGTTTGGGTAAGTTAGTACATCAACTTCTTGGCGTTGTAACTTTTGCATACGATCTCCATTTTAGGCGTATGATAGC
This sequence comes from Picea sitchensis, assembly GCA_010110895.2. Classification (NCBI taxonomy): domain Eukaryota; kingdom Viridiplantae; phylum Streptophyta; class Pinopsida; order Pinales; family Pinaceae; genus Picea; species Picea sitchensis. The sequence continues at coordinate 166,051 of SNQJ01S0010972.1, forward strand.
TCGTTGGAAAGGTATCATCGAGGAGATTCATTTTGAGGGATCAATCATGCCTTAGGATATCATTGAGAACTTATATCTCAAAAAACCTTCATTTGGGCCCTCAAAATGGCCCTGAAAGTTAAAAACTGCTAAAAATAGTAAACTGTCAAATTTGCCAGAAACCTGTTTTGAGCCAGTCGAAAAAGGTGGGTGGCCACTAATATCCACCTAGATCAATCCTCCCTCCTTAGGAAGCAATGGTATCCATTGTGTTGAGTTCTCGGGGGAGAGGGAAAAGCGTTTGCTGAATCTGCATCTTGGTGAGCTACTTTCCTTTCTGGAGACGTCGCATTGCTCAGTTTGTGGAAGTCTATCACAAACCTATTGAGGCTGAGGATGTTCAACAAGTCAAGCTACATGAGAGGATGGTGTGCAGAAGGAATCTTTTCTCTTTGCTGCAACCTTGTCGACCTGCTTCTGTTGGATAGAAGGTGCTTGGGGTGAAGCTGTAGTGGTTACAGTGTCGTTTTGTTCCCATTTTGAACAGATTGTGAAGAAGCTAAATTTTGCAGTATGAGATACTACCTTGCGGCACTTTTTAGGTGGAACAGTAGTTGTAAATACCTCTGGTATTCTGTAGAGATGACCCCCTAGAGAAACAATGACACTGCGGGGTCGAGACTCATAAGAAGCGTGGCACTTCCACATATATGGTTGGCCCAAGAAAACATCACAGACATCTAGTGGGGCAACATCACATAATACCTTATCCTTGAAAGGTTGGATGCCATATGATAATCGACATTGTTGGCTGAAATGAAGATCTCGTCCTTGGAGAAACCACCCGATGTTGTATGGTTGCAGGTGTGGTGTTGTCGACAATACCAACTGTTTGATGACCTTTGTTGAGATGAGGTTCTTATGGCTTCTGCTATCAACAAAAAAATAAAGTGGGGTCCCCTTCACCCACATCTGTAAATGAAAAAGGTGCTCCCCCTCTTCAAGATCTTTTGGTTCTTCTGGTTGAATTGTTGCGGTCGCAATAATAGCAGTGGGGTCTGCGTCAATGATCTGTCTTTTACCAGTATTTTCAGAATCAGATTATGAATCAGGGTTCGGCTCCTTGTCTTTGATATCAGCCACCAATGACTGTTTTGAGCGACACTCATCGGTGTTGTGCCAGGGGATTTTGTGGAAATCACACCATTTTCCAGTGTCCTTCTTTGTCTTCCCATGACCCTTCTTTTCATGTGGCTTGGACTGGTTTTCGGGAGAATGTTTGTTAGGGACATCTTTCTCATACTTTGGTTGTTGCAGATTTGCAGAACCAAAATCCCATTTTTTCTGGTGCTTAAATTTCTTCTCGATTTTAACAACATATCGATAGGTAGCACCGAGTGATGAGATGTCTAGAAAATCCATTTCAATTTGGATGTATCTGTGTAAAGCCCCACGGTATTTCAAAACCAAATTTCATTCAGAGTCTTTGATACCCAGCTTGGTGCACAAGGTATGGAAGGTATTGGTGAACTCCGGAACTGCTTGGCCCCTCTCTTTCCACAGTGTGGTCCATCTCATGTACTGGTCCTCATAGTTGCCAACAGGGTAACCTTTACCACATCCACAAAAAAATCCCAAGTGGGATCAGCCCCGTATATTCCAGACTCCTCTGTGGAACTTTGCTTCGAGTAAGTTTCCCACCAATGTTTGGCATGAGGGAGAGATTTAAGGAGTGCGAAGGTGATCTTTTCTTTGTCAGAAAAATTGTGAACAGAGAAATAAACTTCTATCAGAGTTAACTATTTTTCTAGGGCTTCTGCATCTATCTGTCCTTCAAATACAGGAATATAAAAATTAACTTGTACCTTGAAAGGTGAGGTGCCTCCAAAGTGGATGCTTGATGAAGATGTACCTGCTGTTATCAGTAGGCATTGAAGGAAGTGGAAAAAATTCTCCATCATTTCCTCCCTCTATCGCGTGAGAGCTTGCTCAAGCAACAGATTGATAGGATCGTCTGCTCCGTCATTTTTCTTTTCTTCCGCCATTGAGGGTTTCTTGGGTGTGAGAGAGCGGTTGTATTCAAGAGAGACAAGCTCGAGACCCAACTTTCTATAATCGGACCTCGTCGAGGACATGCACTGAAAAAAATGATCAAGAGAAGCCTGCTCTGATACCACTGATCCGGATTATTTTCGACACGAAATGAGATCGGAGATATAATGAAGAAATGCCATAGACATCACAGATATTCAATAATATAAAAAAAATGTATCATATATGCAACCATAAACAAATATATACAGTAATACATGATTTCTATTAATGAAATAAATGTACAGAGACTGTAAAAATACAGAGTGAAAGACTCAATAGAATGGTGGCATCTTATCTCTGAGAAGAGATGTGATGGCTACTCGCATTCTCAAGAAGATGATTACAATGAAGCTCTGAAGGCCTTTTTACAATAAACAGGAATTCCAAAATTCCTAGACATCCAAAAACCTAACCCTAGGATATGAAGTGCCAAAAGTCATGTGGGCCCCGTTTGGGTAAGTTAGTACATCAACTTCCCGGGGTTGTAACTTTTGCATACAATCTCTGTTTTAGGTGTATGATAGCTCGTTGGAAAGGTATTGTAGAGGATATTAATTTTGGGGGCTCAATAATGCCTTCAAATATCATTGAGAACCTTTATCTCTAAAAACCTTCATTTGGGCTCTCAAAATGGCCCCGAAAGTTAAAAACTGCGAAAAATAGTAAATTGCCAAATTTGCCAGAAAACTATTTTGAGCCAGTAGGAAAATGTGGATGGCCACTGATATCCACCTGGATCATCTTTTTCTGGAAATAACCATCCCCATATGGAGCCTAATGTTGGCACAAAAATTGGCATTGCCAAAAAATTTAACTCCTTGCGGCATTTTGTGCAAAATCCACTAATTACCCATCACCTCAAATCTTTAATTCTAAGTCATCAATGATCTCAAAATTATCAATCTGATGAATTATCAAAATTATCCTTGGTTTGAAATTCCCTTGTCAATTTGATTATGTTTAAAAGTATTAATTTTATCGTGCTTTCAAACCTTCAATTGGGCTTATTTCTCAATATATGCTTATATAAGTCATGGTCAAACTAGTTCCTTCATTGTTTTCAATTATAAGAATCCATTGACCTTGTTTTGACTTTGTCTTAATTAGAAAATAAAATTATTATTTTAGAATCATTTATATTATTATAAATTATTTGTACTTATAATTTTATTTAAATAAAAATGTTGGGACTTTAACCCAATCTGCAATTCCTTAATCAATTCATATAAACACTCAACCTATCCAAATATCAAGACAATCCAATCCATGACCCGAGTCTTAACCATTGTTTTCTATGCATCGAAACAACTCCCATACATTATCATATATAAACTATTATAACTGTTAATCGGTGTTGCATGTGGGATAAAGTTATGTGGAAAAGAAAAATGATGACAGAGATCCAAAGGCTCACATCAAATAGCTATAAAGATCGATGGATCATGCATTTCAAATATGAATGAGATTTAATGGAAAGGCCATCGAGCGTGGTGATGTCATAAGGAATACCACGTGAGTGATGTGTCAAAATATTAGGTCACCACGTGACTTGTCAAAACACTTTCAAAAACTACATTTTCAACTCGCACGACAATTAATTGTTTGGTCTGGTTTTGTAAAAGTTATGTAGGTCTTATAACTCATCGAGCCCAATATCCAAGCATATAACAGAGAGCCAACCTACCAAGTCTCAAAGTGCGCTACTAAATACCAAGGATAGTGCCCACATAAAGTGCCAAGGAGGAATTCCACAAGGAGCAATATGTATTGCACATTGTCTTAATGAGAAGCATTGACAACTGTGTATATAAAGTTTTCCAAACTTTATTTCCCATTGTATGTGGGATTAAGACTGAGCATTCAAATGTCAAATCACTTGTCGATGAAGTGACCTCAACAATTATGGGATCAATATATATTTATCCAGTGCATATAGTTTATAGAGCACATAAATATCAATGCCTAAAGTAATATCATTAATGGACAAATAATCCATCTAGGTGGACAATGGTTAAGTTTTTTGCATAAATAAAATATCTTGTAAACTAATAGAAATAGAGGTTTATCAAAGGGTAAAAGAATAGGTGGCAGAGTTTCATAAATAGAGAATTATTTACAGGTGTCTACTGATCAACATCAAGAAATATGCCAGTTGAACCCCAACTGCTTAAAGACTGTTAGAGATATACTCCAGATTATTTCTAACAAAAATAAGATCTAATATTTATTCAGATCTTATCAAGATCCTGATTTCTTGTAACTTCCAGTCTAAATTCGGTCTACTAGGTTGTTGTAATGTACCCAACCACCCCTAAGCCAAGATATGCTACTTCAAGTGGTAACATACCTAACCACCCACAGCCTAGGCAAGCTACCTCAAAACTCACTTTTGAACTAAATTCGAATTCGGATAAATTTCTAACTAAAAAAGAGGCATGAAATATTCACATGCAAAGTTCAAGATTCATGCTACAACATAAAGAAATGAGACATATGTCATGCACAACAATAACCAACAAGCATGCATATTATATATATATTAATTTCATAGATAAATAAATACGCAGTGGAATAAATACAAAAGTAAATAAAACCATGACTGAGAGAAATTATCTTTAATGAAAAAAATCACCAACTGGATGCAGACCAACGATGTTCCACCCAACCGTAGACATTGTTTTTCCAAGTCTCAAAAGAAATGTCACCCTCGATCCAGGGCTATGAATCCATAAGGATGGTTCCAGAGTGTCACTCAGCTTCAAAAACCAGTCAACACTCAATCTCTCATGGGATTTTCAGCACACATAACAATCCAAAGTACACCATCTCTCTTATACCCATCCTGCACAACCCAAGAGAATGGACCCCCTTCTTTTCCACAGAGTCCCTCGGGATGTCCACCTCCTTCGAGGGCTCTAGTGCATCTAGTCAAGAATCTCCATGATGGGACTCTCAGAATTTGTATTTGTGGGAAAACATTAAAGCATGCCAATGCTTCTCAGACATGCAGGCATTAATTCATGGCTGGAATACACCAGTAGTCATTACAACCAACAAAACCATGGATCATCTCCAACAATTCGTTTTTCTTTCCCAAGACAAAAACATGAATGAGGAATGACGAGTGGGTGAAAGAATGAATGGAGAGATAACATAATGAAAGGTGTGAACAATGAGTGAGTGACTAAAGAAAAACACCCAAAGAACCCACAAGATGGGTTTATATATTTACTTGCAAATTAACAACACATGGCCTTCCCCAAGAAGCTCATGTAACCACTCTTCTCTATTAAAAAAAGGACGGGTAAATAAAATATAAAATAAATACGTATCCCCTCAATCCCCCTCTCTTGTGGAATCATAACCCCCTATAACTTTTTTCCTTGTCTTTTTAGTAGCCAGTGATGTATTTATTATTAATAATGATCAAAATATTACATTTCCTAGGCACACTGGCCTTTCATAAATTAACAAAATACATTATTTAACATGGAGATCAAAACCAGGGTATTACATTCCCCTCCCCCTTATGTTTTCACTATCCTCGGTGCATATACAAAAGATAAATCAAAATTTCAAAATTTATTCAAAACGTTGTGGGTACTTTGCCTGCATGGCATATTCATTTTCCCAAGTAGCATATTCAGGACTCTAGAAGGTCCACTGGACTTAACATAACATATATATAATATATATGTTATGTTATATAACATTACATATATATAATATATGGTATGTTATATAACATAACATATATATTATATATATGTTATGTTATATAACATAACATATATAATATATATGTTATGTTATATTAGTAGCTCTATAAATCAATTCTGGAGAATTTTGAATTTTATGTCCAATATTCACATTGGATAGACCTGAAAGTCTCCCTCTGTCTCTACCTGAATCAGATTCCAATCAATAACATGGTTAGGATCATGTACATTTTTTTTTAGAAAAGAGACATGAAATACATTATGCACATTCATGGAAGCAGGCAATGCAAGCATGTATGCAACTGGTCCTATTTTGTCCAATATCTCAAATGGACCACAGAATCTGGCTGCTAGCTTTGCACAATTACTCAACTTCAAAGAGCTCTTCTTGGGATTCATTTTTAAAAGAAAATTCTCCCCCACTTTAAATTATCTAGTTATCTTGTTCTTATCTACGTAAATTTTCTATCTATCTTGAGTTGCCTTTAAATTGTGCTTAATTCTAACCATCTAGTCTTCCATATCCTTGATCAATTTTGGCCCAAGTACCACTATGTCTGTTGGGTTGTCCCAGATAACTGGAGTATTACATTTCCTACCATACAAAGCTTCAAATGGGATCATTTTCAATGAACTTGATACCCATTATTATAGGCAAAATCAACCAAGTGCAAGTAATCCTCCCACTTAGATGGCTTATCCATCACATACATTCTCAAAATGTCTTCAATTACTTGGTTAACTCTCTCTGTCTTCCCATCTGACTGTGGATGGTATGTTGTGCTAAAGTTCATATTTGTACCAAATCCTTTAAACAATCCTCTCTGGAAATTTGAAGTAAACTTTGTATCTTAGTTTGAAACAATTTCCTTAGGTATCCCATGCAACCTGACAATCTCCCTCATGTAAATTTCTGCAATATTAGTTGTTGTATGAGTCATTTTTACAGGAAAAAAATGAGTAGTCTTTGTCAATTTATCAGCCACTACCATGATTGAATCATGGTGTCTTGTTTTCCTGGGCAATTTAGTTATAAAATCAATGGTTATCGCTTCCCATTTCTTCTCTGGAATTGGTAATGGTTGTAGAAAACTTGTTGGGTGTATATTCTTAGCCTTCAATCTCTGAGATTCCATACATATGGAAATGTAATCAACAACATCATTTTTCATTCATGGCCAAAGGAATTGGCTTCTTACTGCTCCATTTTTTTTTCTCGTGATCGGGATGTCTGGCATATGGAACATTATGCATTTTTTTTAATACCAAATTCCTAATTTCTCTGGAACTAGGAATATAAATTCTATTTTTATGCATAATTAATCCATATTCCTTCATCTCATATTATTTAATTTTCTATTGTACGTTTTCATGTTGTAATCTTTCTTTTACTTGTAGGTAATGTTGATCTGTAACAACAACATATGAAATTATTCTCTTTAAATTTTATTGATGTATACTAATGGTTGTTGCATGCATGAGATGTACTCTTCTACTAAGTTCATCGACAACTTTATTTTCTTTTCCTTTGATATGCTTGATTTCAAAATCGTATTCACTTAAAAATTCCATCCATCTCATTTTCCTGGCATTCAAAGTTGGTTGTTCAAAAAGATATTTCAGACCACTATGGTCTATTCTTAATTCAAGTCTCTTCCCCATGAGATAATGCCTCCACATCTTCATTGTGTGAACAATGGAAACAAGTTCCAAGTCATGTGTGGCATAGTTCCTCTCATGTTCTTTAAGATTTTTGGACTCATAACCAATGACATGTCCATTTTGAGTGAGGACTCCACCAAGTCCTTCCTTTTATGCATCTATACATACCATAAAACTTTCATTTGGGTCAACAATCTTTAAAACAGGTGCACTAGTAAGTAATTATTTCAAAAAATTAAAGTTTTCTTCACACGCAGATGTCCATTCTAATTTAATTCCCTTCTTTTGAAAATAAGTGATTGGATGAGCAATCTAATAGAACCTTGCTATAAATATTTTGTAGTAACCAGCTAATCCCATAAAATATATAACTTATGAAACATTCTTGGGTGTTTCCCATCCTCTAATGGCTTCAATATCCTTTGGATCTACTGCTATACCTTGGTATGAAATAATTTGTCCCAAGTAATGGATTTGTTCTTGGTAAAAATAACACTTACTAATATTAGAATACAATGGATGTTCTCTCAGCTCTTGCAATACCAATCTTAGGTGATTTCCATGCTCTTCCTCTACTTTAGAATAGACAAGTATGTCATCCAGGAATACTATGACAAAATTATCCAAATAATTTCTGAATATGCCATTCATTAAGCACATAAATACAACTGGTGCATTGGACAGTCCAAATGGCACCACTACAAATTCATAATGCCTATACATGGTTATAACGGTTGTCTTATTTATGTCTTATTCCTTGATTCTTACCTGATGGTACCCTGATCTCAAGTCTATCTTTGAAAATTTATTTGCCCCTCTTAGCTGATCAAAGAGGTCATCAATTCTGGGTAGAGGGTACTTGTTATTTACAATGGATTGATTGAGCTTTCAAAAGTCAATACACATCCTCAAAATTCCATCTTTATTTTTGACAAAGAGTATTGTTTCTCCCCAAGGTGAAACACTTGGACGTATGTACCCTTTCTTCAACAATTTGTCCAACTGCATCTGTAATTGTTTTAATTCTGATGTACTCATTTTGTAAGGTGTTTTTTATACTGGGGAAACTCTTGGCACTAGATCAATAAATAAATATATCTCCTTCTTTGGTGGCAACCCTAGTATTTCTTGTAATACATATTCAAATTCTTGTAGTACGGAAATTCTTCAAGGCTTGGCGCCTTTGTCTTTTCTAGCTCATCCACATGGGCTGCATACAATTGACATCCTTTTTTGAAACATCTCTTCAACTATAAGTCGAAATCTCCCTTATAGATATGGTTCTTGCAACTCCTTTCATAGTGCTTTGTTTTCCTTCTTAATCAAGACATGTAAATGTATTGTTATGATAATCTAGGACATCATGATTCTTGTCCAACCAATACATTCCAGTTAGAATATCATAAGACCCCAATGGTATAATATTTAGATCAGAATTAATATTCACACCATTAAAACTTATGGAAAAACCTCTGACCATATCATGGATTCTCCTTTTGGTTCCAGTGGCTAGATGAACCAAACTTGATTTTTCAATCTAACTTTTCTCCAAATGTAATCTATCCACTATTTTAGGATCAATTTAACAATGACTTGATCTTGAATCAATTAAAATAGAAACAAGATGATTAATTATCTTACCTTCCACCTCGATCATATTGGATTGGTAATTTTCTTGTCGATCATCTAAGGTTGCATATATTCTTCCCATGTCTTCTATTATTGTAGCCTCTTGGATGTTGTGCACGGTCTTCACTTTGTCCTTTCTATGAGGGAAATAATTATACAGGTGATCTTATTTGTATCCCCAACATTGGATTGGTGGTCTTCCCCTTTTTCCCAAGGATTCTTCTCTCTTGGATTCATCCTTAGCATATTGGTCGGGATGATTTTTATTTGGGCTATTTCTTTTGAAAGGATGTTTCAATCCTTTCTTTTTTTGGTCATACTTCTCCTTCTTCTTATCCTTCCAATATTTTTGCATGGATTCTCTTCCCTTGCCTTTCTCATACAGGTACTTAGCCTTCCTAATGGTCTCAATCAAATTCATGGGTTCATCATATTGAATCTTCTCTTTATAAAAGGATGGCAGTCCACTCAAAAACCTTTGTATTTTCACCTCGTCATATTTTATAAACCCCACATACTTTAGCAGCCCCAATAACTTATTTTCATACTCTACCATGGTCATTCTTCCCAGCCTAAGTTCAAAGAAATCCTACATTTTCTTGTCATATAAGTGCTCTAAAAGGTACTCCTCCTGGAAATATTTCTCGAACTGCTTCCAAGTGATCCTACTCTCATTAATGTGCTCAACTTGCTTCAGCTAATCCCACCACATAGCAACTTTCCCATGTAAATGGTATGTGGAAATTATGGCTTCTAGGTTTTATGAGTAGTTATGCAATTGAAAATACCTCCTGGGTCCAATAAACCATGATTCAACATCATCTTCCCTTTATCTTTCACCATCAAAGGATGGTGGCTTAAGCTTCCTCAACTCTCCTTACAAATTTTCCAATTCATGTATTCTTCTTTGGTGCCTAACATGAGACACCTCTGGACTACTTATGGAATCTTCAGATGCATAAAATTTCCTTGCTGAGTAGGGAGGTGAGTGATGTCTATGAGTTCTTATATCACTTCTTGAATAACCAACTCTTCTGTGGTTATCTCTTCTTTCATGACATTTTCCCTCTTCCTCATGTTTTGAGTTTGATCCATTCTTTGTTTGCCTCTACAACTAATTTAATCTTTTCATCACTTAAGAATTTATCTAATTTTGTTCTCTTATTAGTCTCTAATTGTCTGCTTTGTAACTCTGGACTTCTATTTTTAGGCTTCTCACAGTCTCTATCTATGTTTGGTGCTCCCCTCTGCCCTTGTGTCCATTGGATTTTGCTTTTGTGTTACCAACATTGATATTTTTACCTTTGGCCTCTTTATCATAACTGTAAGCTCCCTCTCCTTCTTCCATTTCTTGAATATGCATTCTTATACTGAACTGATATGTTTACACCCCCTAATTTTGTAAAATGTGCAAGGAACCATTTTGTTAGGATTATGCACATTATAAAAAAAAAATCCAAACAATGTTACAGGTCGTTTTTCTTCTCAATTCATGAAGAAATATATTATCATTCTCCACATTATAACAATTCCATGTTATTATCCTCTGAATCACATTTCCCAATGACTGTAATCTTTCCACAATTTGATATCTGAGTTGAAAGTTATGGCTTCCCGAAAAATCACTTTCAGCCCCTTTTCTTTTTTTTTTGCAACAGGATCTTGTCAAAATATTACACAGCTCCTTTAACTGGTACATAATTCAAATTGTACACAGGAAATTCCTTCAAACCACTTTCCATGTTACCACAGCTCGAAACCACGAGCTTATTCACTCTTTAGCGCCTTCCTCTGTATTCTTGTACACGGGAGCTTGTTTGAACACAATGTTCGAGATCTTGGTTACTTCTAGGCCCTTCACGCCTCTAATTGACCCCTTTACCTTATCATGATACATGCATTGGGATAAATTCCTATTGAATTTGGCCTTCAAATATTCTCCCTTTCCAATCTTCCAACTTCTCCCAGAGTAAGATTCACCGAAACCCTTCTATTAACTCCACTAGCAGATCGTATGGTCAATATTTAATCTCCCGTTGATTGGATGGTCCCGCCCCATATGGAGGATTCAATGAGATCAATGGTCGTGACTTAATCAGACATTGGGAGGGATGTTCCTTAATTATTTTGGGACTTCAACACTCCGAGACTCTGGGACATTACAATTCTCAAGTCATTCAACTCCCCCACAGTTTTACCAGTCGAAAAACTTACCCTATCCTTCCACTATTCAATTGGATGATCACAAGGAATCCCAAAGGGTCTTATATCAATGTCCCACATCAATTATCTACTCTGGGACTCTGGGACATTACCACTCACGAGTTTCTCAACTCCTCCAGAGTTATACCTTCCAAAACAATCATAAAGTGACGATGAATTCTTACCGTCGGTTAACCCCTCTGCTTATGCTATCCTTCCACTAGCTTAATATAACAGTTGAGAAAGGTCCTGAAGGGATATTAGATCGACATTCTGTGTGAATTTACAACTTTAGTCTTCGGCACTTTCACTGGTAGATGACATGGCATGTTGATGTCACCTATGGTGACATGGACCCATGGCATGTGTGCCACGTGTCACTAAAAAATGAACAGGTTGGGGTCCAAAGACTACTAAATCCAGGTGGCATGTGTCCCCACATGGTACCCCTTCCACATGTCCTATGACAAGTCATCAATAAAATAGATGATCCACATTCCTTCGCTCCATATCTGACAACCTGCGTGATTTCACAGACTATGGCTTTTCACTTCATGGTTTTGGCACTTCGCAGTTTCGACACTTTGGGGATTCAAAACTTCAAGGAGTTTCCCATTATCTAGTGATCTCCAAAGTGGTGAAGTTTCGAAGTCCCAAAACTTCACTATTCTTCCACTATGGATCTACAGCTCACATTACGCCTGAATTCCTATCAGATCGAACAGTCGGCATGACTTCGCGACTTCGACCTTCGGGATTTATGGAGGCTCAAACTTCTTACATATATATGATCAATGCCAAATTACCATGATCAATGATTGAGATTTCACCTGACCTTCCTATCATATCGGACGATCGGCAAGACTTCGCCACTTCGGCCATTTCATGCTTCTTCCTTGTCTCCAATAATCGTCGAAGCAGCGAAGTTCTAGAGTTTTTCATCTCCTACTTGGATTCGATCAACGGTTGTGATATCTCCCGAAATCCTAAAGGTACCACCACAATTATATGATCCTTTACAAAGGATCACTGTCTCCACGACGCTCTGGATTATGTGCAATCTTTCCAATGCTATCTCTCATGAGCTTTAAGATCGCAAGGACATATCCATTTTTAACAAAAATACCTTGTCCACAGTTTCGTTCCATACCAGTTCTATGTTTCAACCTGGATATTTGATACCAATCTATAATGTACCCATCCATCCCCAGGTCGGGCTACACTAATTCAAGTGGTAACATACCCAGCCACCCACAGGTTGGGTATGATACCTCAAAACTCACTTCTGAACTAAATTCGAATTCAGATAAATTTCTAATTAATAAATAGGCATGAAATATTCACATGGAGAGTTCAATATTCATGCTACAACATAAAGAAATTAGACATATGTCATGCACAACAATAACCAGCAAGCATGCATATTATAGATACGAATTTCATAGATAAATAAATACACAGTGTAATAAATACACAGGTAAATAAAACCGTGACATCGAGCACTTATCTTTAATGAAACGAATCACCAATTGGATATAGACCAATTATGTTCCACTCAACCGTAGACATTATTGTTCCAAGTATCAAAAACAATGTCACCCTCGAGCCAGGGCTATGAATCCACAAGGACGGTTCCAGAGTGTCACTCAGCTTCCCAAACCAGTTAGCATTGAAGCTCTCACAGGATTTTTAGCACACACAACAATCCAAAGTACACCAACTCTCTTCTACCCAGCCTGCACAACCCAAGAGAATGGACTCCATTCTCTGACACATAGTCCCTCAGGATGTCGACCTCCTTCCAGGGCTCCAATGCATCTGGTCAAGAATCTCCATGATGGGACAATCACGATCCATATTTGTGGGAAACAATTAATGCATGTCAATTCATCCCATACATGCAGGCATTAATTCATGGCTGGAATACACCAAAAGTCATTACAGCCAAAAAAAACCATGGCTCCTCTCCAACAATTCTTTTTTTTTCCCAAGCCAAAAACACAAATGAGGAATGATGAGTGGGTGAAAGAATGAATGGAGAGAGAACAAAATGAAATGTGTGAAAAATAAACAATGAGTGAGTGAGTGAAGAAAAACCCCCAAACAACCCACAAAATGGGTTTATATATTCACTTGCAAATCAACAACCACATGGCCTTCCCCAAGAAGCTCATCTAACCACTCTTCTCCATTAAAACAATTATGGGTAAATAAAATATAAAATAAATACTTAGCCCCTCAATCCCCCTCTCTTATGGAATCATAGCCCCCTTATAACTCTTTTCCTTGTCCGTCTAGTAGCCATTGATGTATTTATTTTTAATAATGATAAAAAAAATTACATTTCTTAGGCACACTAGCCTCTTTTAATTGTTTTGGCACTCTTTCCTTTCATAAATTAACAAAATAAATTATTTAATACGGGGCTCAAAATCAGGGTATTACAGTTGTTAATCCTTCTCTTTTGGATATTCTTGTAATATTTTATATATATTGGATGATTTTAAGGGGGGAATGGGGTGGAATCAAAAGGGAGTTAGCATCCTAAGGGGTATTTTGATTTGGAATGTAATATAAGTCTCTCAATAAAAATATTTTCCATAATTGAGGAGATTTTGATATTTCATTTTGCTAAATTATTTCTTTTCTTGTAATATGTTTTTTGATGTTTCCATTGATTCTTCTTCTTTTCAGAGATTCATTTGAGTTATGACTATTGCAATTCAGTACCACCCATGTTACAATGAGCTTTAGATATTATATTTTAACAAAACATTTCATTTTTTTTGTTGTGACAAAAACAAGACCTTTGTTTTAATGTTGTATGCTTATTTTATGGAAATTAAAACACAATCTAAGTGAATCCCATGATATTATTCTATTGAAGAGAAAGGCCAAACTTATTATTATTGGATATTGGTTTACCTATTTAATTTTGTTTCTCCTATATCTACTATCCATTCATAAGATTTTTAAAGGATTTAGTAGATGAAGTCATGCCTCCTTAATTGAGACTATTTGATATTGAAAGGCTCATTGAAACCCTGATAAAAAATCCTTACAAAATTAAATCATTTATCATTATTTGGTTGAAAATGTGTTAGGCATTTATCTCTTTTGCAGCCTAGATAAATCTCTAGTTACAATAGTTTTTGGCACTGTTGTTGGGGATGGAGGAACGAATCTATTTTTCCCTGAGTGTATGAAAAAGTTAATATCTATTACTTGATGGTGAACAATAAACAGATATAAAACATTGGTTTTATATCTTTCACCTGGAGAAACCATGATCTAAAGAATCCACTGTGACCTTCACTACTAATTCCATTGTCATTCCAATCATATTTCAACACTCCACTAGTAAGCTAGGCTTGTTGACAAAAATGAACAATTGCTTCAAAATGATCAAGTATCAAATGAAAATATTCTTTCTAGAAATTGTTGGTATTCTATTTGGTTCTTTCTTACTTTTTATTTTACAGTTGAAAAATGTTTTCTGCTATTTTATACATTTAGAAGAAAAAGTTCAAAACCTTGTCTCAGACCTTTAAAAAAGAAATACTAATTTCCTCTTGTATTCCTCAAGTAGAGAATTTTGATTCATTGTTATCCTTTGTAATGATAAGTCTCTTGTATCATTTCCTTCTGAGATTTATCTTGATTAGAAAGTACAGATTCCTACTCTTCCAGAGAATATTCATTATTGTACATCAGTTGGGAATGAAATTAATATGCTAATTCCTTCAGTATTTAATATACCTTGTGATCTACCTGCAAAGATTCATCCAAGGGATTTAAACAGGTATAAACCTCTCAAAATTATATTAGTTCTTCATGATATACCTCCTAATTTTTTCAAATACCTTCCTTTATTCAATGGAGAAGATGATCTTACAGCAGAGAGGCACATGGAAGCCTTTGAACATTTCATAGATTGTTTAGATATTCAATATGAGAATGTCTTTATGAAGTTATTCACTCTTTCATTAGTAGGATAAGTAAAAATATGGTTTAGAGATTTACTAGCTGAATATATTTGTAACATACCCAACCCCTAAGTACCCTTTTAAGGGATGGGGCATAATAAATTATCTTTTCTCAATCATCTTGAATCCTCTTTCTGAGATATTTTTCAACTTATGCTCGTCAAGAGCTTTCCGACAATTGTTACCATGATCAAATTTGAGATTTGGATTGGAATTTATTCCCTTCTAAATCTCTTCATGCATCATTTGTCAATGACCATGTGGCACCCATGTGGGTTTGCCTCATTTGTACCATCCCACCTGGCACAGAATCAACCAAGGTTTGCATCCTTTAGTGATGGCATGGCCACTAGAGGGAAATTTATAGGGAATGTTCTCGTGCCTTCACAATTACCGAGCCTTAGACCCTTTCTCCTTCCTATCCATGTTTGAAACATTCCCGAAGTCCCAAAGTCTCGGAGTTGCCTAACACTCATGCATTTATGGTGGAGATCAATCCACCATTAAATCCAACGAATGAGATTTTCCATTATTCCACGCATAGTCTTAAGGGATTTTGGCACTCCAACATTGAACATCGTGTTCTCTACTCTTATATCCTCTGGAGTCCTGAAACCCTAGAATCATGCCATGTGGCTCTGACCTTCAACCCTTTTTGGATCTTGCGTCTTAGCACTCCAAACACCCGTAGTTCTGAAGTTTTGAAATCCTAAAGCGGGTCCCTCTTACGTATGTGGTGTTTTGTACGAGTGTCCCTACTACCATATGCCACCTGGAAGATACATGGCGATGATGCTACATTGACATGTGGTACCCATATATCCAACTCTATACCATATATGATAAATCAGTAGGATGCATGGTTTAGCCACGTGCTGATATGCGGTAGTTCTGTCACACGGTCAAACTCCACCGTGTAATTTTTCCACATCGTCTGCTGACGTCACTTCAGCCTTTGACGCTTTGGGTAAACTCCAAGCCTTTCATCCTGAATCACCTGAAGTGGGGTTTAGTCAAAGAGTTGAATAATGATCAGACAACCCATAATCTTCCTTAGTTTGATCCAATGGAAGACATTTGGTAGAATACAAGGGTAACACATGGCCCAATCAACAGGTGACACATGTCAAGGTATATTTGACACATAAGGTTTGTGAAATTCACAAATTAGTGTGACACGTGGCACACCTACTATGGGTCCACATCACCCTAGGTGACATTAGCATGCCACGTCACTTCGGTCTTTGACGCTCCAGCAATATTCTCATTCACCAACATGTCGAACCTCCTGGAGTAGAACTTCACCGGATTACTTTATGTTATCATTTCACTAGGATCGATCTAACGGTCGAGAAGGATCTCGAAGGATCCTTAGATCCACAGTCCACGTTACTTCACGAGTTCAACGTTTGGAGGTTCTGATTGTCTAACACATTTTCTCTCTCGGATTAGGTCAACATCAGACTGACCATGGTATAGATCCAATGGTCATGAGATATATTGAAGCATCCTCGGACCGATGGTCCTTGTCACTTCATGACTTTGGCGTTCAGAGGTTCCGCCCATTTAACACTCTTTTTCTCTCGGAGTAGGTCAGTGTCGAATGACCATGACATAGATCCAATGGTCAAGGGAGATCCTGAATATCCTGAAATCTACGGCTCGTTTTACTTCACGATCGAGAAGTGGATCAGGGTTTAACAAGGGGATGAATCCCACGATGACGGGTAAATGACCGCCAACTTTCGGTCGACCGTCAAGTTACCGGTATGACCAAGGATGATTTTAAGGATGGAAATTTATATTAAAATGTAGAAACATGAGCTAATCTTACTATTCCTTAATATGCAAAATGTAAAATGTTTGGTGATATTTTTGTAAAAATATTCAAATTTTGAAGGATTTTATATATCTTCTATACAATTTTAGAAAATTTTAAGGTAAAATAATTTTATTCTATGGAATTTGGGCGAATCATTTTTGGAAAAAATGAAAATTGACAAATCATTTTTTTGGGAAAAACCATGCAAAAGTATCCCATTGGTGAAATTTATCCCCGAAAATCATCGATGGGTCTAACAGGTCACATTCGACGCATTTAGACATTGCAATGTTCATTCACCCCAAAGCTCTGGACTCTCAAAATCCCGAATAACTTAGCTCCTTTTTTAGTGTAGCGAAGGCTTCCATGGACCTAGTCCTATGGAACTTTGTCAAACTCTGGAGGCTACACTCATAACTCTTAACCAAGATTTGGTTAAGATTGTGGGCATGAACCCATGGTCTCTTGGATGGTTGGTTTGAAGGAAGCAACTCCATTCAAAAAAATTAAGTTCTAAAACATGGAAAAGTATTTTCGAGGGATCAACAGGATTGAAACATTCCAGCGAAGTCTACCCCGACTCTTACATTAAAAAATCAACCCTTGGGAAAATTCCCTTAAGTGTTTTCCAACCAGCACAAAAACCATAATCATATTCCTAATTTCATTTGAAGACCATGTCTAATAGTTCTCTTGCTTCTAAGAAGAGGCAAATAGAAACCATTCAAATGCAGGGGTTCACAGAAGAACAATAAGCATAACTAATATTAATCAAGCAATGAAAATTTCAGTCACAGACACAGAAATCCAACACTCATTTCAATTCTAGTACATAGGTTATATGAAATACTTATCTATTAGAGTTGATCACTGACCAACCAACTGTGGGTATTCGTCTTTCCAACCAACTATAGGCTTAGAGGCATTCATTCTTAGCGCTCTAGCCACCCCCGTGCCAAGACATGATATCACTAGGGAACGTTTGTAGTTTCTCAGAGGTTTTTTCTCTATCACAGCCTCTGCGAGGTTTATCAGATGCTCCCTCAGCATCAAGCTCGCGACCTTCTACTCAGGTCATGTTTTCTGCAAACGCTCAGAGATCCTTTCTCTTGTTCTCAACCTTTAACCAGAACAACTTAATCCTTCAGTTCTTCTTCTCAAATCGAGGGCCTAACGTTCTCTTCCTCTTTATTAATGGTATCCTACTTCTCTTTCATGCCCTCTCCTTTTTCCCCCAGGGAGGTTCTGGACCTGTCCTGTTCATTCTGTCAGAAGTAACTCAGGTTAGTCTAGGCCTGCAGGAAAACTACACTCTGTGGTACTTCGGGATAACAATTTTTTCTCTCCTTAGCCAGACTCCATGTTTCCATTCATGGGGGTAGTTTATTGTTCAACCACCAGTCCTTATTTCATTAACTGATTTTTCCTTGGGATTAGGATGAGGCTTACTATTTCAACAAACAGAATTGGGTAATTTTCACATAATGAACCCTCTCTATAGTTTCCTCACTCTTTCCTCTAGTGATATCATGGTTAGTACTTCAAGGCATCACCCCCACAGTCAGTTATTGGAAATATAAACAATAATACATTTACATTGTTCACATGCCATAGCATGGTAATCATAATTAATGATTGATTACAAGTTG
>SNQJ01S0010972.1:184802-212426 GCA_010110895.2 Picea sitchensis
CTTGCAATACCAATCTTAGGTGATTTCCATGCTCTTCCTCTACTTTAGAATAGACAAGTATGTCATCCAGGAATACTATGACAAAATTATCCAAATAATTTCTGAATATGCCATTCATTAAGCACATAAATACAACTGGTGCATTGGACAGTCCAAATGGCACCACTACAAATTCATAATGCCTATACATGGTTATAACGGTTGTCTTATTTATGTCTTATTCCTTGATTCTTACCTGATGGTACCCTGATCTCAAGTCTATCTTTGAAAATTTATTTGCCCCTCTTAGCTGATCAAAGAGGTCATCAATTCTGGGTAGAGGGTACTTGTTATTTACAATGGATTGATTGAGCTTTCAAAAGTCAATACACATCCTCAAAATTCCATCTTTATTTTTGACAAAGAGTATTGTTTCTCCCCAAGGTGAAACACTTGGACGTATGTACCCTTTCTTCAACAATTTGTCCAACTGCATCTGTAATTGTTTTAATTCTGATGTACTCATTTTGTAAGGTGTTTTTTATACTGGGGAAACTCTTGGCACTAGATCAATAAATAAATATATCTCCTTCTTTGGTGGCAACCCTAGTATTTCTTGTAATACATATTCAAATTCTTGTAGTACGGAAATTCTTCAAGGCTTGGCGCCTTTGTCTTTTCTAGCTCATCCACATGGGCTGCATACAATTGACATCCTTTTTTGAAACATCTCTTCAACTATAAGTCGAAATCTCCCTTATAGATATGGTTCTTGCAACTCCTTTCATAGTGCTTTGTTTTCCTTCTTAATCAAGACATGTAAATGTATTGTTATGATAATCTAGGACATCATGATTCTTGTCCAACCAATACATTCCAGTTAGAATATCATAAGACCCCAATGGTATAATATTTAGATCAGAATTAATATTCACACCATTAAAACTTATGGAAAAACCTCTGACCATATCATGGATTCTCCTTTTGGTTCCAGTGGCTAGATGAACCAAACTTGATTTTTCAATCTAACTTTTCTCCAAATGTAATCTATCCACTATTTTAGGATCAATTTAACAATGACTTGATCTTGAATCAATTAAAATAGAAACAAGATGATTAATTATCTTACCTTCCACCTCGATCATATTGGATTGGTAATTTTCTTGTCGATCATCTAAGGTTGCATATATTCTTCCCATGTCTTCTATTATTGTAGCCTCTTGGATGTTGTGCACGGTCTTCACTTTGTCCTTTCTATGAGGGAAATAATTATACAGGTGATCTTATTTGTATCCCCAACATTGGATTGGTGGTCTTCCCCTTTTTCCCAAGGATTCTTCTCTCTTGGATTCATCCTTAGCATATTGGTCGGGATGATTTTTATTTGGGCTATTTCTTTTGAAAGGATGTTTCAATCCTTTCTTTTTTTGGTCATACTTCTCCTTCTTCTTATCCTTCCAATATTTTTGCATGGATTCTCTTCCCTTGCCTTTCTCATACAGGTACTTAGCCTTCCTAATGGTCTCAATCAAATTCATGGGTTCATCATATTGAATCTTCTCTTTATAAAAGGATGGCAGTCCACTCAAAAACCTTTGTATTTTCACCTCGTCATATTTTATAAACCCCACATACTTTAGCAGCCCCAATAACTTATTTTCATACTCTACCATGGTCATTCTTCCCAGCCTAAGTTCAAAGAAATCCTACATTTTCTTGTCATATAAGTGCTCTAAAAGGTACTCCTCCTGGAAATATTTCTCGAACTGCTTCCAAGTGATCCTACTCTCATTAATGTGCTCAACTTGCTTCAGCTAATCCCACCACATAGCAACTTTCCCATGTAAATGGTATGTGGAAATTATGGCTTCTAGGTTTTATGAGTAGTTATGCAATTGAAAATACCTCCTGGGTCCAATAAACCATGATTCAACATCATCTTCCCTTTATCTTTCACCATCAAAGGATGGTGGCTTAAGCTTCCTCAACTCTCCTTACAAATTTTCCAATTCATGTATTCTTCTTTGGTGCCTAACATGAGACACCTCTGGACTACTTATGGAATCTTCAGATGCATAAAATTTCCTTGCTGAGTAGGGAGGTGAGTGATGTCTATGAGTTCTTATATCACTTCTTGAATAACCAACTCTTCTGTGGTTATCTCTTCTTTCATGACATTTTCCCTCTTCCTCATGTTTTGAGTTTGATCCATTCTTTGTTTGCCTCTACAACTAATTTAATCTTTTCATCACTTAAGAATTTATCTAATTTTGTTCTCTTATTAGTCTCTAATTGTCTGCTTTGTAACTCTGGACTTCTATTTTTAGGCTTCTCACAGTCTCTATCTATGTTTGGTGCTCCCCTCTGCCCTTGTGTCCATTGGATTTTGCTTTTGTGTTACCAACATTGATATTTTTACCTTTGGCCTCTTTATCATAACTGTAAGCTCCCTCTCCTTCTTCCATTTCTTGAATATGCATTCTTATACTGAACTGATATGTTTACACCCCCTAATTTTGTAAAATGTGCAAGGAACCATTTTGTTAGGATTATGCACATTATAAAAAAAAAATCCAAACAATGTTACAGGTCGTTTTTCTTCTCAATTCATGAAGAAATATATTATCATTCTCCACATTATAACAATTCCATGTTATTATCCTCTGAATCACATTTCCCAATGACTGTAATCTTTCCACAATTTGATATCTGAGTTGAAAGTTATGGCTTCCCGAAAAATCACTTTCAGCCCCTTTTCTTTTTTTTTTGCAACAGGATCTTGTCAAAATATTACACAGCTCCTTTAACTGGTACATAATTCAAATTGTACACAGGAAATTCCTTCAAACCACTTTCCATGTTACCACAGCTCGAAACCACGAGCTTATTCACTCTTTAGCGCCTTCCTCTGTATTCTTGTACACGGGAGCTTGTTTGAACACAATGTTCGAGATCTTGGTTACTTCTAGGCCCTTCACGCCTCTAATTGACCCCTTTACCTTATCATGATACATGCATTGGGATAAATTCCTATTGAATTTGGCCTTCAAATATTCTCCCTTTCCAATCTTCCAACTTCTCCCAGAGTAAGATTCACCGAAACCCTTCTATTAACTCCACTAGCAGATCGTATGGTCAATATTTAATCTCCCGTTGATTGGATGGTCCCGCCCCATATGGAGGATTCAATGAGATCAATGGTCGTGACTTAATCAGACATTGGGAGGGATGTTCCTTAATTATTTTGGGACTTCAACACTCCGAGACTCTGGGACATTACAATTCTCAAGTCATTCAACTCCCCCACAGTTTTACCAGTCGAAAAACTTACCCTATCCTTCCACTATTCAATTGGATGATCACAAGGAATCCCAAAGGGTCTTATATCAATGTCCCACATCAATTATCTACTCTGGGACTCTGGGACATTACCACTCACGAGTTTCTCAACTCCTCCAGAGTTATACCTTCCAAAACAATCATAAAGTGACGATGAATTCTTACCGTCGGTTAACCCCTCTGCTTATGCTATCCTTCCACTAGCTTAATATAACAGTTGAGAAAGGTCCTGAAGGGATATTAGATCGACATTCTGTGTGAATTTACAACTTTAGTCTTCGGCACTTTCACTGGTAGATGACATGGCATGTTGATGTCACCTATGGTGACATGGACCCATGGCATGTGTGCCACGTGTCACTAAAAAATGAACAGGTTGGGGTCCAAAGACTACTAAATCCAGGTGGCATGTGTCCCCACATGGTACCCCTTCCACATGTCCTATGACAAGTCATCAATAAAATAGATGATCCACATTCCTTCGCTCCATATCTGACAACCTGCGTGATTTCACAGACTATGGCTTTTCACTTCATGGTTTTGGCACTTCGCAGTTTCGACACTTTGGGGATTCAAAACTTCAAGGAGTTTCCCATTATCTAGTGATCTCCAAAGTGGTGAAGTTTCGAAGTCCCAAAACTTCACTATTCTTCCACTATGGATCTACAGCTCACATTACGCCTGAATTCCTATCAGATCGAACAGTCGGCATGACTTCGCGACTTCGACCTTCGGGATTTATGGAGGCTCAAACTTCTTACATATATATGATCAATGCCAAATTACCATGATCAATGATTGAGATTTCACCTGACCTTCCTATCATATCGGACGATCGGCAAGACTTCGCCACTTCGGCCATTTCATGCTTCTTCCTTGTCTCCAATAATCGTCGAAGCAGCGAAGTTCTAGAGTTTTTCATCTCCTACTTGGATTCGATCAACGGTTGTGATATCTCCCGAAATCCTAAAGGTACCACCACAATTATATGATCCTTTACAAAGGATCACTGTCTCCACGACGCTCTGGATTATGTGCAATCTTTCCAATGCTATCTCTCATGAGCTTTAAGATCGCAAGGACATATCCATTTTTAACAAAAATACCTTGTCCACAGTTTCGTTCCATACCAGTTCTATGTTTCAACCTGGATATTTGATACCAATCTATAATGTACCCATCCATCCCCAGGTCGGGCTACACTAATTCAAGTGGTAACATACCCAGCCACCCACAGGTTGGGTATGATACCTCAAAACTCACTTCTGAACTAAATTCGAATTCAGATAAATTTCTAATTAATAAATAGGCATGAAATATTCACATGGAGAGTTCAATATTCATGCTACAACATAAAGAAATTAGACATATGTCATGCACAACAATAACCAGCAAGCATGCATATTATAGATACGAATTTCATAGATAAATAAATACACAGTGTAATAAATACACAGGTAAATAAAACCGTGACATCGAGCACTTATCTTTAATGAAACGAATCACCAATTGGATATAGACCAATTATGTTCCACTCAACCGTAGACATTATTGTTCCAAGTATCAAAAACAATGTCACCCTCGAGCCAGGGCTATGAATCCACAAGGACGGTTCCAGAGTGTCACTCAGCTTCCCAAACCAGTTAGCATTGAAGCTCTCACAGGATTTTTAGCACACACAACAATCCAAAGTACACCAACTCTCTTCTACCCAGCCTGCACAACCCAAGAGAATGGACTCCATTCTCTGACACATAGTCCCTCAGGATGTCGACCTCCTTCCAGGGCTCCAATGCATCTGGTCAAGAATCTCCATGATGGGACAATCACGATCCATATTTGTGGGAAACAATTAATGCATGTCAATTCATCCCATACATGCAGGCATTAATTCATGGCTGGAATACACCAAAAGTCATTACAGCCAAAAAAAACCATGGCTCCTCTCCAACAATTCTTTTTTTTTCCCAAGCCAAAAACACAAATGAGGAATGATGAGTGGGTGAAAGAATGAATGGAGAGAGAACAAAATGAAATGTGTGAAAAATAAACAATGAGTGAGTGAGTGAAGAAAAACCCCCAAACAACCCACAAAATGGGTTTATATATTCACTTGCAAATCAACAACCACATGGCCTTCCCCAAGAAGCTCATCTAACCACTCTTCTCCATTAAAACAATTATGGGTAAATAAAATATAAAATAAATACTTAGCCCCTCAATCCCCCTCTCTTATGGAATCATAGCCCCCTTATAACTCTTTTCCTTGTCCGTCTAGTAGCCATTGATGTATTTATTTTTAATAATGATAAAAAAAATTACATTTCTTAGGCACACTAGCCTCTTTTAATTGTTTTGGCACTCTTTCCTTTCATAAATTAACAAAATAAATTATTTAATACGGGGCTCAAAATCAGGGTATTACAGTTGTTAATCCTTCTCTTTTGGATATTCTTGTAATATTTTATATATATTGGATGATTTTAAGGGGGGAATGGGGTGGAATCAAAAGGGAGTTAGCATCCTAAGGGGTATTTTGATTTGGAATGTAATATAAGTCTCTCAATAAAAATATTTTCCATAATTGAGGAGATTTTGATATTTCATTTTGCTAAATTATTTCTTTTCTTGTAATATGTTTTTTGATGTTTCCATTGATTCTTCTTCTTTTCAGAGATTCATTTGAGTTATGACTATTGCAATTCAGTACCACCCATGTTACAATGAGCTTTAGATATTATATTTTAACAAAACATTTCATTTTTTTTGTTGTGACAAAAACAAGACCTTTGTTTTAATGTTGTATGCTTATTTTATGGAAATTAAAACACAATCTAAGTGAATCCCATGATATTATTCTATTGAAGAGAAAGGCCAAACTTATTATTATTGGATATTGGTTTACCTATTTAATTTTGTTTCTCCTATATCTACTATCCATTCATAAGATTTTTAAAGGATTTAGTAGATGAAGTCATGCCTCCTTAATTGAGACTATTTGATATTGAAAGGCTCATTGAAACCCTGATAAAAAATCCTTACAAAATTAAATCATTTATCATTATTTGGTTGAAAATGTGTTAGGCATTTATCTCTTTTGCAGCCTAGATAAATCTCTAGTTACAATAGTTTTTGGCACTGTTGTTGGGGATGGAGGAACGAATCTATTTTTCCCTGAGTGTATGAAAAAGTTAATATCTATTACTTGATGGTGAACAATAAACAGATATAAAACATTGGTTTTATATCTTTCACCTGGAGAAACCATGATCTAAAGAATCCACTGTGACCTTCACTACTAATTCCATTGTCATTCCAATCATATTTCAACACTCCACTAGTAAGCTAGGCTTGTTGACAAAAATGAACAATTGCTTCAAAATGATCAAGTATCAAATGAAAATATTCTTTCTAGAAATTGTTGGTATTCTATTTGGTTCTTTCTTACTTTTTATTTTACAGTTGAAAAATGTTTTCTGCTATTTTATACATTTAGAAGAAAAAGTTCAAAACCTTGTCTCAGACCTTTAAAAAAGAAATACTAATTTCCTCTTGTATTCCTCAAGTAGAGAATTTTGATTCATTGTTATCCTTTGTAATGATAAGTCTCTTGTATCATTTCCTTCTGAGATTTATCTTGATTAGAAAGTACAGATTCCTACTCTTCCAGAGAATATTCATTATTGTACATCAGTTGGGAATGAAATTAATATGCTAATTCCTTCAGTATTTAATATACCTTGTGATCTACCTGCAAAGATTCATCCAAGGGATTTAAACAGGTATAAACCTCTCAAAATTATATTAGTTCTTCATGATATACCTCCTAATTTTTTCAAATACCTTCCTTTATTCAATGGAGAAGATGATCTTACAGCAGAGAGGCACATGGAAGCCTTTGAACATTTCATAGATTGTTTAGATATTCAATATGAGAATGTCTTTATGAAGTTATTCACTCTTTCATTAGTAGGATAAGTAAAAATATGGTTTAGAGATTTACTAGCTGAATATATTTGTAACATACCCAACCCCTAAGTACCCTTTTAAGGGATGGGGCATAATAAATTATCTTTTCTCAATCATCTTGAATCCTCTTTCTGAGATATTTTTCAACTTATGCTCGTCAAGAGCTTTCCGACAATTGTTACCATGATCAAATTTGAGATTTGGATTGGAATTTATTCCCTTCTAAATCTCTTCATGCATCATTTGTCAATGACCATGTGGCACCCATGTGGGTTTGCCTCATTTGTACCATCCCACCTGGCACAGAATCAACCAAGGTTTGCATCCTTTAGTGATGGCATGGCCACTAGAGGGAAATTTATAGGGAATGTTCTCGTGCCTTCACAATTACCGAGCCTTAGACCCTTTCTCCTTCCTATCCATGTTTGAAACATTCCCGAAGTCCCAAAGTCTCGGAGTTGCCTAACACTCATGCATTTATGGTGGAGATCAATCCACCATTAAATCCAACGAATGAGATTTTCCATTATTCCACGCATAGTCTTAAGGGATTTTGGCACTCCAACATTGAACATCGTGTTCTCTACTCTTATATCCTCTGGAGTCCTGAAACCCTAGAATCATGCCATGTGGCTCTGACCTTCAACCCTTTTTGGATCTTGCGTCTTAGCACTCCAAACACCCGTAGTTCTGAAGTTTTGAAATCCTAAAGCGGGTCCCTCTTACGTATGTGGTGTTTTGTACGAGTGTCCCTACTACCATATGCCACCTGGAAGATACATGGCGATGATGCTACATTGACATGTGGTACCCATATATCCAACTCTATACCATATATGATAAATCAGTAGGATGCATGGTTTAGCCACGTGCTGATATGCGGTAGTTCTGTCACACGGTCAAACTCCACCGTGTAATTTTTCCACATCGTCTGCTGACGTCACTTCAGCCTTTGACGCTTTGGGTAAACTCCAAGCCTTTCATCCTGAATCACCTGAAGTGGGGTTTAGTCAAAGAGTTGAATAATGATCAGACAACCCATAATCTTCCTTAGTTTGATCCAATGGAAGACATTTGGTAGAATACAAGGGTAACACATGGCCCAATCAACAGGTGACACATGTCAAGGTATATTTGACACATAAGGTTTGTGAAATTCACAAATTAGTGTGACACGTGGCACACCTACTATGGGTCCACATCACCCTAGGTGACATTAGCATGCCACGTCACTTCGGTCTTTGACGCTCCAGCAATATTCTCATTCACCAACATGTCGAACCTCCTGGAGTAGAACTTCACCGGATTACTTTATGTTATCATTTCACTAGGATCGATCTAACGGTCGAGAAGGATCTCGAAGGATCCTTAGATCCACAGTCCACGTTACTTCACGAGTTCAACGTTTGGAGGTTCTGATTGTCTAACACATTTTCTCTCTCGGATTAGGTCAACATCAGACTGACCATGGTATAGATCCAATGGTCATGAGATATATTGAAGCATCCTCGGACCGATGGTCCTTGTCACTTCATGACTTTGGCGTTCAGAGGTTCCGCCCATTTAACACTCTTTTTCTCTCGGAGTAGGTCAGTGTCGAATGACCATGACATAGATCCAATGGTCAAGGGAGATCCTGAATATCCTGAAATCTACGGCTCGTTTTACTTCACGATCGAGAAGTGGATCAGGGTTTAACAAGGGGATGAATCCCACGATGACGGGTAAATGACCGCCAACTTTCGGTCGACCGTCAAGTTACCGGTATGACCAAGGATGATTTTAAGGATGGAAATTTATATTAAAATGTAGAAACATGAGCTAATCTTACTATTCCTTAATATGCAAAATGTAAAATGTTTGGTGATATTTTTGTAAAAATATTCAAATTTTGAAGGATTTTATATATCTTCTATACAATTTTAGAAAATTTTAAGGTAAAATAATTTTATTCTATGGAATTTGGGCGAATCATTTTTGGAAAAAATGAAAATTGACAAATCATTTTTTTGGGAAAAACCATGCAAAAGTATCCCATTGGTGAAATTTATCCCCGAAAATCATCGATGGGTCTAACAGGTCACATTCGACGCATTTAGACATTGCAATGTTCATTCACCCCAAAGCTCTGGACTCTCAAAATCCCGAATAACTTAGCTCCTTTTTTAGTGTAGCGAAGGCTTCCATGGACCTAGTCCTATGGAACTTTGTCAAACTCTGGAGGCTACACTCATAACTCTTAACCAAGATTTGGTTAAGATTGTGGGCATGAACCCATGGTCTCTTGGATGGTTGGTTTGAAGGAAGCAACTCCATTCAAAAAAATTAAGTTCTAAAACATGGAAAAGTATTTTCGAGGGATCAACAGGATTGAAACATTCCAGCGAAGTCTACCCCGACTCTTACATTAAAAAATCAACCCTTGGGAAAATTCCCTTAAGTGTTTTCCAACCAGCACAAAAACCATAATCATATTCCTAATTTCATTTGAAGACCATGTCTAATAGTTCTCTTGCTTCTAAGAAGAGGCAAATAGAAACCATTCAAATGCAGGGGTTCACAGAAGAACAATAAGCATAACTAATATTAATCAAGCAATGAAAATTTCAGTCACAGACACAGAAATCCAACACTCATTTCAATTCTAGTACATAGGTTATATGAAATACTTATCTATTAGAGTTGATCACTGACCAACCAACTGTGGGTATTCGTCTTTCCAACCAACTATAGGCTTAGAGGCATTCATTCTTAGCGCTCTAGCCACCCCCGTGCCAAGACATGATATCACTAGGGAACGTTTGTAGTTTCTCAGAGGTTTTTTCTCTATCACAGCCTCTGCGAGGTTTATCAGATGCTCCCTCAGCATCAAGCTCGCGACCTTCTACTCAGGTCATGTTTTCTGCAAACGCTCAGAGATCCTTTCTCTTGTTCTCAACCTTTAACCAGAACAACTTAATCCTTCAGTTCTTCTTCTCAAATCGAGGGCCTAACGTTCTCTTCCTCTTTATTAATGGTATCCTACTTCTCTTTCATGCCCTCTCCTTTTTCCCCCAGGGAGGTTCTGGACCTGTCCTGTTCATTCTGTCAGAAGTAACTCAGGTTAGTCTAGGCCTGCAGGAAAACTACACTCTGTGGTACTTCGGGATAACAATTTTTTCTCTCCTTAGCCAGACTCCATGTTTCCATTCATGGGGGTAGTTTATTGTTCAACCACCAGTCCTTATTTCATTAACTGATTTTTCCTTGGGATTAGGATGAGGCTTACTATTTCAACAAACAGAATTGGGTAATTTTCACATAATGAACCCTCTCTATAGTTTCCTCACTCTTTCCTCTAGTGATATCATGGTTAGTACTTCAAGGCATCACCCCCACAGTCAGTTATTGGAAATATAAACAATAATACATTTACATTGTTCACATGCCATAGCATGGTAATCATAATTAATGATTGATTACAAGTTGAGGGAAACAGGGATATTACAATCCCTTTCCCCTTAAAAAGGAACATCTTCCTCAGTGTTCTTTCTCAGTAACACCTGCCAAGCCTTTATCATTCAATTGCTTCAGAAATATTGATCCTCTTTCTTGGTCAGGTCCTTTCCAGAACCTTGGCCTTTGTCACCTACCTTCTATAATTTTGGATGGCAATCATATTAATCACAATTTCATGTGAAAACATATTTCTCTTGTTCAAAATTCAAGAGGAAAATTTCATAATCTAGCACAATACTTATCTGTGCATTTCATGGATTTGAATCCACATGATTGTCTTGTTATCTTGGCTCACTGGTTTTTTTTCCTAGACATACCCATTGTGTGCATGATCCCAATCAATAGTTTATGAGAATTATCAAAGTCTCCTCTTCCTTGCGGTCACTCACCCTCTAGGCCTAGGCTCGGGCATCCCCTTCTCTACTATATAGTCCCTCGGGCGATCCAGCTTGCCTTGCCAAGTATTTCTCACATAGAAAGATTTATAAAGACTTCACTGAGCCTTACATTTGAGGCGTCCCTTAGACTTTCTCTGCCAAGGCGTACCTCTGGCTTGTGTTACCAAAACACAACATATTCTAGGGAAATCATGGCTTACCACAGGGTTCTCCTTCCTCAACATTATCATTTTCATTATTTCCAACTTGACATCCTTCACTTGTCCTTCCTAGACATATCTTTTTCATCTTACCTGTATCACAGGTATACCAAAATTATGAGATAGTATCATCAAATTCAAATTCAAAATTTTCTTGCAAATCTATCACCCACAGATTTCCAAATTCCACATTTATTTTCAGATCTGTTCCACACAGGAACTAGATTCACAAGTATGGGACTTTCATTCCCATAGCAGTTTTTCTTAGCATGCAATTGGTCTTCCTTATGGGCTTACAACACTATCATATCCAATACCCTTTTCTTCCTACAATTTCAACATTCCTCAGCCAAACAAATTGTTAGTTTTCATGCACATTATATTTTTAAAACTATGCATACTAACAATGCAAGTCATTTTCATCTATTCAAGGGTACAAGGAAAAAGGAAATATCATTATTTATGTATGCGTATCCTTTCAACACACTAAATTTTCCCAATGCAATTTTAATTGTGAAATGACTTTAATCCATGTGTCAATATTCATGGATACATTCATACCCAATGTTCCCTTACATTGGGTTTGAGTTTGCCAGACTTATGGAAACCACCTTGTCATGGTGTGTTGGAGCTCATCCAACATCTTCACCATAAGTTTTAATCATTCTCGTTCATTCTTACAATAGGACTATGCTACCTGCTACAGGTTGATCACGATCCCAAATCAGTACATATGAAACTAAAAGTTTCTCTTGAATGCACCCAAGCATTCTTCCTTCATTAGTAACCATGGGGCCAACACACATGGCCACCCAACTTCTCTTTTCTTTAACACCTCTACAATGCAAGTATAGTACTGGAAGGTCCTCCTTCCTTAATGGGAAATCTATTGTCTTCCCTCCTATGCAATATGCATTTCCTCAATTCATTCCATGCAATGTGCTAACTATGAACACCTTTATTCCAAATCTCCCTATATTGGTCATTGTAACCATGGTACTCGTTGCTCATGCATTTTATTGCAAGGGTTATAACTCATCCTTGACTGGCATAGACTTCCTCTCTCTACTGTTCAGATTCTTCTTTCCTGAATCTTACCCTTCTTGGGTAGCAATGGAATACAATAGCCACTCAAAATTATTCTCCTATCAATAATATAATGAAATCGTTTCAGAAGGGGTTCTTAGAAAATCCTTTCATACCTTATGTCATACAAGCATGAATATTTTTATACCTATTTTGGTTGCTAGAACCCCTTTTTTTGTGATTTTTACCTCATCAGTAGTACTTCATAGGGCCACCAAATACCCCTCAACAATATTTCAACAACGACCCTCTCGCATTCATCCTCTTCTTGAGGTTTTCTACCATTGGTAAATGTCTTTCCCAACAATTTCAATTTCTTTCTACACAAGACATATATCACAATTATATTGGTCATCATGTAAAAATAAAAATGCATGTATCATAGAATTCCAATCAATAAAACATTTTCAGATATATCCTAGCATACCTTTATGCACTTCATCAAATTATCCTTAATATTTTCTTGAGTGCAACACAAACAATTCTCAATTGTTTTTACAACCATACAACCATCATCATTATGGTGTCAAAAAAATTACCTACATCATTAAATCAATCTCCCATACCAGAGAAATACAATAAACAACAAGAAAGGAGTCAAGGAAATATTCCCTCATCCAACTCCTACACAACCCTGGACTTTTAGTCCAATTAAGTTATTTTCCAGGGCCTAATTGCCTTTATTTAACACTGTTTGACCAAGGCTATTCATTTAAATATGATTATTTATTGATTTTCCCTTTTTCTAGTTGTACTTGTTCCCACAACTACTCTTCTGACGCTTACAACTCTATTAAACAATTCAGAGTTTTTAGGGTGAGAAAAGTGTTTCTCCTTTTGCCCTTCTTTTCTTATGCAATCTACTTCTTATTGTGATCTCCATGCTCTTTTCCTTGAGCAGTCTTAGTTAGGTTCACCTCAACCTTATTGGTAATTAAACATGATACAACAACAAACCTTTTGTTCACAATAAATCATCAACCTATGCATTTTGCACACTACCATTCAGTTATCAAAATGGTCAACATTCATTTGTTAGTATTACACTCATACATTTTGTTTTAGAATGTAATCTAGGATATATATATATATATATATATACACTTGCATCCCACTGCCCAATTCTCAGCAGTCACTAAGGTTGTGACTTTTTTCTCCTGATAGATTCTTCACACAGTTCCTCCCCAGGAAACTCCTTGGGCATGAAAATTCCTTATTTCATATCCATTACTATCTTTGATTGCCTCAACCTTGAGTTAGCTTCAATTGTTTACCAATTATTCTATAAGGAATATAAACATGCATCTTTGTTATGCATCCAGCTTATTTATCCACACATATTCCTTGTTTTTTTAACTTACATCCATGATGTACTTAAAAACATTCATAATCATAAGCCTATGTGTAGCTACCATCGGTATATTTCATAGCTCAAATACATCTTTACTTTAAAATCATTCAACTTGTGATTTTTCACAATCATTCTCATGTAATCCTCAAAGGCATAATCATAGTGCCTCTTATCATGAAAATAAAGCGTCCTTGTTCATTTAATCTTTAGTCTATTTATGCTATCCTTTCCTGAGGTAATGGGGAACATTCCCCTTAAGCTATCATTCAAAACAAAACTTCCATGACTCTTCAGAATAGAGTCATCCATGCATCCATGGTATTCATTCAATATTTACAAGTGCAATTATTTCCTTACATTTCACTCATACATCACACATGTGCATAATTTGCACGTTTAACATCATTCATTCATATCTATTCAGTCTTAATATTAGTCCTTATATCAAGAAATCTTACGATGAATTAAATCCATGCACTCAAGAATAAATAAACACAACTAAACATTCATCATGTAAGCTCATTTCTTGCCCCCTTTCCATGTAATTCATACACATGGACATATCAAACTTCTAGATCCTTCTCCCAAGGATCCGACTTCCATTCTCATAACAAGTCTCATAAAGACACTCAACACTAGGCTTCCCTCTCAGTTGAGAGCTTGCAATCATTCACATGATATCCACATGGAAAGTTTAACAGACATAGTCATAACTATGTCCTTTTTCCCATTTGACAACAACCAGTAAGAAAGTATTCTTGCCTCTGGTATTATAAAATTATTCAACATCCCATAAATATTATCTGGGCAACTCCAATAGTTCCCAAGGAAACAAGAGATATTATCAAGCTTCTCTTTCATGCCTCAAACCATTTTTTCTTAACATACATTTTTATCAAGGGAATACTTTTTCTAGATTCCCTCTCACTACTACTTGAGAATATCAAGTCATACCTTATATGGATAACATCTACCTATGGATGTCAATATGACCTATTGGTCATCTATAAGTTCTCCAACACTTCCCTTACCACATTAAGGATCAACCTTTCATTAACAATTTTACCTCATTTATAATTAAGTTTAATGTCTAATAACATTTGGACTATTTCCTTAAAGCCCAAATACAATTTTCGAAGTATGTTACGTACTAAGTATTTTAATACAGAACTCCAGAGTATCTCTAGATCATAATTAGTCTTGGTTAGGAAGTCCATCTCTTTCCTTTTAAACGTTTGTAGAGGTTCTAGTTGTTTTTCCTATTCTCATTAAAACAAAATATAGGTTATAA
Organism: Picea sitchensis; assembly: GCA_010110895.2. Taxonomy (NCBI): domain Eukaryota; kingdom Viridiplantae; phylum Streptophyta; class Pinopsida; order Pinales; family Pinaceae; genus Picea; species Picea sitchensis. The sequence goes on from SNQJ01S0010972.1 coordinate 199,914, forward strand.
ATGTAGATCAATCCTTAACCATTACACCCAAAATTATTCATTCTATTCAGCAATAGTCAGGGATGGAGGTCACTCTCCTCCTCCCATGGGAATTTTGGAAGAATAGTTTTATATCCACCAAGCAAGGGAGGTTGTTTTGATTTCTCACTCAATCACTCCATATTTATGCAGCTTCATTTATCATCTTGATTAGAAAAAAAATTCCCAACAATTATTGCACCCAAAAACAACTTTGTTTCTCAATTGCCTTTAGATCCAAAGAGTTGCACATGCTCTCCCTTTTCAAAAAATGGTCACCAAACCCATTCCTCTTCCTTAGATACACACTTAAGTTAATAGGGATACACACTTTCCTAGCACAATCGTGAGCTTTTGAACTTTCTCATGTCATTTCACTTCTTCCATGACAGTATAACAAAGACCATAATACAACGTACCCTTAAGGTATCTCATCACATGCTTTGCAGCTACAAGGTGAACACATATGGGTTCCACCAGATATTGACTCAATTTGTTCACAACAAAGCATATATCTAGCCTGGTATTTTCTGATACAACAATGATCCAATAATATGTATGTATAGAGTGGCATCAACCAAATCTGATGAAGTATCAACTAGGAGCTTCAAATTTGTTTCCATGGGTGTATTCATGGATTTACATTCCAACATATCAAATCTCTTCAGTATTTCAACTGCATACTTCCCTTGGTTAAGGAAGCTATTATCTGGGCTCTTCTAGACTTCAAGGCCTAAGAAATAATGAATCAGGCCTAGGTATTTCATGTCAAGCTCTGCAACAAGCTTCTTCTTGCAATCTGTGATGATATTTTATTCTCTTGTTAAGAATAAGTCATCCAAATATAGTAGCAATATAACTGGATCATCATTCATAACCTTGAAGTAAAGGTTAGGATCAGATTTACTTTTGGTAAAGCCCAAGCTCATCAGGAAACTATCAATTCTTCCATACCAAGATCTAGGAGCTTTCTTCAACTCGTACAAAGCTTTCTTCAACCTACAGACATGAGTCTTCATGTCCTATACTTCGAACCAAATTCTCAATTCACATTGTACCAACTTGGTACACTTTCTCAACTGCAACTCAATCTATATAATCATGTGTTGGTTCTATGTGATTTCTGCAAAGAACTATCTGTCTCACTTCCTGAGAGTATTTTCTCTATTCTCTCTGCAATTGTTCCCTTAGAATCAGGACACTGCACTTGCATTTGTTATTTTTGAAGTTGAGAATGACTGCTCTATTCTCACTATAGCTACTAAACTCCGAGAGTAGCTCCTCTATTCTATCATGGAAACAAATTCATCTTAGAGTGGCTCAATAATTGATACTGAAGGTAGTTTTTCCTCTTTCATGGAGGCAAATCAATCTCAAATACAGGGACTACTCCCCCTAAATCTCATATTGTATCGGAATCATGGTTGTTCTAGTTTTATTCACGAATATTGGAACTATTTCTTTGATTACCGGAGCAAGTGTCTTGTCATAGTATTCTCCCTCCTGCTGGGAGAATCGTCTAGAAACAAATCATCTTTGTACATATTTATATTGTTATCTGCAACATGCTTGATCTGTTAGATCAATATTGAAATTCACGACTGAATTCCTTTCTAGTCTCAAGGAAAAATCCATATCCCAAACCTTATGACTATATTCCTTCTCTGTCACTGAAACAAGGGAATCTTATGAGGATATTTCATGTCTCCTATAGGTCTCTGAAGCTACGATCTATTCTTCTCAACTCATGGAATCTATCTGTTAGTCCTAGAAGATGTCTCATTTTCGCATGTGATTCTCTCTAAGACCAGGCTCACTTTGATTCTTAATTTCTTCTAAGTCTACAAATACTTCATAATATCTACAGGATATACTTGGTATTTAATACCAAGTCTTAATATGAAAAGTTAAGTCATATTTCAGACAAATTTTTATTCCTGTCAAGGTGACTTCATTATCCATTGACCAAGTCTACTGTGTGTTTTATTCTAATGTTCAGTCATCTTTGGAGCCTTCTGCTTCATACAATCAATCTCCATATGAGATACTTTTTATCTCAAAAGTAGCTTCTTCTTCGTCTTCTTTGGTACATGGATGTATACAGTCATGTATACAACTTGGATAGTCTTCTCCATGTCTCATCTAATACGTTTCCTCCTACAACCGTCATTGTAGCTCCCTCGAGGTTATCACCTGTGACCTTCCCGGAATAAGGACAACAAGGGAGCAACAACAAACAAGAATAATACTCTTTATAATAATAAAAAAAAATTAACAATAACAAGCATCACAGTAGCTCCTGTAGAGCTATCACTTGTGACTTTCCTAAAACAAGGGTCAAACTTAATAAATACAATAATAAGAAATAAGAGCAACACTCTTCTAGTGTTGTGATCAATCATTCCTCCATGGTAACCTGGAACCAAAAAAATAAGCTTCTCCTAGAGGAGATGTTAGTTATATCTGGTAAGTGACTACAATAAGCATTTATCTCAAAATGTCTCACATGCTATCAAGTATAAAACTATTTAAAGATTGTTATCTCTACTATAGTGTTTACTTGTAATGAGGTAGTTATCAAACTTGACATGTGAAATTTGAATATTATCAACGTAATCAAACCTGGAACCTGGAGTCATGTCCTCAAGAATGATTATAGTTCCTTTTCTTGCTAGTATCCTTCACTCAAGATGACAAGTATTCTCTTCAACCTATCCTCTGCACTGAGATAATATGATTTCTTGAAAGAAATCTAAGTTAGAGAATAAAATCTATAATCTCAACTTTAATCAATCTAATACCTTGACTTTAATTTTGACTAATGGTTAGTATGATGGTCATAAAAAATAGATGCATATAAAAATAATCGAACCCGAGGTGCACTTTTCCTTTGAATTTGTTGGATATGAGATCCTTCTGGATCTATGATTGTTATTTAGATAAAAGATCCTTTCTCCTACAAATACCCTTTCAAACTAATAGTTTAAACATATTTAAGTTCACACCTCTAACAATATTGACAGGTAGTAGCATCATCAAGTAGAAGCGATAATAAATAACAAGACTTTAAAACTCCAAAGGTACTGCAACTGGTGCATAGAAACTGGCGCGAACGAATTGGTACTGCAACTGCAACTTAGGGTTTTATGGGGAAAGCCTAATTTCTCAAACTTCAAAATTTTTAATTATGATCCAGGGACTAGATGTGTTGGTCTAAGGCGAGTTTGTTGGAGCAAACTATTTCAGAAAATTCCAAGTTTTACCCCTTGAAACTTGACCTGCGCAATTCTGGACTGGTACTTCTGGTATTGGTTCTGGTTTCCTAGTTTTCAGGTTCTCAGGTTCTCTGGTACCAACCAAAACTAGGGTTTGACTTTCCATAGAATATGGCCACTGGAAAATTTCACTCAAGCTGCCAAAAGATGCGCTAGGGCAAGGTGCATTTCCCAAGATAGTTTTTGGTAAAAAATTCATCTTCAATAAAAATCCCTAATTTCTTGTATGAAAATAGTGACATTTTTAGATACCCAATGAAAGGTTCTCTATTCATTCAAGATCTAATACCATGTTAATTTTTTATTGTTGTTATTAGGTTAATTCCAAAATACTTGAGCATTCAATGCATTTCCAAAACAACATCATAAAGAGGATCACTGAAAGAAACACAATCACAAGATACGCAACATTTTATCCTTGGAAACCATCATGAGGGAGAAAACCCAGCAGACCTTCCTCAATAATAGATTTCCAATACAATGCCAAGACTAAAACCAAAACACCAAGAATAAACTAAGACTGAGCATGCACCTCTCTTCTCTTTCCTCCTACAACTACAACTTCCTTCAAGATATGCGCATTAGATGAGTGAGTGTGTGTTTCTAAGTGAGGCACCATCCTCACATATAAATATTATTTTAGGAGGCGCTAGGGTTATGCCTCTTCACTTAGTAGGGAAAACTTCTTCTATAAGTGGTTAAAACCACTTTATAAACACTAGGGTCCAACTTTAAAAATACAACCATATAAATATGGTTTCACCAATCCACAAAAGGGGATTTGATCTTATACAAGACCCGACATGATCAATCCACAAAAGGGGATTTTATCTATAATATAATAACTCAAATATAATTAGAATATTATTCGAAGTTACAATAATACAACACTCACCCTTAACGAGAAGGGTATTCTACTGACATGACCCAATACAACATCATCGAGAGAAGGAGAGGGAAACATCATCATCAACATATGGAACATTGATTGGCACATCTATAAATCATCGGATGTTCTTCTCATCATCAATATCATCATCGTTCATGGCATGGAGATGGAGTATCATCATCATCAGCAACAACAACATGAAGTTGAAACATCAATATCAATAACATGAAGCTAGAACAACAACACAAAGTTGATACAACATCATCAACAACACGAGGATGGTACAACATCATTAATAGCACGAGGTTGAAACAAAAACAACATCAATATATGGAAACAGAATGAGGCAAGTGCATCAACAATAACATTTGTGGTACTCTAGAAAACATTCCTTACCGAACCTTCGGGATATGCACAAGAATCATAAGATTCCCTAGGATATAAAATCCTAACAAGATACCATGTGGTACTATGACATACCATCCTTATTGGACCTTCAGGATCTTCCCAGGAACATAAGATTCCCTAGGATATAAAATCCTAATGGAGCTACCACTACTTACCAGAGATAGCATATACATGCACAGGTACTATGACAGACTGTCCTTACTGTACCTTCAAGATCTTCTTAGGGATGATCAATCCCCTATGATATCAAATCCTAACGGAGCTACCTGTTATTGGTCAGGATACCATAGTATCATCAACATCACTCCCCATTTCAAGGGAGGTCCTTTCGGACAACACCAAGCTTGTCTCGGAAGTACTCAAACTTCACATGAGACAAAGGATTGTTCAACACATCTGTAACCTGCTCATATGTGCCAACATATTGTATCTTAATAGCTCTCCCCTTCACCATATCACGAATGTAGTGATACCATATATCTGTGTTCTTCGAATTATCACGGAACACCAGTTTCTCCATCATTTTATAAAACTCCGGTTATCACATAGAATCATGGTGGCTTCCATCCCCAGATCAAACAGACTTGTCAACAAATTCTGAATCCATATGGCTTCACAACTAGCAGAACATGCTCCAATGTACTCTTCTTCTACCGTGCTGAGAGAAATACTAGATTGTTTCCTACTTTTCCATGAAGTGATGGTTCACCCCAAAATGAAACAACATCCTAAAGTGCTCTCTCTATTTGAATCACTTCCATCCCAATCTGAATCAGTATAACCATATAGTTTGAAGTCACGATCTCCAGTATAACAGAGACCATAATCCAACATACCCTTAAGGTATCTCATCAAATGATTTGCAACTACAAGGTGAACATGTCTGGGTTCCACCAGATACTAACTCAAGGTGTTCACAGAAAAGCATATAGTTGGCCTGGTATTCGTCAGATACATCAACGATCTAATAATATTTCTATATAGAGTAGCATCAACCAACTATGACGAAGTATCAACCAGGAGCTTCAAATTTTTTTCCATGGGTTTATTCATGGCTTTACATTCCAACATGTTAGATCTCTTTGGTATTTCAGCTACACACTTCCCTTTGTTAAGAAATGTCTTCTCTAGGCTCTACCAAACTTCAAGGCCTAAGAAATAATGCATCGAGCCTAGGTCTTTAATCTCAAACTCTGCAATGATATTATTATTGTAGTCTATGATGAGCTTTTCTTATCTTGTTAAGAATAAGTCATCCACATATAGTAGCAATATAATTGGCTCATCATTCATAACCTTGAAGTAAAGGTCGGGATCATCTTTACTTTGAGTAAATCCCAAGATCATCAGGAAACTATCAATTCTACCATACCAAGCTCTAGGAGCTTGCTTCAAACCATATTGATCTTTATTCAACCAGTAGACATGAGTCTTCCTGTCCCGTACTTTGAACGAAATTTTCAAATCATGTTGTACCAACCTGGTATAGTTTCTCAACTACAACTAAATATGTATAATCATATGTTGGTTCTATGTTCTTTCTACAAATCATTATATGTCTCACTTCCTGGGAGTATGTTCTAGATTCTCTCTGCAACTATTCCCTTGGAATCGTGACTCTACACCTACAACTGTTATTTATGAAGCTGAGAATGACTGCTTTATTCTCACTGTAGTTGCTAAAATCTGAGAGTAGCTCCTCTATTATATCATGGAAACAACTTCATCTGAGAATAGCTCAATAACTGATACTGAAGTTAGTTTTTCCTCTTTCATGGAGGTAATTCAATATCAAATACATGGAATTATCCCCCTGAATATCATACGGTATCATAATCATGGTTGTTCTGGTTGTCTTCACAAATACTAGAATTATTTCTTTGATTGTTGGAACAAGTGTCTCATCATAGTCTTCTCCCTCTTGTTGAGAGAATTCTCTAGACACAAATCAGCTTTGTACATATCTATACTATTATATGCAACATGATTCATCTGTTAGATCAATCTTTCAAGTCACCACTGAATTCCTTTCTAGTCTCAAGGAAAAATCCATATCCCAGACCTTATGAATGGCTTCCTTCTCTATCACTAAAACAAGGGAATATTCCCTGGAGATTTCATGTCTCCTAGAGGTATCTAAAGCTACAATATAGTATTCTCAACTCATGGAATCTATCTGTCTGTCCTAGAATACGTCTCCTTTTCCCATCTAATCCTCTCTGAGATCAGGCTCACTTTGATTCTTGATTTCTTCTAATTCTACAAAGACTTCATAGTCTCTACAGGATATAGTTGGTGTTTAATACCAAGTATTAATATGAAAACTTGAGTCAGGCTTTAGATGAATTTTTCTTCTTATTAAGGTGAATTCATTATCCATTGACCAATTCTATTGTGAGTTCTATTCTAATGTTCGGTCATCTTTGGAGCCTTTTTCTCCTTACAATCAATCTCCATATGAAATACTTTGTATCTCAAAAGTATCTTCTTCATCATCTTCTTTCGTACATCGATGTATACATAATGTATACAACATGGATAGTCTGCTCCATGTCTCATCTAATATGTTTCCTCCTACAACTATTATTGTATCTCCTTCAATTTTATCACCTATGACTTACCCAAAACAAGGACAACAAAGGAGAAACAACAGACAAGAATAATACTCTTTACGATAATAATAAAAAAATAGCAAGAACAATCATCATAGTAGCTCCTTTAGAGATATCACTTGTGAACTACCTGAAACAAGGATCAAAAGTAAGAAATGAAATAATAAGAAATGAGAGAAACACTCTTCTAGTGTTGTGATCAATCATTCCTCCATGGTAACCTGGAAAAAAAACAAGAAGTTTCTTCTAGAGGAGATGTTAGTTATATCTGGTAAGTGATTACAATAATCATTTATCTCAATAATGCTCACTTTCTATCAAGTATAAAACTATTTAAACATTGATATCTCAACTATAGTGTTTACTTGTAATGAGGTAGTTATCAAACTCGACATGTGAAAATTTGAATCTTATCAATTTAATAAAACCTGGAACCTGGAGTCTTGTGCTCAAGAATGAGTGTTGTTGATTTTATTCCTAGTCTCCTTCGCTCAAGATGACAAGTATTCTCTTCACCCTGTCCTTTCTACTAAGATAATATTCTTTCTTGACAGGCATCCAAGTTAGAGAATAAACTCTAAGTTGGCACAGGGGCAGACCCAGGGTTCAATGCTTCAACAGTGCACCAAGAAAACCCTAACTACGGACCCTTTTGGAAACACCTGCAAAGCAGATGAAGTCTCACAGGAGGTAGAGGCAGGGATGGTTGCAGGACTCAAGTGTTTCCAACCTAGCTGGGACACAGATCTGTGATTACAACACTCTAAAAAAACACTTAGCAGTTAATATTCATCATTAATTCACCTCTATTCACATCATAGGATCAAGCCCTTATTATAGAACAATGTGGTATTCAACTAGATCTAACACATTCAAGCACTAAGCACATAAAAATAGATTAGATCTAGTATTCATTCATATAATTAAGCACTAAGATACTATTATCAAATCCATTGAACAAACATTACTAAACTAGGCATAAATCATATGAAGAACACAACAACCATAATGCACAAAGCAACCATAACACAGGATATACATGGTTCACCCCAGTGTGGGGTTACGTCCACCAACTCTTCTTCTCTTCTTATTATTTTTTGTCAAGCTTATTACATGAACAGAGCATCAAAAACCTACTCTGCAGAGGACAGGAGATCTATGTGCACCTCGCCAGATCCTCCTTCCCTGAGTTAGGTTATAGCACAAAGCTTCTCGCAGCCTATGCACAAAGCACTACAGGTGACCCACACTTAGCTCTGCAAGTCTCAACATACAATAAGCACAGAGCCTCTTACAATCACTTGCACTTAGCACATTGGCCCATTTCTACATCTCCTAGATATCTATTTATACATTATAAAAGGGACAAAAAATGGGTACACCCATGGTCCAACATCCCTATACCTGTTACATAAACCCAAAACCCAAAAATTCCGTAAAAAGGGGTCAATATCTTGTGATCTCCACTTTAACTTGTGCTCCACCTTCAACCAGCATGTTGAAGTCCCAAAAGAGGTCAAACCTAACCAAGGATCTCCAAAACTTGGTCAAGGGCCAACATTGCCCCAACACTCACCTGTGACTCATCCCGAGTCACTCTGATCTGGGTAACTATGCCTCAAAAGCCTCCATATTGGCTCGAGATGCTTCGACCTGTTGCTTTTCCAGAGCCTCCTTCTCAGAAAACTCTTAAATCACTTCCCCTGTTACAGGTCCCTCCAAGCGTTGTTCTAGTGAAGTGACTACTTGTTCTAGCTTTGCTCCTCGTCCTTCAATCTCCTCAAAAAGTAAGCAGACTGCATCTTAGACTGCCTGGAGCTTCTCAATCACTTCCATGAATTTTCTCTGTATGGCATGGACATGTTGTTGAGCCGTGCACTGTTCTTGGGATCTTTTCATTCTCTCAACTGCTGACAAGAGTTTAAGTTGCGCTTATACGGTTGTTGCTTGCTACTTTTCCTCCTAGAGCCGTGTCTCCGATGTCTTTAGTTTAGGGTCCTCTATAAGGCTCTCATAAGTATGTTCACTTAGACTGCTTAGCTGTTTACATTCCAAGGCTAAGGCCTTGATTCTCTAGACTGTTCTTCGGGTGGTTTCTTCTCTATGGTCTCGCACTTCTTGCAGAGTGCTTGGTACTATTTGTAGCTCCAGTTCTGATACTCTCTGTTGAAGTTGTTGAATAGCTTCAGTAAGATTCATAGCTTGATTCTCCACCGAGTCTTCCTCCATATGTTCCAAGCCTGTCACAGAACGAAGTGCTCTGTTGAATGCTTCTTTAACTCCGACATGCTCCACAAGCAGTTGTTCTTTCTCCTGCTGGATTTTTTCTCTATCCTCTACGAACTTCGCTTGGAGGTCATCTTTCTCCTGTTGCAAAACTCGTCGTTGCTCTATGACTTCCTCTTGTGCTTGATTCAATTCCACTGTGGCCTGTTCTTTTTCATCCTACACATGACGAAGGTGAGCTTTGGTCGTATGATCTATTCTGCGGATTTGGGAAAGCTCAGCTCCCAACTCTATTTCTTCTAATGGCAGGGGCACAGTGGACACTGCGCGGATGGAATAAGGGGCTTCTTGTACCCCTCGTAGCTTTGCTTCAATTATTTCGTACATGGTCTCCTTTTTTTCTTCATTGCATTTTCGAATATCTTCTGAGGTATCTGAGACAGTAGCGATGATTAGGTCGATGTCGTCCATCATGAGCACAGTATGCATCTGTGGTTTACTGGCTTTGGAATTCTTCTGCAATGTAGGTTTCGTGGGGGAAACCTTTCTTTTGTTGGATGCTTCAGCCTCATTAATGGGATCCCTAGACAGTGTTACTTCGCCTTGCTTCTACTTTTCTTATTCCCCATTGTTCTCTTCTTTGTCTACTTCGTCATCACCTCCTCCTCCTGGTGACTCTGAAGTAGTTTCATCTAATACATTGTTCATCACTTGTACCTCTTCTTTCTTCCTTCTTTTGCTTTCTGGTGTATCGTACTCTTCACGAGTAACCATCAAACTTTTGATTAGGTCAGGGTCAGACAATTCAGCCTGGTCGGCTGGTATAAGGAACTCTGAGGGCCATTCCTTAATGATTTCTTCCATTTCCTCAGCTGTAAGCTTGTAGTGTGACTGGAGTTCTTCTTCATGTTTGTCTCCACACAAAGTGATATAAATAAAATTCCTATCTGCATGGAACTTCGCAATTGGTATGAACCTGTGCAGGGTGTTCGGTGTCATACGGGGGAAGGACTCGATAGCCCTCTTCAACTGCAAGTAGTAGGTATGGAAAACCACATTCGACTGTCATTGTTTCCCCATATGTCTCTAATACCAGAGCGTGGTGAAATTCGCAACTAGTGGTTCAAATGGATCAATGTCAAGGAAGGTCGCTCCTTCCAGCATCTCCCAAGAAATGAAGGCAATGAGGATCAAGAGCCAACTAAAATGGAATGCATAGCCCTGATCCTAAGCTTCGCGTCAGTCTAATTGGTTGACTAGATAACTAGCCCAGTTCATTTGTAGTCCTTCCACGCATTTTCTGACGATGTCAACGAAAAACCTTATGACCTGCGTGGGTTTGTTCTTTTCGACTAGTTTACCAACAATCAACTGGAAAGTGAGGCGCACTACGCCATTCTATATGGAGGATAACTTGTAGCCTCACATCCCCTTCTCCACATCATCGTAGGTATCTTTAATATTTTGTGCCAGGGTGCAGTCTACAGCCTTCCCTAGGTAAAAATCTTGTGGTTTTGGTCCCTCCATGCTTAATCCAGTGATCTTATGGATCAGCGTCAGATCGACAGTGATGCATCTATCCAGCCAAAGATATCCACCATGGAAGCACAAAAGTAGGATTTAACGCACACGTTAACCTCCTGATGCCTTCAAAAAAGGGGTATCTTCATTACGTTCAGAATAGTCCACCTTGCGATGTCCACAGTCCATGGTTGGGGGATCATCTTCAACTTCTTCCCCTTCTTCGTGGTCAAATATTTGTGAGGTACGAGAATGCCAAGTATTTTTCGGTCTCCTAAGTTGTATTCTTTGATATTCAAGGTTAGGATACTTTCCATCTATGGTTTAACTGCATGTATCCCCTTCGGGAGGTACATAGTAATCAAGGTGTAGTCGAAGTCCCTCGGGACACTGTCACGACTCACCACATTGGTCAGGGGTGGGATGTAGTCGGGAAGGATGGATGGGATTAGCTCCACATTCAACAAGTCATCGCGATGCTTGGTGTGTTTCTCAGTCGCAGCTCGGGATGGTCCAGATCCGCAAGCATTCGACGGTGAGGCTTGCACTCCTCTCATTGATGAGGCTTGAACTCCTACGAACATCACCTTCTCAACCATGAGGTCGATTATAATTTCCTCTACTGTTTTTTCTACGGAACTTCTCTCACCCGACATACACACTCGATATCAGATATCTCAGGTCGATGAACAAACACTCAATGCAATAGAACTAGTGGTGAAGTCTCAATAAACACAAGGTAGTAATATTCATCTCTATGTGGGCTCAAAGAATCAATGTTTGCAAAAGTGTTCTTGGTGCAACATTCGACGAGATAAATAGGCAACACCGTAACGGTTTCTTCCAATGGGACGAAAATCCTTATTCAATGCAATTCCATCTGTTATGGCACGGTCATAATGGTCCAATGACGAGATTTTCAGCCATAACTTTTTTTCTAACCGTTCAGGAGTGTTGATCGAACAGTGATAATTATTCCAACGGTCATATTGCTCTGCCATGACGAAGTGCCAATTTGCGTGTATTGATATTCCGACGAACTTCAAGTTTTGGAAACCTTCCTTCTGCGAAGTCTTCTCTGGAACTTCTTTCAATTTTTCTAACTTTTCTTTCTTCTTGTTGAGATTTCTAGCCTTCTTTCCTGTAATCTGGGTTACTGGGTCTCTTTTTCCATTTTGATTCTTATCTTCTCTTGGTATAGTAACTTTGTGTTATTGATGATCTTTCATAGGGTTCAAGGGTGATACTTCTTCTCTATATGGGGTAGGTGCTCTACTCTCCTGTATGGACAAGTTTTTCAAGTCTGTCTGTGTTCTGTCAGCTTTGACATCCAAGTCTCTAATCCTTAGTATATTCAACTTGTTTTATTGTTGTTCTATCAAGTGTGTTATTCTTCTAGTCATGAAATCTTTTAATTCTTGTTTTTTCTGTTCTAGGGATGCCTTTTCTTTTCTTCGAATCTAATATTTATGAATCCAAGTTTTGCCTAGAAACATAGAAAATGGGGCGTTGTTCTCAATAAATTTAACGACCTCAAATTATTCTTCTATCAAAGTTCCATGAG
>SNQJ01S0010972.1:231885-264282 GCA_010110895.2 Picea sitchensis
AGGATAGAATACTCTGGGAAGCAAGAAGAAACCCTAATGAGTTGGCTAACAACCCTAGAAGACTTGTCGGCTCAAGAAGATAATTTATATTAGGTTATTAGCCTTCAAGAGAAGAAGTTGGCTAGAAATAATAATATATACTGAACAAACAAATACCCATAATGAGAAGTCGGCCCAGGAAGTTAGCCAGAATTAGTATAAATACAAGAGCCCAGTTCTCATTCTGGCAGGCAGTCTTGTGCGCAGTTTTGAGGAGAGCTTCCATTGCAGCTGCTGCAGCTAGCAGATCACGTTTGGCTTCGACTATCTCTTGGCTAGAGTTTGGACTATCTGATCAACTCTTGTTGGTGCGGTATCATTGGGGAAAGGTGCCCTACCCTTTGTTTGGCTATCTAGCCTAGGGTTTGCTTCCAGAATGATTCTCTGTCAAGGTTAAGGTGCTCGAAGGGTGGCTTTGGCCTATGGTTGGGTGACAAGGGTATTGTCAATGGTAAAACGAGCACATCCACTTATATTCTAATAGTACGCAGTGATGAGGGTGTACTCGAAGTCTCTCGGAACATTGTCACGACTAACCATGCCAGCCTGGGGTGGGATGTAGTCCGACAAGACCGATGAGATGAGCTTCTCGTTCACCAAGTCGTCACGATGCTTTCTCCTTTTCTCTGTTGCGGTTCGGGTGGGCCCAGATCGTCGTGTAGTCTATGGGGATGCTTGCAATCCTCTCGTCGACGAAGCCTATGCTCCTCCGTACATGACCTTCTTAGCCATAATATATATGAGGATCTCCTCCACAGACTTCTCTACTAGATTGCATTCTCCTGGAATACACGCTCGAGATCCAATATCTCGGGTAGGCGGACAAACACTCAAGGTAAGAAAAAAGGGTGGTGAGGTCTCAGCAAGCACTGCGCAATAGAAATTAGTTCTTTGTGGGCTCAGATAAACACAATTTGAAAAAGTGTCCCCAGTGAGACATTCAACGGATTAAATAGATAATGTCATAATAGATTCCCCCAACGGGTAGGAATGCCTCAATCCATCCGTTATGGTGCGGTCTCAACAGTTCAATGGCAATCTTTCTAGCAATAAATGTGTTTCTAGTCATTACGGAGTGTCATTCTAACGGTCGGGACACCTCTAATGGTCATATTGCTTCATCGTGGTGAAGTTCATGTCTGCGTTTTTCTGTTATTCCGGAGAGGTTCAAGTTTTTCAAGCCTTCTTTCTGTGAGGTCTTCTCTGAAACCTCGTGTAATTTTTCTAGCTTTGCTTTCTTCTTGCTGAGTTTTTTGGCCTTCTTTCCTGTGATCTGAGTTACTGGGTTCCTCTTTCCATTTTTATTCTTATCTACTCTTAGCATAGTAACTTCGCACTGCTGAGGGTATTTCAAAGGGTTTGAGTGGAAAACCTCTTATCTTATTACTTCAAGGGTAGGTGCTCTTCTCTCCTACATGGATAGGTTTTTCAAGCCTTCCTGTGTTTTCTCAACTTCGACAGCTAAGTCTTTGGCCCTCAATTGATTCGACTTGTTATCTTGTTCTTCTATTAAACGTGTTCTTCTCCTAGCCCTGAAATCTCTTAATTCTTTCTTTTTCTATTGTAGAGATTCCTCTTCTTCTTTCCTTCAGATATGATCTTTCTCAATCCAATTCCTTCCTAGCAAAAGTGCAAAGCGGGTGTTGTTCTCAACAAAATTAATGACCTCAAATTCTTCTTCTTTCGATGCTCCATGAGAAACCATATGTATACGAGTAAGTCACCCACATAGGGTTATCATCTTTCCTATAAATAATCCTATTCCTCCCAATGAAGGAATCATAAAAGGCTTTCCCAAAATTTCCCAAGTACTTTCTGGCATGATATTCACCTATGTTTCTGCATCTAATACACATTCTATGTCGAAGTCTCCTATTCTTGTTTCTAGGCACTACTTTTCTTTTAAGATCTCTGGTAAACTGATGTCTTTGTGATCATTTAGTGTTTATTTCATCTACAATAGTGTAGTTTATGATTCTTTCTGGTGTTCTAGCATATCCTTAATCTCTTGACCTCCCTTATGGTTTTATTATCTTATATTCATGTTTTCAACTTTACCAACCATTCTAGGGCAATCCAAAACTTCATGACCAATGGCTTTACAACAAAGACAAATAGGGCATCTACTAGGGAATTCCTTAGCAAGATGTCCTAGTCTTTTGCAACTATAGCAAAGAGTCAATCCTCTTTTTCTCTTAAACGATCCCCAACCTTTCCTATACTGTGCACTGGGATCACAGTGATTAACCTGCAAAAAAAAATTCTAGGATCCTGCATCCACTTGTTAGTCCAAAAATTCTTTCTATGCATAGGAATAACATATATTTCATTATTTCTATCAGATCTATTCGTATCAAATATTCTTTCTTCTAGTTGTTCCCTAGTTTTCAGACTAGGATAAGATCTATCAAGCATACCTAGATCCATTATTTCGAAACAAAAATTTCCACATATCTTACCTTTATCATAGCACAAAGCTTTAAGATCTTACCTCTGTTATTCAAATCCGATTCCCTTCTTAGAACAGAGATTCGTAAGTCAAGTAGACTATTGCGCACCACAGCAGTAGATCTACGCACAAAGATTTCTCTTTTCTTCAGTTTCTAGCAATCATAGTTTAAGGTCTCAACAACGGAACCATTTGTTGGCACAGGGGCAGACCCAGGGTTCAATGCTTCAATATCACACCAACAAAACCCTAACTACCAGCCCTTTCGGCAACACCTTCAAAGCAAATGAAGTCTCACCCGAGGTAGAGATAGGGGGCTTGTAGGACTCAAGTGTCTACAACCTAGCTGGGACACAGATATTTGATCATGATACTTAACAAAAAACTTAGTCGATAGCATTCATTAGTCTTTAACCCTTTTATTCACATCGCAGGTTAAAACCCTAGTTACATAAAAACGTTGTATTAATCCAAATCCATGCACATATAACCATCCAACACATAGAATCAAAGAAGATCTATCATTCATTCACATCATATAGCACTAAGCATTCATAGATATATTTATCATAACAGTGCATTAAGAAAATATATGAACAATATGAACAATCATGGCACAAAGCATATCAACACAGCATATACATGGTTCACCCCGGTGTGGGGCTATGTCCACCAACTCTTCTTCTTTATTAGCCTCTTCCAATATTTTTACATGCACAGAGCCACAAAACCTAGTCCGCATAGGACAAAAGATTTGTGCACACCTCGCCAGGTCCTCCTTCCTCTAGCTTGGTACAGCACAGAGCCTTCTTACAATAACTTGCAGTTAGCTCTGCAAGTTCTCAACATATATTATGCATAAATCCTACTTCTATCTTACTCTAGCACTTAGCCATCAGCCTATTAGGTCTCAAAGACTTGCCTCCTACTTACATCGCCTAGCTACTTATTTATGCATTACAAAAAGGGGCCTAAACATGGGTAAACATATGGGTCGACATCCCATACCCATTACATAAACCCTAAACCCAAAAATCCCATAAAAGGGGGCGATATCCCGTGATATCTTCTTCACTTGGGAACTCCATCTTCGACCAGCCTGTCGAAGTCCCAAAAATGGTCAAACACGACCAAGGTTCTCCAAAACTTGGTCAAGGGCCAACAATCCTAAGGGAAGTATGTCCAAGGTTGCTTGAGTAGACAACCCATTCATAATGAATTGGCATGTTAATATGACGTTTGTAACCTTCCTCTTTGTTCCAGTGGCCAATTTCACCAGCCATGGTTTAGCATCTCTCACTTGTTGTAATTTACATTTGTCAACAGTTTGAGGGTAAACATAACTCAAATTAGAACTAGGGTCAATTAGAATAGAAAAAATATGGTTGGTAATCATACCTTCTATTTCCACCACTGAGGTTTGGTAGTTTGCTTGTATATTATCCAAGGATGCATGAATCTGTGGAATGCACTTTGACACATCATTAACTGTGGTAGAATCCTAAACATTCTAGACTCTCCTACTACCTGGATGTCTATGAGGGAAGTCCCTTAGTATATGTCCGTCTCCACATCCCCAACATTTCAACGATTCTCTCTTTGTAGTATCAATCCTTCTCGGGGCTGATCCAAAGGTTTTATTTCCACTATGAGATGAAATTTTTTTTCACTCACACTCTTAGTGGGAAAGGTCATCTTAGAGTTCTTCCCATAATTTTTAAAATTTGATGGTTTAACCCCCTTCTTCTTGAATCCTAGTTTAATTTTTTTCTTCCAATCCTTGGGACATTCTGCCTTGTGATTGAATTGTTCATATAAATACCTAGCCTTCTGAATGCCATCTTCCAAGGTTTTAGGTTCATCAAAATCATTTTTGTTTCGAAAGGATTGAGAAAACCCACTAAGGAACCGTTGCATCTTATTATTTTCCTCCTTTATATAGGGCACATACCTTAGCATCTCTAGAAACTTGTTATTATATTCATCTATGGTGAGATGTCCTAGTTTGAGTTCATAGAACTCCTTAGTCTTTTCATCATAGTACCTTTCAGACAGGTACTTCTTCTTGAAGTATGTTTTGAATTTCCCCCAAGATATATCCTTTTCACAGATTCCCTTCACATTTATAAGGTCTTCCCACCAAATAGAGGTCTTTCCATTCAAGTTAAATGTGGATATTCAGGCCTTCAAGTTTTTAGAATAGTCATGAACTATGAAGTACTTCTTCAGACCAAGTATCCAAGCTTCTGATTCTTCCCCCTTTTTTATTTCCCCATCAAAAGTGGGTGGCTTCTCTTTCTTAAATTCTTTAGGGTCACCACCCTTGGAGTTCTTCCTCCTCTTTCTTCTATTTTGAGGATGTGAACTAGTCTCATTATTGGATAGTTCCTTGGATCTTTCTATAATATTCCTAACTTGGGTATTCTAGGAAATTCTATTAATCTGATATCTCTACTGTAGATAATTCATTGTTACAGTATATAAATGATCATATAGATATTAAATGAGACAAAAGAATGTAGATCTTATATTATGATATATTTGTGAGTATAATGTTGAATGAGGGTGAGTAAAAAAAATCACTCAGCTAGATCAAATGACAAAAGGATCGTAGTTGGAATACAATAGCAACTAAAACAATAATACCCGATAATAAAAGGATGTTGTGGAATGCAATGGATGAGATGAATATATGTTGCACGTTGCGATAGCTCATACGGAAACTGCTGCAAGTCTGGAAAGTTCTCCCCAGTGGATAAACCTCTCAGAATTTCCTAGAAACTGTCCCAAATAGTGCACCATACTCTACCTCTCAATCCTCGTGATTGTCCGGTCCTCTACTAGTGTGTTTAGACCCCGGATGGATTCCCCTGGGGGAATGCTCTCCTGTGCTACTGGAAAACTATGCCCTAGTGATTCCACCACCAAAATAGGCGGGTAAGTGTCTCGAACTAATCATCCTGGACTACTATGAAATGGGTCAGAAGGGTTTCCCTGGATTTGATCTGATGATCACTCGAGAACCCCAAATGTGTCCTCTCCAAGTGTCGCATTCCTAATGTCCGGAAAATGTTCCCCTAATGATTCATTCATCATAATTTGACAAGAAACTAGGAAAACGATGTGTATGGCCTTCCTCTCAAATGGGTTGGAGGGGAATCTATTAAATCTCCATCGATGGGACAAGGTGATCCACTAAACCTCCTCAGAATTTTCTCCCTCTCCCTGAACAAGTGTGTCGTTGCTACTGAATCCTGTAGAACTACTGCTGAAGTCTGATGGAAGACATGTGTGATCTCCCTGGTGATTAGGGTGTGTCTCTCAACACCAAAATCATCCATTGGTGTATTCCTCCTAGAATCCATTGAGCTACCTCTCCTTAGATGCGCCTCTCTCCTCAATGACAAGTCAAAATCTGCATAATGATGAATTAGGTCATTGTACCTTTTCTTATTTCTGCCTGAAACCCTAATTCAATGTTGACTTCCAATTTTATCTCATCTATTCTATTTTTATCTCAAGTTGTCTTAAAAGTGGTTTAGTGACTTTTAGCTCAATGTCACTTTCTGATCATAACACCTTTGACTGGAATGACCTCTAGTAACCATGTTTACCCATTTCTAGTCATGGATATAGTCTAACGAGGTTGTTTATACCATTAATCCTCCTCTATGGAGATCCTATTTGGAAAGGGACATTACAGTCCTCCCTTTCTAGAATTGATTTCCCTCAAGCAATACCAATCCAGGGTGTTGCAACACCTGCTCAATCTCCCAAGTAGCATCCTCTACTGGAATCCCTCTCCATCTGATCAAACACTCTTTGATGACCCTGCTCCTCAGTTTATGCTCTCAGAACTCTAGTACCTCCTCCAGAAACAATTCCAACTATCCCTCCTCATCCAACGGGGGAAGCTCCTCTGATGTGCTGATGAATTTTCGCACTACCTTCTTGAGGCAAGATACGTGGAACACATTATGAATATTTCTCCCCTCTGGAAGCTCTAGCTCATAGGAAACCTCGCCTACCCAGCGTATGATCCTATAAGGTCCATAAAATATGGGCTTGAGATTCTCGGCCCCACTCTTCTTCAGAGATGACTGTATGTAAGGTTGGAGTCTCAAGAAAACTAAATCCCCAACCTCAAATTTGCGCTCTATCCGGTGCTTGTCTGTACCCATATTCTGTCGATTTTGTGTTGTCTTCAGGTTCTCTTTTAGAAATTTGAGAATATCCTGACTCTTTGTGATCCAATCCTTGGCCTTGGGAGATCTTCTCTCCCTGAAAACCAAGTCTATCAAAGTGGAATCATCATACCTGTACAATTATTGAAAGGGTGTCATACCAATGGACATGTGGAAAGTGGTGTTGTAACAATGCTCTTCTAAATGCAGCCACCCGACCCATGTTCTCTGTTGTCCACCCACATAGTTCCTCAAATACCCTTCAACCCACTTGTTGAAAATATTGGTCTTCCCATCTGTCTGAGGGTGATAGCTGGTCTTGGGTGTCAACTCGGTCCCCACCAATCTAAACAACTCCCTAAATAATGTCCCAATAAACCGATTGTCTTTGTCACTGATGATGTTCCTCGACAACCCATGAAGTTTGAAGACCTCTCTGTAGAATAACTTGGTTACTTGAACTGCATTGTACTCTGTCGATATGGAATAGAATTGAGAAAACTTGGTCAATCTTTCTACCACTACATAGATGCAATCCTTACATTAGACCTTGGGTAGGCCTGTGATGAAGTACATCGATATGCTCTCCCATTTCTACCTTGGAATGGGAAGTGGCTGAAGTATCCCTACTATAAGAATATGCTCTGAATTGTTCTGCTAGCAAGTCACACACTCACTGGTGTATCACATAATCTCATGTTTGATGCCCTTCCATGAGAACCTCTCTCTGATCTACCTGTAAGTTTTGAAAAACCCCTGATGGCCTGCTAGTGGTGAATCATGAACTAATGCGAGGATCTTCTTCTTGAGCTTTGAATCTAGTACCAAGTATCTTTTGTCCTTGTATAATATGACATCGTCAATGACCCTATATCTATCATCCAAAATCTGTCCATCCAAAATCTCACAAGACAATTAGTTCTTGGAATATTCCACTAACAAGTGGGATTTCCAATTCGCTGAAATCTCCATCAAATAACAAGCCATATGTTTCCTAGATAGTGCATCAGCCATAATGTTCTTCTTCCCCTTAACATACTCTATGTCAAAATTGAATTATTGTACCTTTGTCACCCATTTTTTTTTGCCGCTCATTGAGGTCCTTCTACTCAAGGAAATACTTCAATTTATTGTGATCTATTTTGACCACGAATTTGCTACCCACAAAATATTGTCTGAATTTGGTCAAGGCATGCATGATTGCCAACATTTACTTGTCATAGATGGAGTAAAAAATCTCAGCCTGACTGATATTACTTCTCTCAAATACAATGGGGTGTCCTCCTTGCATCAAAACTACCTCGACACCCTCACCAGATACATCACACTCTAATAAAAAAAGGTAGAGTGAAGTCTAGTAATGCTAACATTGGACATGTGACCATGACTTCCTTCATGTGATAAAAGGATTTTTGTGACTCATCGATCCAGATGAAAGCCCCATGCTTGGTGAGATCCGTCAATGGTGCTTCAAGCTAAGAAAAACCCCTGAAAAACCCTTTATAATAGTTTTATAACCCGAAGAAGTTCCTCAACTCTGTCACATTCCTGGGTGTTGGCCAATCGAGAATGGACTTGATCTTATCCTAGTGTACCTATACCCCCTATGCATTGATGATGTGTCCCAATTAAAGTATCCCTATCATATCTAACTCACACTTTTACTTTTTCCCGTATAGTGACTATGCCTCCATGATGCTCAATACCTCATCCAAGTGCCTCATATGCTCCTTCCATGTCTTGTTATAGACCAAGATGTCATCAAAGAAAACCAAGACCCATTTCCTCAACTGATCCCTGAATAAGTGGTTCATGCAAGACTGAAACATAGTATATGCATTGGTTAGCCTAAATGGCATAACTAGAAACTCAAAATGACCAAAGTGACATCAAAATGTTGTCTTCTCTATGTATTTCTCTCGGATGTTGATATGATGATACCTAGAGCATAGATCAATCTTTGATAAGAAAACTACCTCATGCAGTTCATCCATCAACTCGTCAATGTGAGGGATAGGATATCAATTCTTGATGGTTTTCTTGTTTAAGGACCAGTATTAAATGCATATCCTCATGGTACCATCCTTCTTCAGAACTAAGACAACTAAAGAAGCAGATGGGCTACTGCTAGGTCTGATGTGTCCCATCACTAGAAATTCCCGAATTGTTTTCTCTATATCATCCTTGAACCTCCTAGGATGATGATAGGGTGGTGTGATCATAGGTTTGGGCCCCTCATCCAACTCAATGGTCTTCTCAAACCCCCTGTTAGGTGGTCTCCCTGATGGAATCAACCCAAAAACTTGTTGATGTCGTCCCAACAAGTTCCTAATCTCTCTGTGATATTGTTTTCGACACGTTGAATCCTTACACATAGTGATCAAGCACTCTGCAACATATTCTACCTCCCCATGTATGAATATCCTCTCCATCCTCTTGGCCGAAATTGTCCTAGGTGATCCTATCGACATGCCCCTCAAAAGAACCCTCTTCCTGTCACTGTCTCTGAACCCCATCTCCAAGGTTTGGTAGTTGGTGGTGATTTTTCCCAAGGTGATCATCCACTAAACTCCCAATACCACATCTATGTCAGATAGGTCAACAACATAAAATGTGTCTCTCACTGTGTAGTTGCCTAAATTTATCTCCAAGTATGGAAATCTATCTAGACACTCCACTATATAGCCATATTCTACTGCAACATCAAACCCCTCAAACTCCTTTGTCTAAAGTTCTCTCCTCGATACCAATGAGGCATAAATGAAGTTGTAGGTGGCCCCACCATATATCAGGGAGATTTACCGTTGTCCATGAATAGTCCCTCTGATCCAGAGGGTATCATATCTAGGAACACAATAAAGGGTCATTATGACTCCTCCCTTTGTTGGTTTTTGTTTGTTATCTTGCTCATGAGGTTGTGGCACTACCGGTGGGTGAGTCCCTGCCAGTGTCAGTGGTCTACGTGGAGGTTTCTCCTCTACCTGTGTTGGCTCCTCCTCTGACCTAGTGGATCCACTGTCATGCTCCTCCTCTTCACTGTCCACACTATTAGTTTCCACCTCTATATAATGAATCTCTCCCTTGCCCATGCACCTCTGGTCTAGGACCCAAGGGTCTTTGTAGGTGAAGAAAAGCTTCTTCCTCATAAGATATCACCTCGTTTCATCATCCAACTTCTCCTCACCCTTCCATTCTCTCTATAATGGCTCTTGTCTTGGTCCCTACGTGGTACAAAGGGTTTACAAAAGGGTTTTATCTTCGGCATTGAGTCTACCAAATCTCGAGTGCATAAGATGGAATCCTGCAAAGTGTGAGGCATGTATTCCTTCACCCATCCTTTCAAGGGTTATGTGAGCCCCTCTGTGAATAACATGATCATCCCAGGCTCGGATATATCTATCATTGCCACTTCCACCCACTGAAACTCTGTGATGAATGCCTTTGTTGTGCTAGTTTGTCTCAACTATGCTAGATCCCTGAAATGGATCTCTGGATCCATGCTTACAAACCTGTCCATGAGTATTTTTGTGAAATCCCTTTAGGATTTGATGTGAATGTTTCCCAACATCACCAGTTCATGATGCCACCACTCATGTGCCTCACCCTCCAAGTCTAATGTAGAGAATTTGATGTCTTATGTCTCGGTCATCTTGTTGAGCTTGTAGTACGTGTCTAGCTTTTTTACCCAAGCTCTCGCTATGCATTTGGACGATCCATCAAAAGAAGTTATAGTGAGGTTACCAACTTTCCATATGAAATCAATGTTATGTCCCTACTATTGTTTCTTTCCTCTTCTCAGAGGCTCTTTGGGGAATTTCCTAAGTCTGAGTCCAAAATACTCTATCAAGGTCATGTGCCAATGGAAGTCACGACCCAATGTTGCATACTCCCTCCTGTACTCTACAATTTCCTCTTCCTGAGTGGGCGGCCTCTGTGTTATTGGTTGTTGTTTTTCTTATGGGGGTTACCTCTATAAACTGGGGAACAATGGTTTGGGAATCCTACTTGAAGAGATATATATGTGAGTATGTGTCTGGAGTCTACTGCCTATCCCTAAGTTTCCCTATGATGCATGTGGGGCTTGTGTGATTGGGGTGCCCACTATATCTAATCTATTATCCATCTGCGCCAAATACTGAGTCATGGTCTGCTAACTGACTACCATATTGTTGATTACCTACATGAAGGATGCCTTTGGTTCCATGGGGGCCTTACCACTACCCTATGGTCTCTCATATATGTCCCCTAACATCCTCTTTGCCTCATGCTAAACCTCACACTTTTCCCTTCTCTCTGATTATCTATGTGCCTCTTCCTCTTCCTATGAGATGGGAGGGAAAGGGGGTAAATTAGGTCTAGGTCTTCTTTCCTTACATCTATTGTAAGTGACATATTAGTCACTTACAAGCTCATGACCCTCTGGGTCCTCTGCTGCAATCATAGTCTTTATTCATAGGCTGGCAGGACTAAAGTTGTGATACCAATGTAATGTTCCTAACTTGGATATTCTGGGAAATACTACTAATATGATATCTCTACTGTATATAATTAATTGTTACAACATATAAATGATCATATAGATAGTAAATGAGACAAAAGACTACAAATATTATATTATGATATCTATGTGAGTACAATGTTGAATGAAGCTGAGTAAAATAAATCACTCGGCTAGATAAAATGACAAAAGTATCTTATCTAGAATACAATAGAAACTAAAAAAATAATACCCGATACTAGAAGGATGTTGTGGAATGCAATGGATTAGATGAAGATCTATTGCAGGATAGGGAAGCTCATACGAAAACTGCTGCAAGTCTGAAAAGTTCTCCCTGGTGGATAAACCTCTTGGAATTTCCTGGAAACTGGCCCAAATAGTGCTCCCTACTCTACCTCTCAGTCCTAGTGACTTTTCGATCCTCTATTGGTGTGTCTGGACCCTGGATGGATCCCTCTAGGGGAATGCACCCCTCTTATACTAGAAAATTGTGCCCTAGTGATTCCACCATCAGAAACGACTGGTAAGTGTCTTGAAATGATCTCCCCGGCCTACTGTGAAATGGTTTGGAATTTTTTCCCTGGATCTGATATGATGATCACTCAGGAACCCTGAATGTGTCTTCCCCAAGTGTTGCACTCTCAATGTCTGGGAAATTCACCCCTGATGATTCCTCTGTAAGAATTTGACGAGAAATGAAGAAAAATATGTGTATGGCCTGCCTCTCAAATGGGTTGGAGGGGAATCTCTGAAATCTCCCTAGATGGGACAATTCGATCCACTAAACCTCCTCAGAAGTTGCGCCCTCTCCTTGAACAAGTGCGCCCATGCTGCTGAATATTGTAGAATTGTTGTTGAAGACTAATGGAAAACCTGTGTTATCCCCCTAGTGACTAGGGTGTGTCTCTCAAGACCGAAATCAGACAATGGTGTAATCCTCTTGGAATCCATTGAGATACCTCTCCTTATATGTGCCTCTCTCCTCAATGACAAGTCAAAATATGCATAATGACGAATTAGGTCATTGTACCTTCTCGTATAGCTTCATGAAACCCTAATTCGTTGTTGACTTCTAATTTTAGCTCATATGTTCTATCTTTATCTCAAGTTGGATTAAAATATATTTCAGCTACTTTTAGCTCAATGTCACTTTCTGATTATAACACCTTTGACTGGAATGACCTCTAGTAACCCTGTTTACCCCTTTTTGGCCCTGGCTATAGTCTAACGAGGTTTTTTAGACCATTAAGCCTCCTCTCTAGAGATCCTATTTGGAAATGGACATTACAGATTATTCTTCAGATGAGTCTTTGGCTTTGGCATGCCTCTTGGCTCCATGCTGGGCCTTATTAGGAGTGCTTCTTCTTGAATTGCTACTTTCAGGACCATGCCTTTGTATCTCAGGTGGACTCTGTGTTTTCATAGGATGATTTTTTTCCACATTACTGGTTATTGTTCCATGATGCAATTGTCTATGTATATCTGATAGTATTTAGAGAAAGACCACATTTATTTCATTTTGATTCTCTTGTTCTTTCATAAGCCTCTCATTATCGTCCTTAAATATTTGTAGCTTTACCATGAGACTTCTTACAATTTCAACCAATTCTGGAGGGGTTTATACCACTCTCATTTCATCAGACTCTTCTTCTTTATTATTGGAGCCTTCCCCCATTTCATGATAGGTCACCATCCTTTACATTTATATTTTTTCCTGGAAATCCATTGATTGGTTAAGTGTTGATAATCAACATTTTTTGTTAGTTACTTATCCATTACATCATGGACAACGTATAAAATAAAATTCTATAAGATCAATTCAACTCTATTATTTATCATACAACTCCAACATACAGTTCATATTTAAACCTATAAAACTAGCATAATGTCTCATCCCTCTTTTCAGTAATAAAGTTTAAATAAGCTCTCATGGATAGTGAGGAAATAGCATCATCAGTCTTGAGATTTGGATGTTACATTTTTACCCACTGAAGAATTCGTTGAATTCTATATGCTAGATAAAATAGTGACTCAAGGACCGTTAGATCAAAATATCATTCAAGATCCATCGTTGGATCATGGCATTCATGATCAAATCATGGGCAAGGTAATATATAATTGTGATCGTTGATCATGATCGGATCAATAATACACATCGTTGTGCATCATAGAAATATTTGTGGATCACATGTAAGGATCAACTATTCATATAAAAATTCGCACACTTAATTTACACGAAAGTTAACATGGAGTTACCTTGAGTTGGTGGTATCATAAAACCCACTAAAAAACACGTAGTGGTAACTAAAACCATAGAAAAAAATATTGAGGGTGGTTTCATTGCTACCTCTCGACCTCCCACTATGCTAAGGAGAAATACCACTTGATAAAAAGTGGTAAAATGCTCAAAGGAAAAAGTAGTACTTGGTCATAGGGCTTTGTTTCATGAGATATAGATTAGCACCCTGCCTATAGTACTAGCATTGTTGTCCCGCGCATAAGACAGAACTGATTGTTTGAGGAATTTGGAACAATCCAAGAATAATTTTTGGCCACCAATTATAGGTGTCAAGTAAATTGATTGTAGAATTGTGAGCAGAGTACAGGAATTCAGTCAATACTATGGGAAATCAACCTTTTAGGTAATCAAACAGGTTAGGGTAGGGTGCCCTCCCCATTAAAATTTATCTAACAAAATTTGTTAGACTCTTTCATGAGCCCAAGTAGGAAAGTGTTTTGTCTTTCTCTAATACCACTTTATAACACCCCCAACCACCTAAGTATCGTTTTAAGGGATGGGGTACTAAAATTTTCTCTTTCCTTGATTATCTCAAAACGTTTTCCTAATCATCCTATCATCTTCTTCTTACTGAGATATTTCCAATGATTGTAACCATGCTCAGTTTTGAGCTCCGGCTCAAAATATATAGCCTCTCATAGTTTATGTGCCTTCATTAGTCAACGACTGACTCTTTAGCATGTAGTGTCCACGTGGTCGCTTATTACTTGTGTCATCTGATGTGGTAGTGGCACATTATATTCACAGGCCCAATCCTTTGATCCACCTTTCATCGTCGTTGATACTTGGGATCCGTTCAATCCCACTAGTGAAACTCTAATGGTGATACACCAAGGAGTACCTCCCTCAAATCTTACGGCTCTCAATTCTTGATATCTATGGTTTAGAGCACGTCAGTGATGTAAGTTGACATGGAGGTTAACACCCAACTCCCAATTTTTACATGGTGTGCATATTTAACCCAAAATATATACGGTGGAGGTTTCCCCTCGTCCCTCTATCGATCAACAGTTTTTGTTAGCTCTGACTCCCATCATCATCGGTGATTTCTCCATCATTGCCAGCACTTCTTGGTCGAACATAACCTTACCAACCTCCCCCATTTCGGACGATGAATCATCTGGATCCAATGGTATATATCTCCTCATCAAATATCTGACAAGATCAATGATTACCATTATCTTTCCTATACTGACTCTCGTCAGCAAACCTGTTGATATTAGTGGTAGCATCAGACAGGTATTTCTGAATAGTTCTATGTGTCTAGACGTGTGGAAATCATCCAAAGCCTTCTACTCTTGAATTTACTTTAATTAAAGGAATTATTAAGTAAATTTATTTTATTAATTAATTATGTAATTAGTTAATTGATTTATTTATGAGACATGCTAAAAGTACTTAGCATGCAACATGTAATCTAAATCTAAAATTGAGTGTGAGAAGTAATCTCAACCGTAGATCACTTTTGATATTAGAAATAGATTGTAACTCATGATTATAAAAGAAAGGCTAGGAGAAGGAGGA
Source organism: Picea sitchensis (assembly GCA_010110895.2). NCBI lineage: Eukaryota > Viridiplantae > Streptophyta > Pinopsida > Pinales > Pinaceae > Picea > Picea sitchensis. Next base: position 246,879 of record SNQJ01S0010972.1, read on the forward strand.
AGACACATTCACACAGAGATAGCAAAGAAGGAATTTTGCTAGTGTGGAGTCATTCGAGCATGTAGAAGAAAAGAAGGACTTTTGTTGACACTTGATAGGTGTTGAGGGAGTTGACACAAAGTATTGGATCACAAAGGACTAGTTCAAGATCTTGGATAGGTGAAGAATTACCCTCATCTAGAGATCATACAAGTCAAGGAGAAGAGATAACAAAGGCATATGCAATTGGGTTTCAAAAAAATCATTCCATAGGAGAGTGTGGGAGCATATCGATCTTTCCATACAGGTTTTCCGTACACATATGCGGGTCACAGTTGAGATAGTTGCAAAAATCTACAGGTCAGAATGGGGAAGGTCGCGAATATCTATGGGTCAAAGAAGAGACAGTCGCGTATGCCTAGAAAAGTGTGCCATAATTGATTATACAACAGGTCATCCCTCGCCAAGTTAGTATTGTTACACATTATTTTGGTCACCTTGGTGATCACCTGACAACATGTGTTCATGTTCCCTAAAAATATTAAAAGAGACTTTCTACATCAGAAAAGTGATTTAATTTTCTCTGCCAAAAACCATATGAAGGAAGGTCATCACACCCTACTCTATTCATAGGGTGCGACGATGCCTGATAGTCACATGATGCACTATACTTAGACTGTGACATCGTCGTAGGCTGCTAAGTATGTAGGGTGTGACGATGCTTAAAGCTTGACTTTTCCAAAGATTTAAGAATCGTTGTACCCTACATACTTAGCAGCCTACGACGATGTCGCAGTCCAAGTATAGTGCAGCATGTGATGATCAGGAATCATCACACCATATGAATAGAGCAGGGTGCAACATCGTCCCATGGGGTATCTTCCATAGACATGACCGACATGATCATCTCATTAGTAGGAAAGATCACGTTAAATGGATCAAGAGATGTATCATAGAGAGAAGGAGGAGAGGGTGGTGTCGATTGAATATCTTGATAAGGTGATTCGACTGGACTTAAAGGAATTCGGTCATCATAACAAAGATAATCACCAGAGCTAGGTACTATCCATGGGTGATATGACCCAGGGGTTTCATGAACAATGATTGATATCATGTTAATTGAAGTGAAAAAAAGAGGAGGAATAACGGGTGGTGGAATAGGAAACGTACCCATCAAGGTTGAATATTTTAAAAGACCCACGCCGACATTCTCATAACAGGGAGTTGTTTTTTAGACAAAAGGCACGTTGCTAGTATGATAATGAGAATTCGAGAATCCCATTTGGTCCACAGTAATGACCTTTCCTTGGTTTGGGAAACGTAACACACGGAAAAAGGTAGACACAACTGCACAAATGGAATCAATCCATCTATGGCCAAGTAGAAGATTATAATCAAGAGGTGCATCAAAGATCTCAACCTTGACGTTGACCGATTTACCTTCTAACGTAATAGACAACAAATTAAGAACACTATAAGGTTTAAACCCCGTACCATTGAAGGCATTAAGAGTATTGTGTGACTCAGTAAGGAAAGGAGAGCCAATAACTTTCTAACAAGTAACAGACATAACGCAAGTCGAGTCTCCTTCATCAATAACGGTTTGGCAGATATTATTATTTTCCACAACAACTTGGATCTGAAATGTTAATTGAGGAGGGAGCCTTGGAATATGATCTTCCAAGTCAAATATTATCAAATTGGTATCAGTAGGATCAATTCCACCAATAGCCTTTAACATCGCCTTACGTTGAGTAGGACAACTTTGAAGGACTTCAAGAGCCGACATCGCAAAGGGTGCTCGTGTGAGGTCTTCTAAAATACTATAGTTTTTGGCATCACGTGCATGAGGATTAAATGAAGACTTTCGAGCAACGCCCTTGGGAGGAGGACGAAGAACTGTATCGAGACTCGGTCATTCAAGATGAAGAGGACCGTGTGGAGGTGAAGTTGGGGGAGGAGGTTGAACCAACGAAGGTGGTAAATCATCAACTTTCTCTTTCGATGAAGAATAATATTTGGCTCGAGTTGCGACTGCAACTTCATTCTTCTTGGAGTCACTAGTACACTTAAGGACATAAGATGTGGTAGAAGGAGAAGGTTGGTCATGAATAACCAATTGGGCCTGCTATTGAGAAGGAAATGATTGTGACAAGACAACATGTGTAGAAGGCTTCCTGGTCCCCGATATGGTTGCCAATTTTGTTATCAAAATAATCGGTAAGTGCAGACACAAACAGATCTCCCTAGTTTCACCATGAAACTAGAACAAAACAAGACAAAATATAAAACTTTCCCTAAGTTTCAATTATCAAGCATACTAACTAACAAGGGATAAATTACATACCTTTTAAATGTTGTTTTTCCTCTCTATTGTCATCCTCTCTCCATTCCAAGGCTTATTGGATGTTTAACCTATAAAAACACATAAGACAACAAAGTGAAATCAACTACGTATACTCAACAAAACCTATGTATGTGATCAAGGAGTCATACAATAAAATAAGACCAATTTTATGGGAAAGAAATATATCACTGTATTAAATATATGAAAAGGAGAATACAACCGATGCCTTGATGTTGTAAGGTCCCTTCCAACAATTCCTTACTTCCCACACACTTCTGCTCCATGGATTCTAAGATCAACAATCTATCTTGACAAAGCAAATCTTAAATCCAACATACAAGCTACAAAACTCAAGAACTTTCCAACTCCAAAACCTAGCCAACCCCCTTTCCCGTGAGAACTCTTCTCCTTTTATAAGCTAAAAAGGATAGGGTGAGGAGGTTAGGAAAATCCCATGAGATCAGGGATGTGACTCATATCCAAACCAATCGGAGGCCACCTCACCCTCGAAGCTTCTAATATAGAAATTTCGAGAAATTCCTCTTTTTCCTTCGTACAAAAAGCATCGCACCCTTAACACTAAGAAAACTGTGACGACGTCGCAGACCACTGTGGTGCAACCTGTGAAGATCCTGTATTGTCGCACCCTTAACACTAAGAAATGTGTGATGATCCCCTTTTTCTAAGGTTTTTGACAAAGTAAAAGTATAATTTCATCTCTCAGGGAAAAAGTATCTTCAATCTCTTCAGGGATTTAGGCCATTGAACCTTCTACAAAAAAATAAAAGAAAAGATCCAGGGTCTTCATCTCCACCACTCTATAGTGCGAATCTAACCATGCGAATAATAGTATAGAGGATATTCTGTAGAGGCAAGTCTCATACATCCCTGATAGCGACCTTACCGCTATGTTTCTCGGTTCTTGACACAAAATGATGATTGATGTAGTATTTCATAGGCTCACCACCACCCCTGCTACATGTAAGTGTCACCCGTGAACCCCGATGAGATATGCTTGTTAGGAAATAGATATCCTCAATATACATGGTGAGTGTGTGGGAACCCACATGAAATTCCTTCTCGTTCACATCCCACATGTGGACTAAGTACTCAAGTAGTCTCAGTTGGGCCCTCATGCCCTGAATCTTGAAGAATTTCAAAAACCCACAATGTCGGAGGGCCATAATTGTTCGGGGGTCATTTCCGTTGAAGTAATATTCTTATTCGTGCTCTCCCTCACACCATTCCAACATATTGATCATGGAAGACCTCCCAAGGAACCATAAAAAGAGATTAGCAACATAATTTTCTTTCCTGGGGGTTTTCTCTTTTTGGATTCATCTTTTAAAATTTTGGACTACAGTCGTCGCAGGCATGTGCATTCACACAATGCGACATCATCGCACCATAGATTTAGGGTCACCTGTGATGATCCTAGATTGTCGCAGGTCCCGATATAGGGCACCTGCGACGACCTCAATGCATGGGTAACTCTAAAAAATCAACCCAAAAGAACATTTTTAACCAATGAAAATCAATTTTTTAATTCATGAAAAGATGAAGGAGATGGAGATTACCTTTTCTGCATAGACGATTTGTGAAATGATCAGTCATGCACTCCACAATCCATAGTTGAAAATCAAGGTGAAAAGAGGGTTTGGAGCAATGTTTGGGTGAAGTTACAAATGAAATAGTAAAATGTGGTTTTTTACCTATTTTATTGATTTTTATTACTTTTCATTTGTATATTATAATATTTTTTATGCTTCATCCAAACCCTAAAGTCCTAAAAACTTTATAAGTGATTGATTTTTTGCAGATTGAAAAAGTCTAGAGGTGAAACATTGGAACAAGGGTCTGGTTTTTTGGTTTTTTTTTATATATTTGTCGCATGTACATATCCTTTTAGGTTTTTTTAGGAAAAAATATGAGTAGAGTCTTAGTTCTTTCTCGCACTCGTAAAACCATGAGAATATAATCGAGTAGTATTTTGTCGGTTTTTCGAAATCGTAATGGTGACACGAAAAAATGAAACCTATGGAGTATCCTTTAATCTTTTTTCACGCTCCCTAAACATGAAAAGATGGTTGAGCGACCTTGTTCTTTTCACGCTCATAAAAGTATTTGAAAAAAACATTTGACGAGTGGTAGATTATCACTTTTTCGCTCTTGTTAGATTAATTTATGAAAAAAGACTTGATGGATTTCTCTTTAAGTGTTTTTCAGACTCTCTAAAATTGAAAAACCCGTGATTTTTCTCTCTTTGGACTCATTAAACAAACATTGAAAGACCCATATGGGATCGAACCACTCCTTAGGGTTCATTAAACATACTCTGAGGGACTCATCCAAAGGATGAGCTTACATCAACAAGCATATGTTATCCTCCTCAAGATTGCGTAAAAATAAAGAGGTACTCACCAGAAATGGTGGGGGAAAATTGGGAAGAAATGTGTCTCTGTATTTGTGTTAGTTGCAGTAATAGTTTCTCTTGAACATGACACCCCCCTTCATCATTGTATCTAGGTTGGTAAATCCATTTGTCTCTCGTTTGACCATCCACAAATTCATATGTTGGGTCCTCCTTGAGTTAAATATTCCAACACCATTGTCGTGTCATTCATATGTTTAAGAGAATTCCAACATAAACAAGCCTTCTATTGATTCGACCATCTGCAATTATAAATCTTCTACCGTGTCGGCCTTCCCTATGTCAATTTCGAATTACTTCATACTTTGATCTACCTCAAATCTGTTTCATATTTCATGTCATTGATGAGGGATACATCAAGGCCCTCCTATGATAAGTCTTTTCCTGTCGACTTCAGCACATTATCCTGGAACAAGACTTAGAGATCATTTAGTACCTTGGAGCCTACATGCCTCAATGGCAGGTTTCTTTGCTTTCAACAGTGGGTTCACATCATTGGCCCCTAATTGGAAGATTCCATCGAATTTTCGACTTCAAATCATTCAGTCACATTCTTTGGATTGTACAAGGGTACCTTGGGAGTCATTGACATCAATGGTGATTTCACTTGCACTTGTTAACAGTTTTCATTAATGACCAGTAATCAAGTGGTTTCTACCATGTTTAACTTCAACACCTGTAATCACATGGTTAGATTCATACTTGGAGACAATGGAAATGAAGACCTTGGATCTTATCATTTTGGTCCAGGTTGCGACAAAGTATTCATGATTTGTATTGACACATAGATTCACTTTGTATGTCTTGTGGCTATGTCTGAATTTAGGTTCTTTAGAGAATAGATCCACAGTGTATTCATGGTGGTTATGTTGAATCATGATGACATGGATCCACAATGTCTGTTTAGTGGCCATGACTCACTTGACACTTATGATTAGAGTCACTTGTAGTCTGAGCATGTGAATGCCTACCTCAGAATTGGTATGATATTATGCAGATGCTTGATTGTTTGCAGGTTCTTGACCGATGAGCTCCTTGTTTTCGACACACACATTCTACAAAGTATTTCATTTGTCACAAGTTCTAGCTTCATACTTTGGGGGGAATTTTGTTACACATTATTTTGGTCACCTAAGTGATCACCTGACAACATGTGTTCATGTTCCCTAGAAATATTAAAAGAGACTTTCTACATGAGAAAAGTGATTTGATTTCCTCTGCCAAAAACCATATGAAGGAAGGTCATCGCACCCTACTCTATTCATAGGGTGCAACGATTCTTGATCGTTGCATACTGCACTATACTTGGACTGCGACGTCATTGTAGGCTGCTTAGTATGTAAGGTGCGACGTTGCTTAAAGCTTTGGAAAAGTCAAATTTCACGAATATTCTAGAAGGGGATATTACAGAAGATGAGGTGGCCTTCGATCGGTTTGGATCTTACTCGCTTCTCTGATTTTATGGGATGATCCTAATCTCCTCATCCATCTCTCTTTGACACTATATAAAGAGGGATCTCTCATGGAAAAGGCTAAGGTTGAATAGGCTAAGAATTGTATGGAGAGTTCTACTTCAAATTATGCTTAAGAGATTTGCTTTAGTTCTTCAAGTCAGATTGTGGATCTTCTTCATTCAAGGCATTGGAGCAAAGGTGTGAGTGTTGGAGCAAAGAGCCATCGAAAGGGGACCTTGCAACATCAAGGAATAGGTTGTATTCTCCACTTTCTATTCACTTAATAAAGTAATGCATTTCTTCCCTATATAAGCATCTCGTCTTCTATTATATAATTCCTTGATCATATACATGGACTTCATTAGAATGTATGTATCTTTATTTTCCTTCTCTGTTGGTTTTTTATTCTTAGACAGGCTAACCATTTTTCAAACACAAGGAAGGATCTACAAAGACAACACTAGCGAAGACAAGCATTGTTTAAAAGGTACGCCACTTGTAACTCATTAAACTAGTTCACATGATGATGAAGTTTAAGGTGAAGTGTGCATTATGTTCTGTTTTGTTCTAGTTTCCAGTGGGATCTAGGGAGATCTGTTTTTGTCCTCATTTACCGATTAATCCGAAAACAATATGCACTTGTATCTCTCTAAGTGGGCCATTATCCCTTTTATGGGAGCCATGATTTTAGCATAATAAAATCATTCTCAGCACTGGTTTTCCCTCCGGGGTTTTTCCAAGGGTATCCCAAAAATTCTGGTGCTCATGTGTTCTTGATTTGGTTTCCTAGTTTATCCTTTCGTTGCATGATATTGAATTGAATATTTCAGTAGTGTAATATTGTTTTGTGAGATGCTAATATGATTGCAATAAGGAAATCACTAGATAAAAAAGTACCTGGGTGTTGGAGTAAGAATTTCTACATGGTATCAGAGCATACCTAGGGTTGAGAGAAAATTCGACATGGTATCAGAGCAAGGTTTCTCTGAGAGGAAACCAAGTGCACATGGTGAGAGATCAAGTTCAAATCTATGGTTGTAGAAACATATATAGGAGATCAATAGTGTCAAGGTGATTTCTTGAAGGAATAAGAACAGATCCACTATATTTTGTAGTAGATCAGTTAGATTCCCAGGAGATCTTAGCAAAAATTTAAACTGGGTACAGGACAATACAAAGGAATTTTCAGTAGGGTAGTTTGTTGAGAAATGGTAGGAGGTCGGGAAATAAACAAGGAGATCTCATATAGGTGTAGAAGGACTTCCATCTAGATATCCAAGCCACAAGAGATAACATAGTAGCAAAGATGGACTTTTTCTCATGTCCATGTGTCATCTACTTAGGATCAAAGATAGACTTTTGCCTAATTTCTTGAGCCACGAAGGACAATGACTCAAGGGATATCATATGGGTGAAGAAGGATGTTCATATAAATATCATAGGATGATAGATCTATTGGATTCAGTGACTCATAGATAGAGAAAAGAAGGAATTTTTCTCATAGAGATCTTAGCATGAGGTGAAGAGGGAATTTTACCTAGAGATCTAATTAGTCCAAAGGAGAAGGAGGAATAGTAGATAGATCTGGTAGCATGGAAAGATATAGGCAGTAGAGTATTTGTAGGTACAGGGTCGTACAAAAGAAGTAGTGGTGCTCATTTGCAGGTGTTGGTTGTTTCTTAGTGGAAATAAAATACACACATAATGAGATAGTAAGATCTCATAGACTGGGTGGAGAAGGAATTTCATCCAAGTGTGTAGGGAAAGGTTCAAGGAAAGGAGTGCAGGGGAAGAAAGGGAGATAGAGGCCACTAAAATCGAAGGAATCATATTGAGGTAGGCTATTTGTTTCATTGTATTATTCCTTGGGTGGACCATTATCTCAGGAAGGGAACCCATGATTTTATTTTAGTAAAATCAACTAGATCTAGAAGCACATGAGCTATTCAGCAGTCCAATGGAGGAATTAGGGACCCATGTGGAGCTTGGTGATGATTTCAAGTATGAAATGAAGGGGAAGGGAACTATCATGTTCTCACTTGAGTTAGGAGGTTTGTTAGAGGCCCTAGATGTTATTTATGTACCAGAACTTAAGAACAACTTGCTTTCAATTTCAGTTTTGGAGGACATGGGTTTTGCTGTTAATTTTTAGAAAGGGAGAGTACTCATATGTTCAAAGGGAGCTAGCCATAACACAACAATGAGAATTGGTTTCAGAGAGGGTGGGTTATAAAGGTTGTAGGGCCAGCTTGTAAGAAAATCCAAGGGGATCTTGGATCATGGATTGATTTCAGTGACAGAGGACGAGGAGAAGGAGGCTTTGAAGGGTGAGTAGCTAAAGGATGAGAAGAGTTCACAGACTTCTAGTGTGAGGAGTGAACCTTCAGAGGGGAAGAGAGAGTTAGCCCCTTCCAGTTCTATCAGGAGACTGAGTTGGTATGAGATGACATTGATGGATGCTCAAGAGTAGGAGGCTTCTAGGAGCACCTTGAGGGAGATAAGACCTTCGAAAAAGTTTTCAAGCTTCATGGAATTGATATGTAGCATCATCGATTCTGATAATTTCACTATTCAGAGAGCAGCTAACCAACATGGTTGGAGGAATCCCAATATCAAGGATGAAGTGTGTGACATTGTGCTAGAGTTTGAGGCAGAACCAATTCTAGGTGGCTCTTCGGGAAATACATTCCTCACTAAGAGGGAGTGTTGATTTTAGTGGTAGCATCAGACAAGTATTTCCGTACATGTCTATGTGTTTATACATGTGGAAATCATCCAAAGCCTTTTACTCGTGAGTGTACTTTAATTAAAGGAATTATTAAAGTAAATTGATTTTATTAATTAATTATGTAATTAGTTAATTGAGTTATTTATGAGACATGCTAAAAGTACTTAGCATTTAGCATGCAATCTAAATATAAAAGTGAGTGTGAGAAGTAATATCAACCATAGATCACTTTTGAGATTAGAACTATATTTTAACTCTTGATTATAAAAACAAGGCTAGGAGAAGGAGGAAGAAACATCCACACACAGATAACAAAGAAGGACTTTTGCTAGTGTGGAGTCATTAGAGATTGTAGAAGAAAAGAAGGAATTTTGATGACACTTGACATGTGTTGAGGGAGTCAACAAAAAGTATTGTATCACAAAGGACCATGGTTCAAGATCTTGGATAGGTAAAGAAGAACCTTCATCTAGAGATCATACAGGTCAAGGAGAAGAGAGAACAAAGGCATATGCAAGTGGGTTTCAACAAAAGGAATCCATTGGAGAGTGCTAGAGTATACAGAGATTTTCATACATGTTTTTTGTACACATCCGCGAGTCACAGTTGAGACAGTCGCTGACATCTGCGAGTCATAGTGGGATATGAAAGGGATATTCATGGGTCAAGGAAGAGACAATCGCAGATGCCTAGAAAAGTGTGCCATAATTGATTGTACAATAGGTCAGCCCTTGAGAGTTTATTCTGCGGTTGTATTTCTATTAGTAGGCCATTATCCTTGTTATGGAAGCCCTGATTTTAGAATAATAAAATCATTCTCAGCACTGGTTTTCCCTACAGGGTTTTTCCAAGGGCATTTACCCAAAAAATTTGGTGTTCATGTGTGCTTGATTTGGTTTCCTAGTGATTCGGATTTAGGAGAGAAACAAACTAATTAATAGACCGAATACAATAAACATAAATATATGAATAATAACACAAATATCTAGTGAACAATATCTTCTATTAAATAATGAAATAGGTTGAAATTGTAAAACTGCAGAACTAAAACACTTGCTCGAATGGTGGTAGTTATCTCTGAGAAGAGATGTGGATGCCAGGCACGTTCGTCTGAGAAGAATGGATTACAATGAGGCTCCAGAGGCATTTTTTATATTACTCATGAATGCCAAAACCCTAGATATCCAAAAACCTAACCCTAGAAGGTGAAACGCCAAAAGTCATGTGGGACCTATGGGTAAGTTGGTGCAATTTGGTACCTCAACTTCCAAGGGTTGTAAATTTTGCATATGTCCTCCGTTTTAGGCGCATGATAGCTCGTTGGAAAGGTATTTCAGAGAGATACACATTTTTCCATCAAAATCTAACTTCATCTACAATTTGACTATGGCGAGCCAAAAAAAAATGTTTAGGGCCCCAAAATGGCCTTGGAAGTACAACAAGATATGTTGACATGAAAACATACAAAATAAGCCAGTTGGATTAGGCGAGAGGCCACCCATATCCACCTGGAGGATGTGTGGGGCTTTAGACAGCCCCAAAAGTGTAGAACTCACAATAACAAAGAAGTACAAAAGAACGTGCGAAACAAAAAACGGACACAAGGAGCCAGTTGGAATAGGTGGGTGGCCACCAATATCCATGTAGATCAATCCTTTTCCTTTAGGTAGCAATGGTCTCAATTTCATTGAGGTCCATTGAGGTCCCCCATTAGGTGAGGAAACTTCTACTGGATTTGGCCCCGAGTGAGCCACTTTCCTTGGTGTAGGAGTTTCCTTGCCTTGACAACCCGATAAATATGGATCTGTTGTTGGCGAGTGCTCTTAACTTATGTGTCCACTATATTATTAGTGGATTCTTGTTCCATGCAGTCAGGGTTTAGCTTTGTTGGTGTCAGTTGTTCTACGATCTCAGAGGTGTCCAATAATGGGGGAAAATATGGCTGAAGGAGGTCCACATTGAATAATGGATACAAACCAAGGAAGGGTGGAGTATTGAGCTCAAAATCATTGCTAACCATAGCCTTGGTGATAGTGTAAGACCCATAATGAAGTGGGTGAAGCTTCTGATGGGGCTCGATGAGACGCTCCTTCTACAAATGTAACTAGACTTTGTCGCCAACCTGAAACTAGTGTGGTACCATGTGTTGATCATGGCGTTGCTTGTACTTATCATTGGATTTATACAAAATCTCCTGGGCCTATTGGTAGATGTGCTAAATCTGTTCAATGAATCTGGTGGCTTTTTCGATCACATATTGATCAAGGGAAGAGCATGTCTATGCGGTGGCAAGAGGAAGTGCAACATCAATGGGTTCCAAGGTTTGGAATCCCAGACCCACCTAGGATGGGCTATGGCCGGTGGAACTATGGAGAGCCTTGTTGTAACTATGTTGGACATAAGGGAGACTCTCGTGCCATGTATGTGGATGCTTAGAATTGTACATGCGCAAGATGTGCACAATCATCCGATTGACGAAATTTTTTTGGCCATCGGTTTGGGGGTGAAAAGCAATGGATTTTGTGAGCTTAGTGTCCAACAGAGACCAGAGACTAGAACAAAAGGTGTTGAGGAACCTGATGTCTTGGTCGGAGATGATGGTATGTGGTATCCCAAAGTGGACCCACACTCATTTGAAGAAGAGCTTGGAATTATTTGTTGTTGTGACATTCTTCTTATAGACTGTGAGAATGGCCATCTTAGAAAACCGCTCAACGACCACAAACACGTAGTCATTTCCTTTCTTGGTGGAAAAAAAACCAGACATGTAGTCCATTGAGATGGATTCCCAAGGCTTCTCAAGAATAGGAAGAGGGGTGTATAAGCCTTTCTTCTTGATGGTGGGCTTGGAAATTTCACAGGTAGTGCAAGATCTGATATATTTTTTGATGTCCTGTCGAAGTTTTGGAAAATAAAAATGTTTCTGAAGAATGACCACAGTTTTCTCTACGCCAAAATGTCATGCCACCTGACTGTAGTGGGCTTCCCAAATCATCTTTGTACGCTCTCTTGTAGGAACATCGAGATGGCCTAGGTGGCATAAGAGTCTATCTTGAATGTGAAAATCAGTGACAATTGCGCCTGTAACCAAGAGTTGATATGTGGTGGTGAAGTCTAGATCTTGCTGATAAAGGTGGGGCCATTCAGATGCTTCATGTCCATAGGAATGTAGCATAGTGGTGAGTGCAGCCACAGGAGGCCGACTGAGGCAGTCAGCGACACAATTGGAGATGCATGTCTTATACTTGATGTTGAGATGGAACTGTTGCAGGTACGTGGACCACATCTAATGGTGGTCATTTTTCAATTTCCCCTGTGTCTATTTTAACTGCAAAGGCTTGTGATCAGTGTGTATGGTCGTCTCTTTCCCCAGAATGTAATGTTTCCATTGACGACAAGCTTGTACAATGGAATGCATTTCCTTGTCATAGGTGGGGTATTTCTGGACATTACTAGAGAGTTTTTCACTATGGTATGCAACCGGATGCCCATGCTAAGTGATAATTGCACCCACAACATAATCAGATGCATCAGTCTCAATCTCAAATGGTTGTTGTAGATCGGGTAAGGAGATTATTAGAGTTGAGCACAAGCAATGCTTTAGATCATCAAATGCCCATTGTTTCTCCTTCCCTCACATGAACTTGGCCCTACCATTGTCCTTGGTCATCTGGTTGAGGGCCCATGCAATATGGGATAATCCCAACGTGAACTATAGGTAGAAGTTAGCTAGTCCCAAAAAGCTCCGAATCTCGGTCAGTGTGGTCGAGGTTGGCCAGTCATGGATGACTTGGATCTTAGCTGGATCAAAATGTACCCCATGCACATCAACAATGTATCCCAAGTATTGGACCTTGTTCATGCCAATAGATCATTTTTTCAGGTTGGCATAAATCTTGTGTTGTTGCAGAGTGCTCAAAACCTGTTGAATATGTTGCATGTGCTCCTCCCAAATCCTGCTGAAGATGAGGATGTCATCCAAATATACTACCACAAAGGAGTTGGTGAAGGGTCTCAATACATCATCCATCAACCTCATGAAATTGGTTGGTCCTTTTGTTAATCCAAAGGACATGACTGGACACTCATAAAGACCTTCTTTAGAATTGAAGGTTTTCTTCCATACATCAGTTGGTTCGATGGGAACCTGGTGGTAGCTAGAATTTAGGCCAATCTTGTTGAATAATTTTACCCCCTTGAGTTGATCAGGAAGGTCATCAATCCTGGGAATGGGGTAGTGGTTCTTGACTGTGATTTTGTTTAAGGCTCTCTAGTCAATGCAGAGTCACCAAGTCCCATCCTTCTTCTCATTTTGTCATTCTCCATCAATGAGCACCGATAGACTAGTCCATTAGGTAGAGGCACATCAAGGGTCAGTGATCCAAAATGAATACAGGAAGGCATAAAAATCAAAGTTCTTGAAATCAAATGAAACAAGTGCCATCGCGTCCGTCTCATCACGTTGATTCTGGCCATATATTGTTTTCCTCAAATGGACACAATAGGCAAAATTTATCACGTTCTGACCAAATTCCTAGATAGGCAAATAGTCAATTGGTCAAAGTCAATAGTCAAAGTCAATTTTGACATCAGCAGTACGACAGGTGATGTCATCATGACATCATCATCATGATGTGGCATCACCAAGAGGTGACATGTGTCACTCAAATTCAAGGTTTTTGGGTCGAGTTGGCACATGTACGGATTTGACACATGGAATTGTATGGATGACACGTGGCAGTCTGTACATGAATTGGCCCAATGGCAGGGTGACACATGGTATGGATGACAGTTGGGTTGTATGGATGTTGACAGTGACTATGTAGTATGGATGTGACGTGGCACGACATGTGGTTGTACGACATGTGACGTGGCAGGTGACTGGGAAGGTGATTGGGTTGTACAGAAGATGATGTGGCAGTTGACTAGGTTGTATTCCGATGACATGGCTCGCTGACTGGATAGTATGGTCCAATCTTGAGGTGACACATGGCCCAATCAAAGGGCACCACGTGGCAGCCTAGATTTTTTCAATTACTGCTAGTTTAAAAAAAAATTATGGCTCCAGGGGATTCGAACTCCTAAACTCTATGGGTGCAATGGCATAAAAACTAAGGGTTAACCAACTGCACTAGGGTGGTTCTTGTTGTATCAAATGGCACCAACTGGTTTTCAATTAGCATGTGGCGTGGATTTTGGGATAAGCCCTAGTTGGCTGGGGCCAGTCCCGACCGACCAGAGGCTAAGAGGAAACTGTATGTGCGCATGGGAGTTGTGAGGCTTGGCCACATGGGCCATAACCATGAGACCAAGAGCCACGAACGAAGGAGCCAGAGCGTGCTAGCGCAGCCGTTGGACACATGATAGAGCACATGTGACCAGGGGCTAGGAGAAAAGGGGTTGTGCCCTGTCTATGCACATTTTTGGGTTTTAAACCATATTGTATATTTTTTTAGGGATTTTTCAGTTGTTTATAATGGATTTTGGCCATTTTGAGGAGATTCGGAGCCCAATTTGAGGCCAACTCTTGGGAGGAACATGGGAGGATGATGCGCACTTTAAATCTATATAAACCAAGGGTACTTGGTAGCCTAGAACAGGTTCAGAAGAGGAAAAATGTTGTAGAATTATGAAGCCAAAGTCATTTTTATGCAAGCAATCCATTGAGGAGAGGAACTTTGCAGGCCAATTCTGGGAGCTTCGCTCAACTGTTTTTAGTTTCGTCAGTTGTATTGGGTTCTTGAGGTCGACAAGAACACAGCCAAACCATATTGTAATCCAATTGACACTTTTCTGATGTAATTTTGAAGCATTGAAGAGAAATAAGAAAGCCTCACCCATTGAGACAAAGTCCCAAAGACGTAGGCAATCTTGTCGAACTCCGTTAACAACTTTGTTGTTATGGTTTGTTGATTCTTTATGCTTACTTTCATATATGCATTTCTTATTATGGATGTCATGTTATATCATTAATTTCTTCCTCTTTGTTCAATTCCTAAATGGTTAATGAACTCATGCTTCAAAACTTAACCATAGTCTTAAAACATCATTTCGGATCAAGTGGTATCAGAGCAGGTTGACGGTTGGTTTTTGAGTTTGCACGATTACCAGGGAAAATATGAATCGTGGTGAAGGAGATCTTGTCAAAGAGAATGTTGAAATTGGATCGAGAAAGAGGAATTCTCAAAGTGATAAGATGGCATCGGAAGAGGTACTTTCGCATAACGAGATAGAGTTTCAAAAGACCTTCTTCACCATGTCGGAAATGGTAAAGGTTTTATATGATGATTACTTGGAGAGGAAGAGACTGATTCTAGGTGAATCTTAAAAGTCCAAACGTGAATAAGGAGAGGATCCTCCTAAACCTCCTTCTTCACCTCCTTCTTCTCCATCAACTTCTTCTTCTTCAAGTACAAGTTCCAAATACACCGCAAGAAAACATTCCCATAAACATAGACATGATACGCCTTTACTTAAGATTTATGTGAAGTTTGAATTACCCATGTATGATGGTGAAGTCAATACAGAGAGGCTTGATAACTGGGTCATACAAATGGAATTTTATTGCAGTGTGTAAAAAATCAAGGATGAGGCAACTCAAAACAAATTGGCATTGCTTCGACTTGCAGGCGCAACACTCATCTGGTGGCAAACCAAGTTGCAAAATGGCACGCAACAAGTGGGTAATGTATTTCCATCATAGCAAGGTTTTTTTTTGCACTTAAAAAAAAAAAATCCTTTGGGTTATAAAGAGAAGGCTTTAATTGAATGGCAAGGTCTTAAACTAAGAATGGGACAAACAATGCAAGAATACATAGATGAATTTCGTAAGATGGCATTAATGTTATACATTCCATTACATACCCAAGAAACTCTTATGAAGTATATAGGATATTTACCTCCAAACATTTGTAACAATGTATTTATGTTTGGACCTACTAATATTGGTGAGGTTTATGTTCAAGCAACATACATTGAGGTAGGGAAAACAAGAGTTGGTGTATCAGGGGAATTGTCTTCAAGAAAAGAAGACAAAAGGAAGGGGAATGGCAAGAAAGAAAATCTAGTGACAAGAAGGGAAGAGAAGCTCTATTGCAAGCATTGAAAGAAAGAAGGGCATGATGATTACCATTGTTGGCAATTGCATCCCGAGAAGAGACCGAAATGGTTCAAAGAGAGGAAAGGGAGGAAAATAGTTGCAGCAGCAACACAACCAACAGACTTGGGATCAGATTCAAGTGATGAGTCTTAAATCACGGCAGTTGGTTTGACAGGTAAAATTGGTGATGGATATGATTCTATAAGTAAATTGTTTCACATAAGGGTCATAATGAATCATACTAAGGTCGACACATTGATAGATAGTGGATCTCAATCTAACTTGATTTCAGAGGAAGTGGTTAAACAATTGGGATTAAACACTAAGTTGCATCATAAACCTTACTCACTTAAATGGATAAGCAACAATCATAAATTGCACATAAAAAATCGATGCATTTTAAAGTTTTCAATTTCATCAAAGTTTGTGGATGAGGTAACGTGTGATGTGGTGCCACTCAATGAATGTGGAATGGTCTTGGGCAGTCCTTATTTGTATGATTGTAAAGCAATCTTCTACAAGGAACAGAATCAATATCACTTAATCAAAGAGGGCAATGAATATGTTGTACATTCTCATCACTTAAAAGAAAATCAATATCTACAAACAATGGAACAATTAAGGAAGGAATCTTATGAAAGAAACACACCTATAATTGTGCTAAATCAAGCAATTGATCTTAAGCATGAACATGAGATGATTGTAGAATGGAAGTTCAATCATACTTTGCTTTAAGATAAGCTAATGTTGTGCAAGTACTACAAAAATATTAGCTCATTTGTAGTCATTTTTCTGATGTTATCATTGCTATTGTTTTCAACATGGATGGTAGTGGCTTCAGTAAGATGTGAACGAGTACAAGTGGCTAACAATATGTTGTCAATTTTCATGGTTGTTTTGAAATTGATATTGATGAGACAGGTGCACATCACAGAGTTTAAAGACAGAGAACAAGTGGGGTGGCCTATTCCACACTTGATGACTAGTTAGTACCATTTTGGAGGACAAAAAGCTCTTAGTGGGGAGGCGTGATGCAAAATGGATCCAGGAAGGCCTAAAAATCAAATTTCTCAGAATTAGACGAAACCAACACCATTGCATCCATATCTTCAGGTTGATTCCGGCCATATATTGTTTTCCTCAAACGGACATTGTATGCGAAAGTTATCACGTTCTAACCAAATTCCCAAACAAACAAAAAGTCAACTAGTCAAAGTCAATGTTGACGTTAGTGGTACGATAGGTGACGTCATGATGACATCATCATGCTGACATGGCATCACCAGGAGGTGAAATGTGTCACTCAAATTTGACATTTTTGGGTTGAGTTGGCACGTGTATGGATTTGACACGTGGCACTGTACGG
>SNQJ01S0010973.1:0-14308 GCA_010110895.2 Picea sitchensis
ATCTGAAATTATCTCTTTTTCAAGGCGTTGAGTACTTTTTCTGAGGTTTTTCTATGCTATATTGATATTTGGTTCTTAACAACCAGACTCACCCCTCTCCTACTTCCCTCTTTGCCCACAATTTTCCTTTCATTTCCTGCCTTCTTTAGTAAGATTTCGTGGGTCAAATCCCCCAATTTGTGGGTCAGCCTAGAATCCTATAGATGGGTACTTTTCTTCCCATGCTTCTGAGGCAAGGAAGTTCTGGTACAAAACCCATTCTTGTTCATAAATTTGGGAAGTTGATATTTCAACTACCAACTTCCTCATGAATCACAATTCTAGAAAAATGGGTAATCTGGATTTTTCTTGAACTTTAAATTGGCAACGGAAATTTCCTCATTTATTCCCTCTCATGAAATCATGACCTGTATAGGAAATCCCCCTCAGCAGTTGTCCAACATTTTCTTTTTTTACATTAGTAGCATAAATATTTACACTACCGTTTTAGCACAATATAGTTATATTTACAAGCTGGGGAAAATAGGGGTATTACAATGCCCATGGTATCCTAGGTCATCTCACAAATAAACCAATGTCTCTTCAGATATTCATATCATTCGTATAAGGGGAGGTTACTAGTGTTGGTGCGCACTATGTTTGTTGGTACCAACAAATTCAACGATGTATTTGATGATGGTGTCAGTAGTCATTTTGGAATTGAATGATTTGAACTTTCAACTAGTGTCATTTGACAGCGAGTGATTGTACTTTGGATGGGTGATTTTTTACCACTTTGTTCTTGTTTGACTTCTTCAATCTAATAGCCTTGATCTTTATGTTTTCCTGCATTATTTCTTCTAGGCCATGCATCTTCGTCACAATCCTTAATCAATGGCATTTGCACTTCTTCATTGATTAACTATGGTAGTGGGGTGCTTTGATGAGATCCTTAATGTGTATAAGCAATTTATTTTTGCCTCCCTCATGTACAATATTTATCCAATTACCTTACATTGGTGGCCTTTGAATCCAAATTCTATAAGTGACTTTCCCATCTTCATATAGTCGAGTCCAAACTAATGGTAGACTAAGTTCAATATGCAAGTGGTGTAAGAGGATTTCATTAATGTCGAGACTTAATATTGTTGGATTTAATGATGGTGTAGACTCATTGACTTCAATGCTTTCAATGTTTCTCGACAGATGTAGGGATCCCAAGCCTTCCTCCACAAGTTATAGATTCTTTTCTAGGTGAGGAACCATTGTTGTTCCTTCCTCTTCCACATCTAATTGATCTTTGTCTCTCAACTTCGATAGGGTTGGAATTCTATCAACCCTTCGCTCCATTGATCTTCTTCACTTTTGAATTGGCAAGGAATCACAACATCATGTAGTTCAAATATTCTTCTTTGTCTCTTGTCTCATTTAATTGTCTACAGATCAACTGAGGGTTTGTATTGGGCCATTCTTCTTACAGTTATTTTCTTCAAATATTAATCTAATTTGCATTATCTTTACCTCTTGGTCAATGCTTGTTTCGTTCCTCTCCTTGGCATGCTTGCACTTTATCCTAGCCTCATTATTATTCAATGTGAGTTGACTAGGTATTTTCTTCTTCTTAGAGGCATCTCATGAGAAACTACACCCTCCCCCATCATTGACCCCAAATTTACTCCTAGTTGACCATGGTGATCAATGCAATCATGTTATTTTTCTCAAGAAATATTCCCATTCTTCTTTCTTTTTCTTCCAATTGATGATAAGTGGTTTGTGCAAGGGACGTCATGCTTCGACAATATGTCCAATGTGTAACACCCTATTTTCCCCGAGATTGTAATTATGCTAAGACTTCATGTAATAATTTTTATGAAGCACATAATCATGTTTTGATTTAAATAAAAACACCAAAATTGTTGACTGGGAGGGAACAACCTTGAAAAGTAGTGGCCATGATACACAAGTGGGAATTGAATGAAGAAAGGATTGATTAAGTGTTTGGGTAATGTGGAGCTGAGTTTTTTTTGTGAAGAAAACAAGAAGCTTGTTTAACAAGCTTAATTTTGCTTGCTAAGAATAAACACACACCTTCCAGTGCACCTGATCTTAATGGAGCCACATGACCAGTTATGGAAGGTCGGGAAAGTGGTTGAGGTCATTAATAGTTGATTGACGGATTGGTCTTTTGAAGAAGCAAGGGGCCAATTGAATAACCTGACAATGGGACACCACGGACTTTCCCCTTAAAGATAGGGAATGTGGGCTGCAGGTTACGTCTGACAGAAGCCACAAGAGCCCCGAGGGGATCGGTGGAGGAAGATACCAAAGATGGAAAAACACCACCAGAAAGAGAGGATCCAATAGAAGACATAAGGAGGAGTTTGCACACACGCACAAGCCAACAGAGAAGAGTTAATCAAAGATAGAATCAGCAAGCAGTAGACTCACAGGTAAAAAGGCACCAAAAAAATAAGTTTTCACGAGCACGGGTTGAGGAAGAGAAGAAAGTGGAAGGTTTCCTTGAAGAAAATAGGAAAATCGTCCAATTTGAGATTGATTTCCCTACAGTAGAGAATACCTGAATTGATATTGGAGCAATAATGAGATGCAGCTTGGTGCTTACTAGATAGAAACCAACAATGGTAAGGGGAGGTCGTTGAGGGATTGTTTAACAAAGAAGGGAATCCCTTATGCAGAGGAAATCCAGTTGAGAAACCACCTGATAAACCTATAGATACCCTGAGCTCAGGAGAAGGGGCAAACTTATGTCGTTGTCAGAGGAGGAAGGAGAGTAACCTTCCTAGATCATCTTAGATTTGACATCTAGCTAAGTCATTCCCCTTGTGGTGTCATGGCTTGGCATGGGGGGGGTGTATTGTAGGAAGGCATTCTATAGTATGGCCTAAGGTTGGGAGGAAAGGAATCCTCTCTCAATCAGTTTGTGTTGGCATTTCCTTATTCAAATAAGTGAAAAACTTGATTTGTTTAAATTGTGTGTGAATGGTGAATTTATACATTGTCTAAGTTATTGGGAAATGTAATTGCTTGTAATCAATTAACATAACCTTTGAATGATTGGGATATTTCATTATTATTATTGTTTAGCATGTCAATTGTGAATTTGAACCAGTATAGACAGTCTGAGTTCCCTAGGACCTTGCAGCCTTAGAGGAAAATTTGTAGGACATGAACAAAAACAACATTTACCGAGTGATGCAAGTGTTCTAATGACCGGAGAGATTTCTATGAGGAATGGAGGGCCTTAAGTCCTGAGGAAATTATGATATTTATGTGGAAAGCTTGAAATATATGCAAGAAACTCATTTCTAATGAGATTGATAGGCTTGTAATGGTATTAGGGAAGTTTATCGACTCTTGAATATCGGTTATAAACCCTTGTAGAACCCTGAAATTTAGCTAAGTCCCAAAATTGAACCCTTGAGCTAGTAGAAAAATCTTGTGCTAAATCGAGAGAGTTTGTGGTCGTTGATTAGGTAGGGTGAGTGGATCTTATCCCTTCATCAAGAAGGAATTATCATCGTGAACAAATGAGTGGCAAGACTTGTAAAAGTCTGACGACAATAATGAAATCCTGAAGATGGAATGAGGATCGTCGATCTGTCGGGGAAGGCCTCAATGAGATCTGTGCCTTTGATTCTATATTCATCATCATCAGGAATAAAGAATCAGTGGAGTGAGAGTCGATTCAGAAAAGTGTCAATGACGATCAAGGCTTGAGGATTGACAAGAGTTATCCATCGGTATGCAGGTGAGAGTTAAACTCTGTCGTAGATTGTCATAAATCCTAATTAAGTAATAAAGGGAAACGATGATTTCATGATGATGTGACATGCCAATTCGGCAGCCATCGTTTCCTCGGTGGTGACATATGTCACTAAGGGAGTGGTGTATAGAAGTGAGTGGTCTCGAACAGAGTTGGAAGCCTGAAAGGCTACGACTGTAATCTGGATCGTCGGATCTAGATGTTGTCGGATCTCAGTCATTCATCGGAAGATGATGGACTTGGGTCTAGAATTGTGGATGGGAATGGGTGTTGATGACGACAAGATCTTGGGGTTAAATGATAGCCATTGATTGGCAGATAGATAGGATAAAATATCAGTTATGGATCCTAGTAGGTCATGCCTATCGAACGAAAGAAAGGTCAAAAGCATGGACTTATCCATCATGTAAGTTCAAGGCATCAACATGATATAAGTCGTTGCAAGTCAAGTTCTAAGAGCCATTGGATCTGGGTTAGTTCTGAAAGGAAGGATCATCGTTGGAACATTCGTCACTGAATGTTTAGTGCTCTACGAGAGTAAAACCCCAACGACAACGAAAGGTTTCTCGAAGTCGGAACCTTGGGATGATGATTTAAGGGTAGGTGCCACATTGGTGCCATGTCAGTACCACATTGGATGGTACAAATGGAAGGAAATCATGTGGAATGCACATGGCAGTGAGGTGAATCTTGATCATGTGAGCCTGGATAATTCGAGAGGCTGTAAATTTAGATCTAGAGATTGAATTTGAGCTTATTTATAGTTGATGGAAATCTCTCAACGAGTAGGATCCATATGTGGTCCATAGGATCAGATCCGAGTTAGGGATGCGGAGGAAAATATTAACATCCCACCAGTCTAAGAGAGGGTTAGGGGGTCGAGTGTGTTACACAATGCCTTTGTTGATGAAGAATTTATGAAATAAGGTCAATATAGTACATAGGAAACTTCAATGCAAGTCAATGTAGAATCTTCTTTTTATGCCATCCAACAATGTTTGTTCCTAGATCACTTGTTCTTTGCAAAAATCATTGACAATCTTCTAGTGTAATTCTCCAAAGAATTCTCTAGTTTTCTCTACCACCAGTCACAAATCTCCTCCTTGCTTGGCATCTTTACATGCACACAACTATTCTACAAGTCCTAGTACTACTAGAAATGGAACCAATGTTGTAATCTAAGGGATTACATAGTAAAAGTGATTATCAGTAGTGTAGTCATCCAACCATATTATACAAACAAAGTAATATACACATCCATACATAGAGGGAGGAGAAGCTGAGAGAGTAATTGTGGAACTAGAAAACAAGTAGTATTTACTATTGTATGATCAACAACCAACAACAACCATTACATCTTAGGCTTATGTTTATTTATACATTACATAAAATGGAGGTAGCTATAACTACCATTACTACCTTGGTCGGTTGATCGACTTGACTACCTAGTCAACTATAACCTTTGGTTGATTTACTCCAGTACATTAGTCAACTATTTAGTATAGTTGACTTAGTCTACTAGACTCCTCCACACACACACACACACACACACACCATATGGATGGTTGGGAATGCCTCTAGCATGAATGCATCTCTTTTCACAATGAATACTAGAATATTATTTCCAACTAAAAGCAATTTCACCCACACACACACACACATCATGCAGTATGAGGTGAAATTGCTTCTGGCTGGAAATCATATTTTAATATTCATTGTGAAAAGACACACATTCCATACATGCCAAAGATATGTGTGTCTGTGTGTGTGTGTGTCATGTAGTATGAGGTGAAACTTCTTCTGATTGAAAATTGTATTCTAGTATTCATTGTAAAAAGAGATACATTATGTACATGCCAAAGACATTCCCAACCAACCATTAGGAGTTTCACCTCGTACTATAGGATGTGTGTGTGTGTGTGTTCATGTACACGCGAAATTGCTTCTAGTTGGAAACCGTATTTTAGTATTCATTATGAAAAGATATACATTATATATAAGACAAAGGCATTCCCAACCATTCAAATGGTGTGTGTGTGTAACTACTTCTGGTTGGAAATAGTATTCTAGTATTCATTGTGAAAAGAGATACATTCCTTACATGCCAAAGACATTCCCACCCAATCGGAAGCAATTTCACCTCATATATGCATCCTGCAGTATGAGGTGAAATTGCTTATAGTTATATAATACTACTTGACTTCGATAGGGTTACATGCCTTAATAAGGGACCAACTCATTCTCACACATTTGGCAAGAGATAAAGTAGCTAGGATAATTACCATTCCAATATTGTTAATAGGCCTTAACCAAAATGTTTGTTACATTTGGACTGTGTGTGAGGTGGCAATATGAGTGCTACTGTGCAAGTTTAGAAAGTTTAGAGAGTTTGTATGATTCCCATACTTTCACTAGCTTTGATAACATGGTCATATTGAGATGATGCTTTTAATAAATTTTTATTTTTCTTTAATATATATATAAACTTTGAATCTTTTAAACACTAAGAAATTTATATTTTAAATTTTTTTAATACTTTAAATATTCAAAATTAAAATAAATCTAAATAAATTGTATTTTTCAAACAAAATATAATATAAAATTAAATATTCATTTAAAATCAATATTGATTATTATTAATATGATTAAATTTTAAAATGAAAAAGATAGTAATGTAAGGGTACTCTTGGTATGTCCGTGTAAAGGTCAGAGTACTCTTGGTATGTTTTAGTGCAAAATGGAGGGTTGTTGGTGAAAGGCCCTATGACACATGCAATTCATGGATGATTGTGTAAGCTGGAGTATAATTTAAATTTTAAAATTTATTAATTATTTCCAATATGGTTTTAATTGGTGGTTAAAATGGAGGTGTTATTATTTGTCACTTCAAAGTTTTAAAATTAGAGTCAATATGATTTGGTTGGTAGTTAAAATAATGATATTTTAAGGTTAAATTTATTCTTTGTTAATTAACTTGTTTATATATATATAAGTATTTTATATTTGTGTGGAGATTTAAATATTTTGAAATCTGAAAATGCAAATTAAATTTAGTAGAGGTTTAAATATTTTCAAATATATTAATTTTTTAAAAGTATGTTGTGATTTTTTTTAAAAGGTGGTAAAATGTATTATGATTTATTTGATAATAATAGTGAGGATAGTTATGATTAGTTGATTTCTGAAAATGTAAGCTACTTTATAATTATTATTTATAATTATTATTTAAGAAAAATCACACATCACATTATTTGAAATGACTTGTTACCAGAGTTTTACTCGTGCCAAATACATTTAGATCTTGGACTTTAATTTATTTTTTTACATTAAAAAACATATTTTTAATTAATTAATTTTTTTTCCAAATTTTACTCATAACTTATATAACTATAAATTTAAAATTTCAATATAAATTTATATTTTTAAAAAATTATAAAATAAATATCTCACATATAAGTTTTTAATTAAATAATTTTTTTATATAATATTAAATAAGCTAACTATGTTTTAAGTCTAGTCTGGGTGATTGGGAGGATTGGTTGTTAATCTCCCCACCCAGGTTTAATTCCTATAAGTAACATGTTCATGACTCTTAACGGAGTATGGTTGTTCTCGTTTAATGCCTTGATGACACATCATTTTATAAATAAAAGCTCATAACACACTTTTTTTCATCTTATAAAAAAACCATGATTTCATTTCTATAAAACGATTTTGTTTTTCCAAAACAGATGATCCCATGGAAGAGCTTCGGATTTTCCATAACGGGTGGTCCCATGAAAGAGCAAAAAAACGCTAAAACGATGAAAGAGAAAAACCTATATATGCAATTGCCATGATTTGAGTACAGACATTCAACCACACCACGCCACATATATTATGTGCTTATGAGACACCCAAACCCTAAGCAAAAACCATCAAATTTAATCATTATAATAGTGTATCCATGAAGAAATTATGCATAATCAAAATGCAACATTTATCTGCCACTCAAAGAAAAAATCGTGGACATTGAAGTATCTGTAACATTGGCTTGAAGTACAAGAGAAAATGTATTGAATTCTGAGCATTTGTCCTAAATTTTGAATATATGTCCATTTTAAACCTGTGAAAAAAAAAGTATTTCTTGATTTTGTTTGGTCAACGTAACTCCGACAACAATACCAAACGCTTTGACCAAAATTTTATAGCTTATTTCTAGAAATGTGCCTTGAATTTCATCCATTTTATTAACACAACAGATGTTGGAAGAATCGATGTCTACTCCACCCATGGATGGCATCGAGTGTGTGAGGTAAGATTTTACAAAACAAAATGAAAACTTTAATACATAAGTTTGATGGGGACATTCAATTGATGTTGTATCAGACTAAATTAGGTAGACTAAGAATAGACTAAATTAGGTAGACTAAGAATGAAATTAGGTAGACTAAGAATGGTTAAAATCTCAATTGGCATTTTTTAATTGATTGAAAACTTCCACATTAATGAAGTTTTTAATGACAAATTTTAAATAGACTCTGTGGATGTTGTGGATGGTTGAATATTCTTTATCATAGTTGGAAAATTCCACATTAATAAAGTTTTTAGTGATAGATACTAGATGTAAGGTATAAATATTTGTTTTCATTTTTTAATTGATTGAAAACTTTCACATTAATGAAACACATTGATGAAGTTTTTAATGACAAATTTTAAATGGACAGTGTGATGCAAGGATGGTAGAATATTCTTCATCATAGGTGGTCCTATACTTGAAAAATTCCACAGTAATGAAGCTTTTAAGGATAAATTCTAGATGTAAGGGCATACATATTTATTTTTTAAGGATCATATTCAAGTATATTACTAAATTCATGAATAGAAAAATGAGAGGATAGGAAAAAATTGTAACCCATAACACCACACCATATCCAACTAACAAAGTTGGAATAAGTGACTAACATGACTTAGCTAAACACATTTAATATAAAATTGAAACAAAACTCACAATTTCGATGAGTTAGGGCTAAACCCATGACCGTAACTCAATTATAGATTTGGGTCATCGAAAGGCCCAACCGCAAAGTCAATTGTTTACTTTGTGGTTGGGTTCATCGCCCTCTGATGACCCTAATCTACAATTGGGTTAAGGATGGTCGGGCTAAACATATTCCATTTCAAGTCAAACCCTAATCATCATTGACTTTGCAGTTGGGCCCTCCGATGACTCGAATCTACAATGGGGTTAAGGATGACCAGGCTAAACATATTATGTTTCAGGTTAAACCCTAATCCCCATGTCAAATTTGGAAATTAAGAACTAAAATCCCATTTTTGTGCTTACCCTTAGCTATGGGCTAATAAGACCTTATATGACTAAGCTAAAATGTTGAGTTTGGCTTACTAGCTTAGGGTTAAAATGGATCAATTGAAAACTCTAAATTATTGGATCGTGCAGTAATATTGTCCAACAAAGTAAAGACGCAACAACTATTCATATTGGATCTACAATCTTTGTTTGTGCCCCCAGTCTTTTTGGGCTCTTTTGGTCTAGAATCAACAAACGTTGGCTCTCATAATAGTATTTATTGGCTAGTGTTGTCTCAGAAGAGCTCTTGTACATCTTTGTGGCTGCTTTGATAGTGTGGAAAAGTAAGAGGGAGAAGGTCAAGTATCCTTCTTGGGCTTGCACGGTATATAGCTTACATGATAGTCATTTCGCATCCAACTAGAATAGACATGAGTAAAATGGCTTGCAAAAAACAACAAGCATAGCGGTAACACGACAAAACAAAAGTGATAATGCCATGTTGGGGACACCTCTTCTAAAAACCAGGATAGGCCTTGTCTCCTGGAGACACCCCTTGGGACTATCTAGAGCGTCCATCAAGAGAAGTACATGTAATACATGCAGATGGGGTCTCATGCCTGACATGGTGCATGTTTGTGTCTTAGCCATAATTAAAATCTCATAAATTAATTATTTTATGTTAATTAATTTAATTAAACAATAATTACAACTCATATGACATCCAAATATGTCGGCTCGTGTTTTGGCCACGTGGTTATCATGATTTTAAGCCTTGACATGCAAGGATCGATTGTCTACCTCCAGGTTGGCTCCTTCCCAAATTGCACTATTCTCAGGTCCTTGCAACATTAATGGATTCCTTGTTACTACCATCGAAACCAAAGGTCCTCTCCTTCAATTCCACTTCCACAAATCTCATTATAGCAGTCCTGCTACATAGATCATAAGCCATAGACCACATATTATCTTTGCACCCTTGCTAAAGAATTCATTCTTGATAATAAATCAAAAGGCAACCAATAATTATGGGTAACTATAACTAGACGGGCTTAAAGATCATCTAAACAATCAAGTTGAAAGCATAAGTTTACAATGTAAATAGAAGAACATAATAGCATCTTGTTCCTAGATATCCTCCTATCAAGAGAAATTATGGTTTAGTATTCCATCAAGTTTACCAGGAGAAAGCTCATATGGGTAAGTAGGTATCTTCATGCCAATTCCCATCATCATCTTGCTCAAAATCTTGGTGTCATCAACATACTAGTGACTTGAGTTGTCAGAGTTTTAGATAATGCTTATGTAAAGTAAGAACTAAGACACTTGGATAAAGTTTTAAAAAAAAAAATTATAAGTAACATTAATTCAAAAGGTTGCCTCAGAGGTTAGGAGGGGATGCCACATTATTCATAAACTAGATGAAGGAAAGATTATCACTCTTTTGTATATAAAAAAACCATGAACAAAATTACAAAAACATTTCAGACATCATTCATAAACTAGATGAAGGAAAGGTTATGACTCTTTTGTATATAAAAAAACCATGAACAAAATTACAAAAAAATTATAGAAAGGTAACATTAAAGTTACCTCCACTGCTCCTCACACTCAAAAAGTTGTTTTATTATGCTAAAAATTGCCATTGATCCAAAACATCAAATGGGTGTTTGAACCATTCCTTACTTATGTGTAAACCATTATATTATTGAGACGGGGAGATCTTTGTAGGTCAAACTAAAAAACATTGATATAAAATATAATCGTATTCAATAGTATCTTTCCAAGGATATAGTATCTTTGCAAGAAATTCCACTCTTTAAAAAGACAAAGACTCAAAATGACAATTACCAAATCTCTTATTCCTCAAGAAATGCCATGATGTTGATATCATTTCATGGCTTTTCAATGATTAAACACATGTTAAATCCCTCAAGGAATATTGTTAAAATCATAAACATGTGCAAGTCCATTGAAAAAATGTTCCTAATGCATTTATAGTTAGCTAGCAAGATACAAAATGGAATTTGGTCTAAGAGTGGAGGTTGAAGCAGCCTGGCCTATGGAAAAAGTGATGAACAAGACTACAATGAAACTTCATAAAAAGATAGAAAGATTAAAAATAAAACAAATGGAAAATCGAGCAAATATCAAAACAAGTGTTGTCAAACTTTCAGACCTTGAATTTAGCAATGCCACGTGGAGGGTTCTAGAGCATGGTTCAAATTTCATGATAGCTATGAGGCAAATTCCAATCAAGGATATAGTATGTAATAATGAAAACACTATCTTCGATCTACCAAGTGCGAAAGTGAAGAATTGAGGCAAGAATGTGTTATGTTAATCTAAAATTCTAAACCACCTAAGCACAACATTAACAAGGATGAAGCCATTATGTTGAGAACTTTGAGAGAGAATAAAGAAGTCATGGTCATGAAAGATGACAAATGGAGACCATGATAATGAACAAATGCATTGTGAGAACAAGATGATGGACCATCTACTGAACAATGGAAACTATAATTCAGCAGATTCCCTTGTAATAAACTCATGAAGGAGGTGATAGTGGCCAAAAAAAAAAAACTTTTTGATCTCGATGCAGAAGTTAAAGCTAAACTAACTCCTAAAATTGTGTGGTTCCATGAATTAATTCATGGGTTGCCAAAAATTCCCAAAGAAAATGCTCTTATAAGACCCACAGTGAATACCACATAAAAACTATTAAAAGGCTTTGCTAAGAAATTCAAAAATCTTGTTGGACAACGTGATACCCCATTATGATTTCATTGATTATGAATTTCTATGTGATGATGAGATGGTTGTAAGCCAAGACATATATGAATTATGAATTGTAAATGTACATTGATTTATAATATAAAAACCTTAATGGTTACAAATAAAGAATTACCAAAGAGAGGATGGGGGTTATAATTCCACAAGTGTGAGAAGTGAAAAGGGGTTTATAGAAGGCATAAAGGAGCTTGGGAAGATCTCAATTAGTGACTTAACTTAAAGTCCTTGAACTTTGATTATAAAATCTTGATTATTAATTTTTATTTTTATTTTATTCTAAACTTTGGGATTAAAGGTGAACAATGGAAAAAATTCCTTGAGAATTTGAGCATGCATGTATTATGGTACAATATTGTTATGGTGCATGCATGTATTATGGTACAATATTGTTATGGTATGAATTTGAAGGGTCAAAAAAGGATAGTTCTTTGGTATTGTGTAGTGTACTTCCATACAGGTTATGACATTGTTTCATTTTATTTATTGTATGATTACAGTGTTGTTGTAAGGGAGTTGTGAAGTATTACATTCATAGAAACTATTGTGAACCGTATAGGTAATTGGGTTGATGGATGAGACAATGGGGAATATTTCCTACATTTCAGAATCCCTAGAGCCCCAGCAGAGAGAATCCCAAGCCAACCTATGATGAAGACCTATAAGGGAATTAGGATAGCTTAAGGGACTATTTAGCATAGAAGATGATCACATTCCTTGTGTTGTGTAGGTTGAGGGGGAAGAGTGCTAGTTGATTGGGATAGTTGTAGAGGGATATCTTGCCTGTGAAAGTTTTCTAGGTTTTGAGTTGAGTAAGAGGACTTAGAGCTAGACCTTAGGACTTCACCCTCGTGGATTCATAGCCTCACCTTAAGGGTGGTCTCTACCATAAAAATATTAAGTGTGATAAAGAGCCTAAGGCCAGGTGGAATGTCCTTTGTTTGTAGCTAATTGGAGGATTATTTTCCTACAAAGATAAGTGTTCTTTTGATGTTTTTTATTATACGAAAATTGTTGATGTTATGGTTATGAATTTTTTTATTATGCTTTCTATTATGGATTTATTTTCTAGTTTGTTCAGCTTTGTGTTTATAGATTTAATTTGAATAATCATGGATGAAAGCATTGTAGGACTCCATTCATATGTTAAGTTGAAATTGAATGTTTAATGCTAATATAGTTTTTCTTCTATTGTTGAACATTACAACTAGCCAATGTAATCGATGTAGGAACAAAGAGTACCATAGTTTTTTTTGCGGGAGAAAAACCACCCGAAGTCAAAGTGGAAATTCGTGAAGGTTCTGGAAGGCGCATCATGGCCATGAGGAAGAGATTTCCTCGGATCTGATTGAGTTTGTTAATTGTTGTTATGATATTTCTTGATTTGAGGGATTGTTAGTGATATTAGGGATTAGATCGGATCTATCATGATCCGATCCTCTTGATGTATTTGTTATAAATGTAGTCTTCAGACATAGTTGAAGAGAGGGATCAACAACATGTAGAATCAGGTCCAGAGTCAGCCAAGGCATAAAATCCCGTAAAACAATGTAATCAGGCCGAGGGAGGCCAAGCTAGCGAGATCACATTATGTATCAAGCTCGATGTAATGAAATAGTGTATTTCTATGTTTGTTTGAGATTTCATTTGTTTTTTCTTGTGTGTGCATGATACGAAGTTATGCTCAGATATAAAGTTATGTGCATAGTACAAGTTATGTGCATATATGAGGTTTTGCACACAGTACAAAGTTCGACGCAAATATGAAGTTATGCGCATATTATGAGATTCCATACATGAGAATGGGTTCTATTGCAGTCCATATTATGGGCGAAATAAACTACATGTCCAAGGATCGTAGCTCATAAAAATTAGATTTGACGAACCCCCATTTTCTTCCTTCATTAAGTGGTATCGAAGAAAGGAAAGATGTCTTTGCGTGAAGTGGGTAGATGCAGAAGCCAAAGAGGAGCAAAGAGTGCTCATAAGGTTCTACAGGAGAGAACCAGGAATACCAAAAGACCAAGTTCGGGAGAGAAGCTTAGTAAGGTATTGGGTAGCATGTGTGGAGGCTTGCTACAGAGAAAGGCTTGGATGTAGCTCACTGTTAAGCATGAGGAGAAGCTCAACGTATGATGCATGAGGAAAAAGGAAGACCAGAGAGTGAAGATGGAAGCAACAACAAAAGCACATGATCAGGAGATCATGAAAGTTTTTAACCCTAAGAGTCTGATTCAGGAGAAAAAACACCCCAATTCAGTGCAAATTCGTGAAGCTTCCAAAAGGCACAACGTGTCCATGAGGACAATATTTCCTCAGGTCTGATTGGGTTTGTTAATTGTTGTTGCGATATTTCTTGTTTTGAGGGATTGTTAGTGATAGTAGGGATTATATCAGATCTGTCATGATCTGGTCCTCTTGTTGTATTTGTTATAAATGTAGCCTCGGGCGTAGTTGAAGAGAGA
>SNQJ01S0010973.1:18526-34757 GCA_010110895.2 Picea sitchensis
TATTGTGGGCGAAATAAACCATAGGTCCAAGGATCATATCTCATAAAAATTAGATTTGACGGACCCCCATTTTCTTCCTTCATCAGTTTTCATTTATAGTGAGTATTAGAGCAAAAATTGTGGTGTTTATTAGTACCATGTCACCTCAAATGGTGTATAGAGGTGGTTGGGTACATTATAGGTAAATGCATTCATATGTCAAACAATGTACTCACATGATCAAAGAAATAAAAAATATAAAGGTTGAGTAACAAGATCTTGTAGTTAGCTTCGATGTAGTCTCACTATTTAATGAAATCGTGGTAGATGATGCTATCAAGGCAAGCAAGGATATCACAGATGAGAAAACTGCAAATCTTCTTAAAGTTTTCCTGAAATCGACATATCTTATCTTTCGTGGCAATATCTACAAACAAATTGAAGGTGTGGCAATGGGGTCCCCACTTTCATCGATATTGGTTGATTTCTACATGGAATGGTTTGAAAAGAAATCCATTGAACCTTTTCCTCTCAAACCCAAACTATGGAAAAGATTCTTACATGATACCTACATAATCTAGCTACATAGAAAAAATATCTTAAATGGGTTGAAAGATCATTTAAACAATCAAGTCAAAAACATAAGGTTTACAATGGAAATAAAAGAACATAAAAGCATCCCACCCTTGGATATCCTCATCTCTAAGAGAAATGATAATTCACTATCCCATCAAGTTTACCAAAGAATACTAATGCATTCATGTATCTTCATGTTAATTTTTGTCACTACTCTACTTAAAAGCATGGTATCATCAACACATTGGTGACTAAGACCATTAGACTTTTAGATAATGATGACATAGAAAAAGAACTAAACACTTGGATCAACTTTTCAAAAACAATTACTACAAAGAACATCAATTCAAAAAGGTTGTCTTAAAAGCCAAGAGGAAAAGGCTAAAGCTAAGACTACTAAGAACATCAATTCAAAAAGGTTGTCTTAAAAGCCAAAAAAGCTAAGGTCAATTCAAAAAGGTTGTCTTAAAAGCCAAGAGGAAAAAGGCTAAGGTCAATTCAAAAAGGTTGTCTTGGAAAAAGGCTAAAGCTAATACTACTAAGATCATCAATTCAAAAAGGTTGTCTTAAAAGCCAAGAGGGAAAGGCTAAGGTTAGTAAGAAACAGTGTATCATTCTTGAACCAAATAAATGAATTCTTCACATGCCTCTCAAAGGAACCACAACCAAAATTGCAATTTAAAAAAAAAAACATTAAAGTTATCTTTGCCCTTTTGCCCTTTCTAGCATTCTCAAGAACAGAGAATGATAAAGATGTCATTATCCAAAACATCAAAAGCTCGTTTACACAATTCTCTATTCACGTGGAAAACATTATATTGGTGAAACGAGAAGATGTATGCAATTCAAACTAAAAGAGCATTACACTAATATAAAATATAACCATATTGAATAATATCCCTCGATGGAAAGGAGACTTTGGATGAAAATCGCATGTTTGAAAAGTAAACACTCGGGATGGTGTCTAAATTATTAGATCTCTTATTCCTTAAGAAATTCCATGATGTTGAGATCGCCCCTAACTTTGCAATGGTTAAACATAGGTTGAATACCTCAAGGAATATATTACTAGGCTTTAGAAACATGAGCGTGGCACTTGTTAGATCGAAAATAAAAAAACATGCATAGGTCCATTAGATTTATGTTAGGAAATTTATTCAGAATGCCACCAAGATTCGAAATGACATTTGGTAAATGATTTGAATTTTGTGATAGCTTCGAGAAAAATTCCAAAAAATTGTGTGGTTCCACGAATTTATTGGCTGCCAAAATTTGACAAAGAAAATTCTCCATTGAGATCGAAAGTGATTACCATTGACCCACCCACATACAAATTAGCGAAATGTCTTACAAAGAAACTCAAAACCTAGTTGGGCAAACAAACCATCTACTCGGGCTATCAAAGTTTCAAATAATGATAACGTAGAGTAGAAAAGAAAGGTTCATGAGGCACTTGAAATTGAGTTAAACCATAACAAAATTAATAAGTTTCAAATCATGATAACGTAGAGTAGAAAAGAAAGGTTCACGAGGCACTTGAAATTGAGTTAAACCATAACAAAATTAATAGGCATGAGAGCCTTAAAATCAAATAAGCATAGAGGTTGGTTATTCATTGATTAAAAAAATTTGAAGACATAATGTCTAATAAATGAATCGGCTCTTATGTTAGGGTCACAATTTCATATATATTCGATGAATTGGAGATCAAA
Organism: Picea sitchensis; assembly: GCA_010110895.2. NCBI lineage: Eukaryota > Viridiplantae > Streptophyta > Pinopsida > Pinales > Pinaceae > Picea > Picea sitchensis. The sequence continues at coordinate 20,794 of SNQJ01S0010973.1, forward strand.
ATTAATTGGGCTTAAAAAACTCAGGATGATGACGGGGAACAAAATCATTAAGTGTAATCTAATTTAAACATATTTCTCTAACTCCATTCTACAAGTGTATTTGTGTCGTGCACAAAGTAGGAGACTTGCCTAAACAATTTATTATAGGGAAGTGATCCAATGTTAGTATGGATGGGTAAAGAGGAAAGGGTGTCTTAAAAAACTGATGATGATTCCATCTTTGGGATTAAAATCATCATGTGTAATCTAATTTAAACATAGTTCTTCAACTCCATTATCGGGGATCAAAATCATTAAGTGTAATTTAATTTAAACATAGTTCTCCAACTCCATTCTACAAGTGAATGTGTGTCAACAACAAAGTAGGAGACTTGCCTAAACTATTTATTATATGGATGTGATCCAATGTTAGTATGGATGGATAAAGGGAAAAGGGTTTATAAAGGGTGTTGAGGCCAAGGGTCTTCTAAGAACATAGAGACCTAGTTTATGTAGAGGGGTGGAGTAAGCCACCATACACCCTCCAGTAATCTTATAAACTTGAGAATGGACATCGAGGCTCATTTTCTTAGATGAATGTAGAGCATTTTTTTATTTTTATTTTTTTATTTTTTATGTTTAGCAGAATCAACAACTAGTTGGGCACGTACTCGCGTTACACGTGGTCGTGTTATCCAACTGCTACCACTATAACCTCTAGGTGTGCCCACGATGCCCCATACGAGACACATGAGATAAGTCGAGGGGAGTTGAACTTGAAACCTCATGGAACTTCATATCATGACACTTGTCAATCGAGCTGCTCCCCAGGGGCGGATGTGGCGCATAATTAAAAACATGTCATGAACAAAATGTTATAGCTTATTTCTAGAGTTGCGCCTTGAATTTCATCCATTTCATTAACACAACAGCTAATGGAAGAATCAATCTCTACTCCACCAATGGATGGCATTGAGTGTGTGAGGTAAGATTTTACAAAACAAAATGAAAACTTTAATATAGACGTTTGATGGGGGCATTCCATTGATGTTGTATCAATCAGAATTAGGTAGACTAAAAATGGTTGAAATCTCAATTTGCATTTTTTAATTGATTGAAAACTTCCACATTAATGAAGTTTTTAATGACCAATTTTAAATGGATGGTGTGGATGCATTGATGGTAGAATATACTTCGTTATATGAGGTATTTTTTTTTATCATAGGCACCCTTCATTTGAAAAATTCCACCTTAAAGAAGCTTTTAATGATAAATTCTAGATGCAAGGGTATACATATTTGTTTTTTAAGGATCCAATTCAAGCATATCACTCTAAAATACATGAATAGAAAAATGAAAGGATAGGAAAAAATTGTATCTCATTACACCACACCATATCCAACTAACAAAGTTGAAATAAGTGACCAACATGACTTAGTCAAACACACTTAATATAAAATTGAAACAAAAGTCACAGTTTCGATGAGTTAGGGCTTGATTGTAACTCGATTATAGACTCAGGTCATCGGAAGGCCCAACCTCAAAGTCAATTGTTGACTTTGTGGTTGGGCCCTCCGATGACCCAAATCTACAATTGGGTTAGGATGGCTAGGCTAAACATATTCCATTTCAGATTGAACCCTAATCATTGTTAACTTTGTGGTTGGGCCCTCCGATGACTCGAATCTACAATCAGGTTAAGGATGGTTGGGCTAAACATATTATGTTTCGTGTTGAACCTTAATCCCTATAACAAATTTGGAAAATAAAAGCTAAAATCCCATTGTTGTGCTTACCCTTAACTACATGCTAATAGAACCTTATATGACTTAGCTAAAACGTTGAGTTCAACTTAGTCGCTTAGAGTTGAAATGGATCACTTGAAAACTCTAAATTATTGGATCCGACAATAATATTGTCTAACAAAGTAAAGTCACGACGATTGTTCACAGTGGATCTACAACCTTTGCTTGTTCCCCTAGTGTTCGTGGGCTCTTTTGGTATGGAAACAACAAACTTTGGCTCTCATAATAGTATTTATTGGTTGGTGTCAGCGCAAAATAATTCTTGTACATCTTTGTGGCTACTTCGATAGTGTGGACAAGTAAGAGGGAGGGGGCCAAGTGTCCTTCTTAGGCTTGCACAATATATAGCTTACATGATAGGCAGTTCACATCCGACCATAATTGACATGAGTAAAATGCTTTGAAAAAACAGTATGCAAAGCATTAACACGGTAAAACAAAAGCGATAATGCCATGTTGGGGACACCTCTTTGAAAAAGTAGGATAGGCCTTGTCGCTGGGAGACACCCCTTGGAACTATCTAGAGAATTCATCGAGAGAAGCATGTGTAATACATGCAGATGGGGTCTCATGCCTGACATGGTGCATGTTTGTATCTTAGCCATAATTAAAATCTCATTAATTAATTATTTTATGTTAATTAATTTAATCAAATAACAATTACAACTCATATGATCACCAAATATGTCGGCTTGTGTCTTGGTCACGTGGCTATCGTGCTTTTAAGCCCCAACATGCAAGGATCAATTGTCTAATTCCAGGTTGGCTCCTTCCCAAATTGCACTATTCTCGGGTCCTTACAACATTAATGGTTTCCATGTTACTACCGTCTAAACCAAAGGTCCTCTCCTTCAATTCCACTTCGAAAAATCTCAATCTAGATGTCCTACTATAGAGATCAACAACCATAGTTTACATATTATCTTTGCGCCCCTAAATAATTCGCTCTCAATAATAAATTAAAAGATAACCAATAATTCTGGGTAATTGCCTGCAATCTCATGAATCCCAACGAGTTTCTGAAGAGTTCACAAGCAGTGAAATTAATTTAATGTTTGCATACACATACCACATTATTGATGAACATTTCAATTATATCGTATCTCATAGCTGCAGATCATTATTTACTTTGCATTCACTTAATTATAACCTTTTGAGTTGATGAATTTATACGTTTTTGGTGTCCCCATATGAGTAGAGGTCCAATAAATCCACAAGATAAAATTAGAATGACCATATTAGACAAATTTATATGCTAGTTCCTAGTTCCATCTAGGAGATCCAGTATTTAGGGTTTATATCCAAAAAAGGCTCTTGTGAAAATGCCAACTTTCTCAAACATCGATAGCTAGACTACCGATGGAAATGAATATTAGTACGATAAAACACCTAGCCCAAGTGGAGCCACGTTACTTCATAAACACAATCATAACTCTAATACTTCACTGTAATGCACCTAGGTCCCTATATGAGGCACACTACCGTAAAATTTTTACTTTGATACCAACAATAACCATCCCTGCCACTAACTAAACACAAGGGTAAATAATTTTTTTCTAATGCCGAAGATAAATAGAAATACAATGCAACATGCATATTAAACATACATCTAACAACACTTGCAAAAACCATGAACAAAAACTGACACAACAACTCATAACAACATGTAAATATTGAACTCAGAGTTCTTATGCACAACAATTAAATATATGAACAAGAGTATAACATAGATATTTAACACTTATCTTTAAGAAACAAAGATGCAACTGACTGCAGGGGACAAACGTTCCTCCCAACTGTAGATCTGCTTCTCCAGATCTTAACATATCACCCCCGAGCAGGGGCTACGAATCCACAAAGGAGGGTGTCCCTCACAGTCCCAACACTTCCCATGATGACTAATTATCATTGCAAGCATCCTCCTAATTTGATGCATTTTGTTATCTAATATATTGTTGTGAAATATGATTTCTTCGAGTTTTTCATTAAAGATGGAGTGATGAAGATCACCATCATCAAAAGTGATTGGCTCTATCACTAGTTCAATATGATCCAAATTGATAATTCCAAATCAACACTATTGTCTAAACCCATTTCACAAGGAAATAGATTCTTCATCTTTGATTTTCCCTTCAACCAGTCTCCCCTCATCAGCGATATAAGACAGAGGTTCGAGTGGACATACACCAATATCTCCACTCTAGAATGCTCAAGTTTACTTCTTAAAAGTGTGCACATTCTCGTATATGCTCCAATTCCTCTCACGAGAAGAGGATCAAGTAATATGAGATAGCGGCCTCATGCCTAATTGTTGTGGAATAGTGCATGTTTTCCCATGTGTTACCCACTTGAAGACACTTTAAGGGGAAACACCAATGAAATAATGAAGAGAGGAAGAGTGAAAAAGAGTTTTTTGGACCATTTTTTAAGTAGATTCAATGGTCACTTTTTAATGCCACGTGTGTTTGACACATTGTGACATGTTGTGCTAACACATTAAACACACTTTGGCACGTGCCTCTCACAACAGAGGTGTGTCACAACATGTCCAATGTGAGGGCACAATGTGTTGAAAGTGTCCACATTTTTTTCTGACATGTGGACAATTGGATGTGTATGGTGCTTAGCATTTAACATTTTCTTCATGAATTAGTTCCATGTCTCACTTCCTTTTTTCTATTTATATATCTGGAAAAAAAATATGATACAATAAAGTTACAAATGTGCATGACCACCTAAAGGCTAAAGGAAAGGTTTTTACGTCAGATTAAGCCTTGATTGAACAATTGTGTGCATCTATTATAAGGACAATGCTTTTAAATCCAAACTACAAAGACATTACCTATGTCAGATGATAAATAAATTCAATATGTTTACTCTAGGTCTTTCTTTATAAGTTTGGATGTGGAAATATGATAAGCTCATTTGGAATTACAAAGCTAGTAGCATTTACCATTTCTTGAATAATTATTTGGGAAAATTGAATAAACATTGGAGTCTCTCGTATATCGATATTGGTGAATCACCTTATATAGTGCCTTTTGTGAATCACCTTATATAACCACATCTTTCTTTGGGAAAATTGAATACACATTGGAGTCTTTGAGATATCTATATTGGTGAATCACCTTATATAGTGCATTTTGTGAATCACCTTATATAACCACATCTTTCTTTGGGAAAATTGAATACACATTGGAGTCTCTTAGATATTGATATTGGTGAATCACCTTATATAGTGCCTTTTGTGAATCGGCTTATATAACCACATCTTTCTTTGGGAAAATTGAATACACATTGGAGTCTCTCAGATATCGATATTGGTGAATCACCTTATATAGTGCCTTTTGTGAATCACCTTATATAGTGCCTTTTAGAGTCTCTTGTAAATTGTGGGTCTTTTCATGGCTGTTAATTTTCAGTATCCAACTTTCAAGGAATGTTATTGCACTTGAGAATATATATAATGATACATGTCTACATTATGTTTGGACTCAAAAATGTTGCTATCTATTTTGAAATTATAATGTTTTTCTTTTATTTTGGAGTGTTATTTGTTTTTAAAAATGCATTTTTTTCAAATAAAATACATTAAAATAGTCTTATTAGGTGATGTTGACTCCATTGGTGGATTTCAATATAAAGGATTAGGTTTTGTATTAAGTAATCACTTTATATATTGATTGGTAAATACATTGTAAACCTTATTTAGTAATTGTATTGAGTTTTATATTAACTCACTCTTTTAATATAAATGGATTTATTTTTTATTTTTTAATTAAAAAAATTTAATTTTAATTATTTTATAAAAAATTAAAAACTTTTACACTACAATAATATAATATAAATTTATTAACAATTAACATAGAAACATAAAACTACAAAATTTAAACCTTATATTTTTTTCAATATTAACATCATCTTTCGTACCAAAAAAAATCCCTCTCCTACATTAATATAATATAAATTTATTAACAATTAACATAAAAACATAAAACTAAAAAATTTAAGCCTTATACTTTTTTTTCAATATTAACAATATCTTTCATAACAAAATGGCTCCATCCAAAATAGTAACAGCAGAGCATCTTCCAAAAGCTTAACACACTTTTGTAACCTTATTCTTTATATTTTTTATTTAATTAATATTATAATATAACATATTTTTATTTATATGGTAAATAAAAGATGAAACGTGAATTTACCCTCAAGTTTTTCATTATTCATCTTGCGCGATAGTTCTTTACTTTTCACAAAGACAAGGGGAAGAAGACTGATTATTTATGTTACGGTCTTGAGATTGTTGTATTAATAAAAGTTAGATTGATAACCCCAAAAAATTTACATTTACAAATTTAACACAATTTCTTTACCAAACATTCATTAACTTCCCATAAACTATAGTCCCTTTCTACAATCATTTAAAGCAAAAATATTGAGATTTAATAATTTTATATTTAAAATATAATTTATATTTGTATTACTATTTAATATATAATTTGAATATGTAANACTATTTAATATATAATTTGAATATGTAGGTTTTATAATTAAATATGAATTTTCAACATTAAATTATGTGAGTTTTTAAAATTTTAAAAAAATTCAAATATAATTTAATCTCCAAAAAATTTAACACTAATGTAATATTAATTAAATATTAATAATAATGATATGCATTTAAATTAAATATTATATATATATATATAATTATATTTTTACCAATTCAATCTTTTAAGAGTATATATATGTTAAATGGTAAGATTTTTCATTCACTTTGAACTTTCTATTGGCGCGATTTTGCTAGTTGAGCATGATCATTAACCACAAATTCATCCAAATTACAATAAATCAATGTCTTAATTGCATCCAAGCCAAAGACCTTAGAGTGAGCATAATGTTAGTGCTCTTTTCATTGTAAGAAATGTTACACCATTGTCATCCAATCANGTTGAGCATGATCATTAACCACAAATTCATCCAAATTACAATAAATCAATGTCTTAATTGCATCCAAGCCAAAGACCTTAGAGTGAGCATAATGTTAGTGCTCTTTTCATTGTAAGAAATGTTACACCATTGTCATCCAATCATCAATCATAGACAATGTTGCACTATTATCAACCCCAAGCTAACTATACTTGAATAATTTACTACCCAACCTAAGATCATGTTGTCATCCGCCTAGACCAACACTTAATAGTTTCTGAAAATTATGTCCCTACTTCACTAGGCATTCACATACTTTCAATACACTTGTCAACACTATTACCCTAACATGATGTGATAACACACAATCCAACACATTATCAAATCATGCAGTCCTCTAATGAAACCTACTATGCAACTCCTCATTAATCATCTACCCTTACTTGACTAGACATCCATGATCATCCTAACTACACGCTAATACATCACCCTATATATAGACTCGTCATACACCCTTAACCATTTGTACTCAATACACCCTCAATCATACCAACAAACGTGGATCTCCCTTTAGGTTTGCTTATATTTGAAGTATTAAGATTAAACGAATGGGTTGGGAGGCGTATGAAGATCTGTTTTTAAGGTTTGTTTGTGTCGTAAAGTCCATAAGGGGTCCCATAGACAAGACAGTAGAAAGTGCATGAACACAAAGAATCTATGACTATTAAAACAGTAAACACAAAGAATCTATGACTATTAAAACAGTAATAGTTTCCCATTACCTTCCGTGTTGCTCGCTGACAAGTCACATTGGTACAATTTTATTACATGGCTTACGTACACGTGTACTACTTCGCTCATAGTGTTGCGATTTATTTTTCCAAGGACCAAATTCAAAGTCTTGTGGGTCATGGTCACGTAAGATATGACGTTTAGAGACCTYTCTTTGTATTAAAATGATAACAAAACTAATCACCCCTTTTTTTTCACGGGAAAGTTTCTCGTTTATATTCATCAATATATAAACTTTTTACATAGCAGCCATTACAATATTCATCTCGGAAAGAAAGAAAGGAAACAAATATTTTGTAAGCAATTGTCTCGCGTCTTCGTCTTACCCAAACATTGGCCTTTAAAATTCGAAACAGAGTCATAGTACCATCCTTCATATATTATTACATACTTTAAGAACATTACTAAGTAATAAATAAGTAGTTTTCAAAAAAGATTGTAAATTCAAACTATATTTCTAGCCTTGAGATTTACAAAGTCCTATCCAAGAATTCTTTTCACGAGCTTCGTCAAAGAAACCCAAAGTAATTGTTTAATCAATCAGTCATTCCCTAGCTGTCTAGGCAATTTTTTTTTATTTTTTTTTTACAATGTTGAAAAATATCCCACACTTGAAGGATTGACATATTTATATTCTCCAAAGCCTTAGCATTGGATGCAATTCATATGCCCCACAACACTAAACAAGGGATTGCACAAAACTTTCTTGATGTCTTTCGATTGCACCAAGGTTTTAGACATTCACCAATACTATTACCATTTCAACGGATGGGCACCTCAATCTTTTACCCAACATCTTTCCAAATTTGTTGAGCATCTTTCCAAATTTGTTGAGCATAGGGGAATGTAATGACCATATAAACTATGGATTTCTCCGCATTCATAAAAAGCATATAGACATAGGGCATTGTGTGTTTTTTTTTAGCTAATCTCATATCAAAACTATGTTTTTTAAGGCTAGCTACAGGTGGATTCTTGTTTTTATCAGGGCCTTTATTTTCTAGATAATAGGCCACCACCAATTAGTTTTTGGATTAACTTCATTTACACCTTCATCTTGTAAGGCCTGATACCCTAACTTAGCCATGTACTGACCAATAGACTTGTTTTTCCCCCAGCTCAAGCAACCGGGTTCATCCCTCAATACAATATGATTTCCTTGAATTTTAGCCACCCTTGATGCCAAATATATGTATTGCTCTAATCAACAACACAATTTAAGGCATAATGCCTATATCCTAAAGACATTGAACCATTTATGGAGAAAGAAAAATAGGTTGCACATAAACTAATATAGCATTAGCCCCAATTTTCACTTGATGACCATTGCCCACCTTCCATATTAAGTGCTCCTCGATAATGGGAAAATCCAAGACCAGAGCTTTCCATTGGTTGGATACATTTTTTTATATTGTTTCTAGGGTTTCTTATCCAATCTATCAAAGAGTTTGGGGCTATGTATTTTTTAACAATGATTCTCTTTGAAGAATTATAATTTGAAATCAGATTCCACAAGCTTTTTATTGCTAAGGCTTTGTTGAAAGAGTGTATTTGCTCGAGAACCCAACCTCCCTCTTGTTTGGGCTTGGCTATAGATTTATAACTAGCCCATGGAAAACCTTTCTTGCCCTCCTTACCTTTCCATAAGAAGTTAAACAATTATTTCTTATCTTCTCTAACACACCCTTAGGAATATATGCAAGTGAATGCCAATAGATGAGGATAGCTTCCACGATTTCTTTTACTGAGACAAATCTCCCTCCTTTAGAAACCCATTTGTTACACTTGAATTGTATTATTTTTTCTATCTTGCCTAGAAGCTACTCCCAATCCTTCTTTAGATATCCATTTGGTTTAAGAATGAAGCCCAGGTACTTAAAACCCACTAAGTGTATATCAAAAGGGAAACATTTTTTAGACAACTGTACTTGATCATCTATTAACTCATCAAAGCTAACAACAAATTTTAACACATTAACCTCCATACTAATTTCTTTGCAATACAACTCCAATATCTCCTTAAGAGATCTACCTTCAGGGTCACTCCCATATGAAAATAATAAAACATTAACAATAAAAAATAGATGAGTAAGCTTTTCATTTACTCCAATCTTAATTCCCTGAATACTTCCAAATATCCTAGCTACCATAATAGCTTTGCCTAGTCCCTCAACAACTAATAGAAATAAATAAGGGGATAGGAGACATCCTTGCCTCAGTCCCCTTGAAGGATAAAAAATGGAGATGCTGCATCACTGATTATAAATAAATAGGAGATAGAAGTCACACAACCCATCATCCAATAGACCATAGGCAAGTTAAAACCTATATGAATAATGATCAACTATAAATAGACCCAACATGTGAAGTTGTAGGCCTTGGATAGAGACATCATCATGACCATAACTAGCATCTTCTTAGATTTGATAGAATGAAGACCCTCTTATGCATCAGCTATAGCTTTATGTATATGCCTATCAAACTTTAGAAAACCAAATTCTTCAAGAGAAATAGCACCAAAAAGAACACCCTAAAGTCTAACAACCACTACCTTGGCTATGATTTTATATACATAGTTACAAAGGGAGATCGACAAGAATTCATCAAAAGACCTTGGCTTTATCACTCTTGGGAATGAGTGCTATAAATGTAGACTTAAAGGACCCAACACCTTTCAAGAAATCCTCACCTACTCAACTACCCTTCATAAGTTATCCATCAACAAATCAAAGAAACCACTGAACAATTCAATAGTCCAACCATTGGGACCCAAGGTCTTGTCTTTTTGAAAGGAAGCCAACATAACTCTTAATTCCTCTTTTGTAACCTTCTCTTACAACAATTGGTTGTCTTCTTATAACATGAATTGAAGAAATAAAGGGGTCACCCTCACCACATCATCCACGTTAGAAAACACGCGTTCTTTATATATATTTTGGATGTGACGAACTACTATAGCGGCAAAATCATGGAACCCTTTAACAGTTTCACCTTCTAGTTTTTTAATTCCCAGATTGTATTAATGTTTTTTCGGAAATTGGCATACTGGTGGAAAAACTTTGCATTATCATCCCCCTGCCCCAACCAAACAACCATTCTCTCTAGCCTCCACTCCACCTCCTTTCCATCTAGAATATTCCTTTTCTTATCCTCTAATGCCATAAGTGTTAGAATCTCCTCACCATTAAAGACCCCATTGACATTGTTTTAGAAAATATCAACAATTTATTTTTTTTGTTTCTATTAATGTATTATCTTTCTTCGTATACCTTTTCGCGACCCAAGAAAACACCTTATCTTTTACCCTTTTCAAAGCCTCAACAAATTAACCACAAGCATAAACTCTGGAGTCGCCATCAAAATTATTCCATTCCATTTTCACAAGTTCCTGAAACTCCTTCTCTTCCAACCACCCAAAATTTAACTTAAAAGGATTGGATGGCTTGGGATCACCCCTGTCTATTTGCAAAAAGATGGGGAAGTGATCCATGTCTCCACCAACTTCTACCCATGATCTACATTTGTCCACTTGATTTAAGAGAGATGTCAAAACCAAAAAATGATTGGGATGTTTATCAATTCCATCGCTTCCAACCCTGTTATTTCCCCATGTGGGCATTACTATAATAGGCTCCATGTCCATCAAACCAACATTCTTGATACGATTCTTATGAAAATTTGCTAACCTACCAAGCCTTCCAAAGTCACCCTATGCTTCTAATTTTTGAAGGGTGAAGTTAAGATGCTCTCCAATAATAATCCTTTCATCATTTAGGATTTGGAGTGAGAAAAAACTCTCCCAAACCTTTTCTTCCCCACATATGGTCTGTACATGTTCATCATAGTGGTTGTCTAACCCAAACTATTGCACAACAATTCAATGCATAGCCCTGAAATGACATAGGATTTAATTAAAGAGTATCCATACCTCCAACTTGTTATGATACCTCTAGAGTTTCCAACCGAGTCAGAAGCAACACAATCCCAACCCTTTAAACATTTTTTCAATTCACTAACCAACCTATACCCAAAACCCATGGTTTCTTGTAATAAAATGACATCAGGGTTTTTAAATTCTTCTAATCTAGAAAGTGCAAGTCTCTTATGGAGACTGCCCAAGCCCTAGATATTCAATCAAAGGATTATCATTTATAACTACCTTTGAGGGGCTATCTTTCTCTAAGGACCCCGATAATTGGTCTTTGAAGGCCCTCTTGGATTTCAATGGAGACTTTTAATTGGGACTAATGAAGATAATATTTCCTAACCATTGTATGGCTTCCAATTTCCTTAAAAGTATCAAGACCCAAGACCCAAGCCCCTTGTATCACTCCCTCTTCATATAGAATTAAGAGGATGTAATTCATATGTGCTTGTTTCCCTACTATCTTTGTCAGACCACTCTATCCCCATGAATCTAGCTAAGGGAGGTTTACATGTATCCCTATTTGTGTCTAATATGTTAGAGGAGGAAATTAATGAGCCCCCTCCCATAGAAGAGTTTTTGTCAACCTGAGAGGAACCCCCTTCCTAGAACCTTTTTCATATTTAGGGTTCTACAAAATCTTAGACAAGGTGTGCCACTCATCGAGAACCAAACTACTATCACTTCTCTTAATACCAACAAGATAATTCAAAGGAGTGGGATACTTATTGACATTTATGCTAATTTCTTTTGTTAGATGTGTTCCCCATGTCATATCTTCAATCCAAGTCTCTTCCAAACTTGGAACTACCACCAAGGGGAGCCCAAGGAAATTCATATCTACTAAAATATTTAAAGGATTCTTTAATATAACACCCAACTCTTTGTGAATATTTATCTCTTTCTTACAACTTGCTAAACGAGTTTTAACATAGCTTAGATCAACCACTCTAGAATTTGGAAGCATAATTCACTCAAAATGAGTCCCCCCATATTTGAGCTTGAGTTGAACAAGAGGAGACATTTGCATTGAGGGTTTTGGATTTAGTGTAGTATTCAAAGACACCTCTTTCCATTTCCATACTTTCCTAATAAAGGGCTTTGTGAAATCTTCCACTACGTGTCCATGTTGGTGGCATCTGACACATAAAAAAAGAATGTTTGCATAGTCCAAGACCTAGGTGTAAACCTACTCACCCACCTTGATGTCCAAGCTCTCTTCCAACCCATTTTTGAGGTCTATATCTACCAAGACCCTTGTAACTATCCAACTTGAATTGGACTTATATGCATGATCTACCAAAATAGTTTTTCCTAACATATTCCCCACATCACCACTAAATTGCTCCATCCAAAACTCAATAGGAAGTCTCAACAACTTAATCCAAATAGGGACTAAAAACTCCACCTTTGATTGCAGATCAAAGAAGGGATGCCATGGCTTAATTGTTAAATAGGACTAGCCCTGAAACCAATTTCCACCAAGGATACTCAAAGCATCTGCCTCATAATATAAGAGAAAACGAAGCTAACCTCTGGTGAGAATATGAAAAATTGGTGCATACCCCAACATTGGGGACCATGAAATTTGAAGCCATGAATTCAAAATATTCTCTACATTATACTTTCATGTAAACTTCCCTATTAGGGTTTTTCTAACAAAGTATGTAATTTGACTTACCCTCAAATCCTTTCCCACAACCATTGTCACCTTCAAAACCCTTTTCCATATAACCTTTCTTGATTTTTTGTGCTTGGGATTCACCTAGGAGACAAGTTCCCCTACTAGAATCCGATTTGCACCAACCAGATAGTCTAAGTCCAAAGATCTACCTATAAATCCTTCACCTTTCCTCGAGTCATCCTTCAACCCTCATAGAGTTTCCTCACCCCTTTCCTCCTTCTGGATCGACGATAAACTCCTTGACTCACACCCAACCTCATAAATCCGACGATGTAAAGTAGAATCACCGAGAGAGAAAAAGTGACTAGACCCCTTCCACTGTGCTTCTCTACCCCAAGAACAATCCCTTCAGTGGGATCCACAAGTTTGAGAACAAACTCCTCTTTTGATGGATGATGTATTTTCGATGCACGTGATCTAGAGTAACTCTTAAGTTATAGATCTCACAACTCTTTGAAGCATTGAGGCCCTAGTTTCCATCCACCTCCCTACCCACCTTACCAAAATATCTGACTCCCATACCTTCATCCTTAATGTCGCTATACTCAGACTGATAACTCCTTGACTAATTCCAAAGTCTTGGCTACATCTGACAATGAGCTCCCCTTGTCTCCAACAACATTGTCCAGGTAGCAATAGCCTAGTGAGTTTTCATAATGAAAAGGCTTATGGGACACAAAAATTTGACTACCTTCAGTTGGATCTGGAGAGTAGTCAACTAATTAGATGTTCTCATCCATTAGGCCTAGGGTTTCTAAATCATCCAAACCCACTTCAAATCCTTTCATCCACTCAAAATTTTTCATTCTTTATCTAGGAAGAATACACACACACATAAAAATTTATGACA
>SNQJ01S0010973.1:45961-77666 GCA_010110895.2 Picea sitchensis
TGGGGTGCTAATAACACCACCTTTTGAAATAGGGTAAAAATAGTCATTAAATGAGAACTTTAAGTTGGTAAGTACATTAATTGTTTCACATTCCTTTTTTTTCTAACTATTGATATGTTTTAATTTTTTAAAGTGTTATTTTTATATATGTAAAGATTTTTGAATGATTATTATTATTATTTTTTTAAGTAAGAATCTATATACCTTTCATGAACCAAAATTACAATATCGTGATATCATGGATTTGTTTGTGCAGAATTACTCCGAAGGGAAACCAATTGAGCCAGTCTCTTCGCTCTGTAAGCAACTAAAACTTATACAACATGTTTTGAATCGCCCCGCAGGGAAACCGATTCAACTGGACCAGTCATGCAAACTCACTGTGCTAGGTGCCAAAAGCGACCCAAGAGGAAGCTTCCAAAAACATTAACAATGAACAAAATAAAACATGCAAGTTGACACCTGTGCACTTGCCTTCTTTCATGGTGTTTAACGTTCGCTTGTCAACGTCTCCCTTAGCAGCCACCTGGATCGTTGGAGCAAGAAACACACCTGAAGTAGTTGGAGCGCCGGTAGAGAGTTCTGGAGAGTGCAAGGAGCTAAGCAGGGTCGCGAGCATAGATTCAATTTGCTTCGCTCGCTTGTCCAAGTGTTCCGGCCGAAAGCGCAGGTTGTCCACGTCCTTTCTGACTACAAAGACAAGGTCTTGTAATATCACCATCGAGTCGCGAAATCTTGAACATGAAGCACAATCTGAGCATAGATGTGTCTGGTTCGAAGGTTCTTCCAATTGAGTGGGTTATTCCTCTAGAGATGGCACTAGGACAGAGGGTGGCAAGGGGACAAAGGGTGGTGGCGAGGAGGTAGAGGGTGGTGTTGAGGGGACAGAGTGCCGAGGTGAACTCGCTGGGCGAACTGAGGCTGGATTTGAAGACGAGGCCATATCCTGGATTGGGCCAGGAGCGTAGCCCAAAGAATTACCATGGAGATCAAACCACTCCACACAAGCCCATGACGAAGACATAAGCGAAAGACTGCTCTGACTTGGAGAGGACTAGGGGGGTGAGAATCTAGGCGATAGAGCAAGGACAAGAGGGGGCTAACTGGCCATAACCGCTTTGTTTTGATACCAAATAGGACCTCGCTTTGGCTTCCCGCGAAGTCGAGGCATAGCTAACAGTGAGCAAGAGTAAGACAGAGTCGAGAAAAAGTAGACGAGCCACCAACGGAAGGTAAAGACTAGAGATCCTGGCAAAGAAAATGGGTTGCAAACACGAAAGGAGGTGGTATAATGGACCAACCAAGGAGCGTCACCATAATAAGGAGACTGGATATAAATTTCACATGCGCGTAGAGGTGATGACCAACGTCCTTCCTCCATCGCCAAGATGAAAAACCAGAGAAGGGCACACTGGCGCAGTTAGTTAGATCTCGTAGAAGTGAAGGTGGTCAATATTCATCGGGGGATAATAAAGGAAGGGGGGACGTTGCATGTGCCGATCACGTGGGATGTGGAGAGGTGGAAGGCGCTGGCTTCTCCCATGGACGCGTGGATCCTGCTAACACCCCATCCGGGGGAATTTAAAAAATTGAAGGACATGGGGGTGGGATTTGATCCACTTATGTGTGCATGGGTCACGATATCATTTAATATAATATCTCTGGGTGCAACCACACGTTCGACCACTACCTCAAGGTGCCCCCATGGCTTCAAGTTAGGCCCTCATGGGAATTGAACCTTTCCAAACGGTGAAAAACTCTTCGCTTTCCACCATTAGATCCAACCCCTTTGGGCTAGTAAAATTGAAGGACATGGGGGTGTGCTTTGATCCACTTATGTGTGCACGGGTCACGATATCATTTAATATAATATCTCTGGGTGCAACCACATGATCGACCACTACCTCAAGGAGTCCCCATGGCTTTAGGTTAGGCCCTCACGGGAATTGAACCTTGCCCAACGGTGAAAAACTCCTCGCTTTCCACCATTGGATCCAACCCCTTTGGGCTTTTGAATGATTGTTATTTTTTTTTTTGAAGTAAAAAGGTGGTGCATGTTATATTAACATAATCAAAGTACAAAACTGTATGAGATGCCCGCTGTCCCGCCTAAGCAGGAAACCGAGACAACGGGGCATCCATATCCAAATATCACATTGTGGTCTAGTTGACAAAATTTAGCAAAGTTTTTCAGAGCGACGTCCTGCCCGAAGGAAACCAGGACTTATGGTCGCCAGCATGAAGCTGATTATTCTATCTATTACTAAAACAGCCTGATAACTATCTAGCATAAAGCTGAAAATATGACAACAACACCAAAACATGTATGAACCTCGAAGCCGAGCTGCTTGTACTATATCTCCGAGTGCCTCCATCGAGCCGGGAAGGAGTATGGGCGCGCACAGGTTGGGCATTGTTTCTTGGACGTAGCTCTGGAATGTGCAGCGAAAAACATATCGAGCCGTTGTTCCATGCGCTCCAGGCGGAATGTTTGGTCGGCCAGCTTGTCTCGAATTTCAAAGATAAGGTCGAGGTATCCCCAGTCTGCTGCTGAAGGCTGCTCCCACCGGTGGCTTTCCCTGGACTTCTCATTGACGGCCTCATCTTCTACTTTTGCACTGTGCTGATGGCGCTCTTGCTCGGCCCCTGTGGTTTCCGTGGTGGGCTCGGGAGGAACTTCCTCGACCACATAGCACGGGGAGTAAGGCTGTTCTGCGATAGCAGTGGAGGGGCCAGGCTCATTACTAGCTGGTTGTCGGGTGCTGTGCGAGCCAATGCTCGAGCTCGGAATCCGGTTGCTCAATGCCTCGAACAGGGTGTGCACGGAGGGGCTGGGCAGGTTGGCTTGCAGGCTGACCTCTTCCCTCTGCTCCTTAGGAGGCAGACGTGCTCTAGTCCTCCTTCGCCTAGCTACGATTGCCATCGCCCTCTCGAAATCTTTCTTGCGTTTGCGTCTGGACTCTGCTGCGTACCAGGCCGCGCCTCGTCGCGGTGTCCCACGAATACGAGGCATGGCGAAGTTCCTATGGAGGATTCGAAGGCTGCCTGAATTTATCAAAATGCCGTTGAGGAGCGTGGTAACTGAGTGCTGTTTCTGTGCGAGAGAGACGGAAGGGAGGCTGCCTCTGCTCGAATGCGTCTGAGAGATGGAGGTCTGCCAGACCAAATTGCCATTAGGTGCTGCAACCCGGGCTATGAGCGTTATAAACACCATAATTAACATAGCCAGGGCATTAAACGACTCCATTAATCTCTGCTCGTTAGTGCGCTGCTGGTGAGTACCTTTCGCTTGCGTGAGGGGCCTCTTCTTAATGCATCGCTTGCTGCGAGTCATGTGGGTTAAATGTGCGAGGCAAGGCGAGCTGGTGGATGCATTAACTCGACGTCCTGGCTCTGCCTACGTGGCACTATCGCGGCTCTTAACACCCCATCCGGGGATTTTGAATGATTGTTATTAAACTTACATTAAATTTGTTAATATTTTATTTTACTTTTGTATAACATAGTTTATTGGGTCGAGATATGTTGATTTCAATGTTATGAACATGGGACATATATTACAATCTCTTCAATGCTAGGTTGTAGAATGTTCTTCTTTCTACGATTTTTTAAAGTGTTATTTTTTTATACGTAAATATTTTTGAATGATTATTATTAAGCTTACATTAAATTTGTTAATATTTTATTTTACTTTTGTATAACAAAGTTTATTGGGTCGAGATATGTTGATTTCAATGTTATGAACATGGAACATATATTACAATCTCTTCAATACTAGGTTGTAGAATGTGCTTATTTCTCTTGGTGCAATCATTAATCTATATGATGTAAAAAAGTTTATGTAAATATTTGATTCACAAATGTACAATCACTTTTAGCAACAACATTTTTTGTCTTTAAAATATAATTAAGTGGTATTAGTTTTAAATTTATATAATATTTTATCTTTCTTTTGTAATATTAGACATATCTTTTGTAACGACCCCGCCGTTAAGACAACAAACGACATAGAACAGGTACATTTTTTTTTTCTTTCTTAAATTTTCTTTTAAAGCTGCGTTAGGAAATATACATCACAATTAATAACAACATCATTAACAATATTCAATTTCATCACCCATAACCACAATTAAACATGGCGCAAGCAATGTCAGTTATATCGAGGCACAACCCCCATCACAATATGTAATCGTCCGTCGATAAAATTTTGTTTCGTGCAAGAGGACTAACATCTAAGCATCATACAATAAATTGTATTTCAATGCGCCCAAGGAGATTGAATCCTCCACTAGTCATGCATCTCATTATTGAACTGTGCGCAAGCATGCTATTCGATTAATCCATCAATTACACATCAACGATTCAAGACACAAGAGACATTGATTATTTTCATAAGGCGCAGGAGAATACTATTAATAATCAATCATACTTCAATAATATTAAGGACACATTGGTAACCAAAATCTAAACCCAATAGACATCATTAATTTGCAAGGCACAATAGAAAACTAGTCATCTATCCATCGAGCAATAACAATTTAATGGCGCCAACAATAAGTGCTAGATCAACATACATTACAGGTATAATTTATTAGTGCAATATGTCTAATGTCTACATCAAGCACGCTTGTTACATTAATATTTAATGCGTGCAAGAAGTCTATCATATAGTACAACATTCCTTACATTACATTCCAATTGCGCAAAAGACTAAGGTTCACCAAATTCATTCAACATTAAATATTTATGTGCGCGAGAAAATCTATCATCTAGAACAAACATTTCCTTCATTACTTTTCAATTGCGCTAAATGCTAAGGTTCACCAAATTCATTCAACATTAAATATTTATGTGCGCGAGAACATCTATCATCTCGAACAAACATTTCCTTCATTACTTTTCAATTGCGCTAATTGCTAAGGTTCACCAAATTCATTCAACATTAAATATTTATATGCACGAGAAAATCTAATCAATTAATCAATCATGAAACTATAAGGAGGCCAACCATGTGTAAGCATTATAGAACCTTCATGGATTACTTATACATTCTGGTTTAATGAACTAAGATCAATTATAATATTGGGTATCATGGATTCAACTTAAATCAAGAATTGAGATTGGTGATGCATGATCTCACATTTTAAATTAAAGTAAAAGCAATTGTTGAACTCATCTCCAAGGTAAATCTCATAACACAATCTAAATTTTATGTAGATTCTTAAAACACAAAATTATGAGAGAAGCAAATTGATTATTGGAAAATTAACATGGCAAGGAGGATAAGGTAAGTGAGGTATTAAATAAAGCATGATATTTAACCCTTCCTTACTTTAAAAGGGTAATAAGGAGATGCGAGACTACTAAGGGAGCATTAATAAAAGGGTGTCATTACAAGGAACCACATGAATCCGTCTGAGGACAAAGACAAAAAAAAATCCACTAATAAACTCAAGGAAAAATAATCTGGAAGAAAAGCCACCCTTTTTCAATTAAATGAACAAATGTAAGATCCCAACTAACTACCAGTCCATTATGAATGGATCAAGGTTCATCCCCACAACAAACTAGTTAAGATGACAAGAGATACAGATTTAAGGTAGCTGAGATTAAAAGGAGGAAACGGGTCTAATGCTATCAGTCACAAAGCAATGCCTGTGTACGAGGTGCCAAGGGAGAGTTCATGGAAGTCTCCCTTGAGTATGATGATCCCAGGGTAATATCCTATGAAAAACGCAGAGGGAGTTTTATGAAACACTGAGTAACAGTCCCAACAAACTAGTATATCGGTTTTAAGAATTCGCTGAGGGACTTTAAGGCAAATGCAAGGCAAGATTGGTGAAAAGTGATAAATTTTGGAGGAGACATGACACACAATTACACACAAAAATTCACACTTTTTCATTTTGTAATGCTCAATATAAATACATTAACAAGATAGTTCTAAGATCTAACTTCTTTTAATTTTGAGGATTGTTGTTGAGAGAATATCTCAACAATCTCTAACAAACCCAACCAACTCTACTATTTTAAGAAATATCTCTAACAAAAAGCTGAGTAAAATCCCCAGCAAAATCGCAGAGTAAGTAAATGATATTCGATAAGGAAGACCCATGCAAAAACGCAGGTCCATTCCACGAATTTCGTTGAGTATCTTCCATGCAATCGCAGAGGAAGTTTGATGAGAATCGCTAAGGGAAAGACCCATTCGTGAGGGTGAAGACAGTCAAATACGTTTGGCAAGAAGTAAAAAGGCACTCGAAGAAACACAAAATTATGTCCAGGAATACAAGATTCATTATGAAAACTTCGGGTAAAGCGAACCTTCAGTTTTGGGAACAATTTAAATGCTGCTGTGCTTTCAAATTTTAAGGGTTGGAGGTTATAAAAGGAAGGGGGCAGCGAACCCATCAAGAAATTTGGGATTACTCTTGGTCTGACCACAATCACACGGTAAGGTAAAATCTAGGCATAAACCAAAATCAAATGGAAGATCGAAGGTCAAGGGCCATAACCCTCGGGCATGTCAACCAGACAGAGGGCCAGCGCAAAACACACAACCCAATCATTCCATAGATGGGGGCTAGTCTAGTGTTAAAAGGTTGCCAACTCACACCAGGGTTTCCATCTATGCAGGTGTGAACCTCAAGATTGTTTGAGGGGTGGAATACAAAGAAACTGTAATTTAAAATAAACAAGTAAGCCTCCAATCGAGCGCCTAAGGAAAATTCAGAGTTGGTTACAGATGCCCATCAATGACTAAACAATTCCATGCTTTAATGAATATTCTCATAACATAGACAATAAAAAAAATTCGAAATGGGTCTAAAAGATGTCCATTTAGTGGATGAAAGCTCAAGTGTAAATAATTGGAAGTTGAAAAGACAACAATGCAACAGTCTCTCCCCAATCCACAACCAAGGAGAAATATTACAAGGTTCATAAAACCCATACAACTTACAGAGAAATTCAAATCCAAGAGTACAATTTAATCATATTATAATTACATACATACAAATTGCAATAAAAATACCTGGACCGACGACGAAGAAGTCGAAGATGATATTCAACAATGACGTTCCTTCATATCTCCAACCTACTAATCGTCGATACCTCACCGATCCCAACCAACACTAGGGGTACTCTTATTCCCCTTGAGCCCCCTGATCCGCAAAGGGTCCACGCACCCAAAAACCAAAGAAATATCTAGCTCTCAGCTCGCCTCACAAGGTCGAGCTACCACTCCCTTTTCGAGCTGGGCATCCCAACTCCCACAAGAAAAATCAGTCCAGAAAAATATCGGAAGCGTAACCTTATGGCTACCAGTCGTGATCCATACTCCTCCTCTTCCATCCTTTTTATAGAGTTTTCTTAGTGATTAGTTTCCCAAACCCTCTTTAGATTCTTTTTATTAAATTTAATTAGGATAAACCTCCCCCATACGCATGTCACCCGATCCCTTAGTTGCACTAGAAAATCAATTTATTAATTAATTAAATTTTCCTTTTTCCCTCACCCACCTAAAAACGCTCCTCAGTGTCCCTTTATTCCCTTACATTTCTTAAATGACTGACACCTTTATTAAAACCTAGTTGAGTTCACAATTAGAAGGTTCCAAAGACTAGATTCTCTACTATGTTAGACATTCCCCTTTTCCTTAAGTTTCCCCCTTTTCTTCTTAGTTCAGATTTAGCAAGTTTAGATATAAAAAACAATTTACCCTTTTAATAATTTAATCCTTCATTAAAATTTTATTTTAATTATTAATGTTTGAATGTTAGATATGTCCATTTAGTTTTTTTTTGTTCACATGTTCTACTTAGACGTAGGTTTTAAATTCACTAGGCTTGGCGACAATTTTTTTAAGGGAAAATTAGTTATTATACTTGACTCATACCATCATTGATTTTAAGGTCGACCATGTCCTAAGGAGGCATACTTTTCTAGGTACTAGGTTTATTAACTTACCAGATTTAAAAATCACGACGTGCCCTTCAAGATGCACTACGTGCTCCAAGGGTGCCACTAGCTTGCATTCCTGTTTTATTTTCACGATGTGCCCTTCAAGACGCACTATGTGCTTCAAGGGTGTCACTCGCCTTTTGACTGATTTTGGTAGACTTCAAACCCCTGGAGTCAGTACTCCGTCAGGTGACCTTGTGGGAGACTAAGGGCCTCTAAGAAATAATGACCTTGCCTTATTGCGCCCCCGTTAGAATCATCGTGAGTGACTGCCACAGTCTACCCTCATGACATCGTGGATCTCTCAAAATAGGTAATCATTAACCTACAGTTCGAGCCACGACGAGAGTGTTATTAGGTAGTGGCAGGGATGCTGCCACACCTCTCCCTTAATATCTCTGGTTGTCGTGCATGACCCCTTTACTCCTAATGTGAGTCTGGCTAGCAATTTATCGTTAGCCTGCATCCATCAACGAAACATGTCAACGATAACAATCAACATCATAATATCTAGTCATATGTCACATATGTAATGGTTCTAATATAAATAAGACCACTTCGGAAAACCAGTCAATAAGACCTGTCGATATAAATATCATAAGATAACATATCATCAAATCCACAAACATCATCATGCTCCATAATCTAATCAATCAATCATATAGCGAACCAGATCACTTGCACACAAGTGTCCACAAGAATAATTTACATCGGGTGTGCGAAAGAGTGGGATGTTACATACACCCCCTCTTGTTTTAAACTTCGTCCCAATTTTTCACAGTATACAAATGTAAAAACAAAGTATATGACAATATCTAAATGTCTAGCTATCAACAAAGGGAAACTGATGACGCATATCATATGCATCCTCCTAGGTAGCTGAGTGTAGACTATAATTGTCCTACTGGACCTTGACCTGATTGACAGTTCGACATCGTAGTTGTTGAATGCAATAGTCCAGAAAACGGATTGGTTTCGCCGTTAGCGCACCATTCCCAACATCCGCCAATAACTTAGTCAAACTCATGCGTAGGATCACTGAACTGAATTCGCACATGGACACAAGATAAACATCGTGCAACACCTCAAAGAATGAGGCACGACTAGCCGTTAGGCCATTCATAATTATGGTCAACGCGATGCACATCGACAAACCCTTATGCTGATCCTGCGCTTGTTCCATCCCCTTTCGTATCATTTGTAATTGTCCTTTCAATTCTTGGATCACTTTTGGTCCTATTAGGACCCCATCCTCGAGTCGATCCCAACTCAAAGGCGTCTGACACGGTCTCCCATAAAGAAACTCAAATGGCACCATCTTAATGGTGCTTTGATGGATGTTGTTGCATGCAAACTCAGCCAGTGGCCAGAACTATTCCCAACGTTTCTGTTGGTCCAACACACACATACGCAACACAACCTTCCCAAATTAGGTTTGCTTGTTCTGTTTGCTTGTCTGCCTTCGGGTGATAAGTGGTACTAAATTTTAGTGGGGTCCTAAGGCATCTTGGAAACTAGTCCAAAATCATCCCGTATACACCGATCCTTGCTCGGATATGATCCTTTGGTATGTCTGACAGTCTCAATATCTCACTGATATAAACTCTAGATACACCGGGCGCCTGATGCGTCGTACGCACAGTGTCAAAATGAGAACTCTTCTTCAGAGTGTCAACTATCACTAAAATTCGAGTCGTGCCTCCTTGCTGTCAATGACAATTTCCCCAATGAATTCCATCGAAATGACCTCCCATTTCGATTCCGGTAGCATGTGGCCATAGAAATCCTACCTGATGTCTATGTTCAACCTTCACCGACCGACCTTCTAGACATCTCGCCACGTAGTTGACGATGTTCGCCTTTATCCCTTCCAGAAGAATAAGGGCTTGAGGCTTGTCCTCATCTTCACGACTCCTGGATGAGCCATGTACACTGCTCTATGAGCTTCGTATAAGATCAAAACTTCTCAATTTGTCGTTGGGATGTAAGTAAATCTGGTTATTATATCTCAAGGATCCGTTGTTGTCCACTGTATATCCCTGAATTTTGGTACCAACATGTGTCTTGCCCGAAAAATTCCTTACCCTCTTTATACCAGTCAACGTTGCACTGTAGTTAGAATATTTTCCCTAGATTCCTTGAAGAGGTATCATTGAAAATATGCATGGTCTCTGACTCAATGCGTCTGCCACTCTGTGCATTGTTCCTTTTAAGTATGAAATATCAAAATCGTAATCGATAAGTAGTTTTGACCAACGACCTTGCCACACATTCAAGTCATTTATGTAAAAAGGTGCTGTAAACCACAATGGTCCATTTTTAGTTCACATTTCCATCCAATCAAGTAGTGTCTCCATACTCTCAAGGCATACACAATGGCTAACAACTCCAAATCATGCGTCACATAGTTCTCCTCATGCTTTCTTAACTTCCTCGAGATGTAAGTGATCACTCGACCGTCTTGCATAAAGACTTCACCTAAGCCTTCCTTGGATGCATCAGTGCACACCAAGAAGTCCTCGTCCATGTCAGGGAATTTTAGTATCGACGCTGTCGTCATCATCTCCTTGAGCCTTCGAAATTATTCCACGCATTTCTGGGTCCACACAAACTTTTTGTTCTTCTTCTACAATTCCGTAATCGAATTTCTATCTTCGAAAAACACTCGACGAACCGTTGATAATACCTAGATAAACCCACGAAGCTACGTACTTCTAGTACGTTCATCGCCGCAGGCCATTCCCTAATAGCCTCTACCTTCGCTAGATCCACAATGATACCTTCGCTGGATATAACATGCCTAATTGATGAATCCTCGATTGATAATAGAGCATTTTGATAGTTCTCGTGATTTGTTCCCTCACAAAAATTGTAGAACCAAGCACAATATTCATCAAGTTCTTCCATCCTTCGAGAATATATCAATATGTCGTCAAGGAATACTTGATGTAGTAAAGCAGAGTCTCCACGACCCATCCTTCTTCTGTATGAAAATAACAAGAGCACTCCAAGGCGATACACTTGGACGTATAAGTCCTAGGTCCAACAACTCCTTCAGTTGCACTTTCAACTCCTGTAACTCAGGGGTCAACATCCAATAAGGTTTTTTTGCCATCAGTTCAGTTCCAGGTTTTAGGTCGATGGTAAATTCTATCTTGGATTTGGGTGGCACACCTGGTAATTCTTCTGGGAATCACATCTACAAACTCTCGTACTACCAGAAGGTCGTCTAATCCTTCCGCCACACCCTTGACGTTCGACGCTAAGTATGCATATAAATTGCATCCTTGCGTGTGCTCTCTTGTAGCTGTAGGGAAGAAATGAACCTCGGGGATACTCCCTGTTTTCTTCCTACAATCACACTTCTTTGTTCGTCATCGTCAACCAAACTCAACCGTTTCGTCTTACAGTTGAGTATCGTCTCATGCGATTCCATCCAGTCCATACCGATCATCTCATCATAAGATCTTAATATCGTGACGTAGGTCATACTTCATTACTCTATCCATAGATTAAAGAGATAGTTCATATCCCTTCCTCCAACCATCCAGTTGGTACCCGAAGCCATATCGACGAATCTAAACTTGTCCCGTCGAACGCCCTTACCCAAATCCCTTTAGCGCGATACTAGAATTAGAGCTCTTCGTAGCACCGGGGTGTAAAAAATACTAAAACTTCATTTGGCGATGACACCTGACGCCTCGAGCACAATGGAATGGTGCTCGGCTTGGCGTTTATTTACCACAATCATGTATCCTATGGGCCTTGCCCATCTCCTCCACGGTAGTGTGTCCTGTTGACTCGACTGCTCTGGCACTTTCAACCAGATAGTCTTTCTAGTAGGGTGATTCTCAACATGTCCATCGCCCACCTACGATCCAGTACTCCTGGCCCCGGAATAGAATTTGTTGTCCCACCAGCCTAACATCCTGGTATGTTTCCTAAGAATCCTAAACGATGACTGTTAGCGGTGCTGCTGTGGATATGGTGGTCCCCTATAGGGAGCCCTCGACTGAGGAACCTATCGTCAAGGTGTTGTGAACAAGGGTCCTATAGACGTATTTTGATACCAAGAGGTTTGATCTAGATAATGATGTTGCACACCAGATGTTGTTAGTCCATACGGTCTTGCAGGAGTCCTACCCGGACTTCTGCGGTCAAATATTCCTTATATAAGAGGCCTACTGGACTGCATCGTGCAACGTTCGAGGCATTTAGATCCTTACCTTCACACGAAAGCTCGAGTTAAGGACGATCATGAACTTGTTGATCTCCAACTTCTTCATGTTCAGATGCAGGGCATATCGAAGTATCTTCATAAATATGGTCTCATAATTCGGCACCATATGACCACCTTGTCCTAAGGCACTGAACTCATCGAGCTGGTGCTCAATGAATTCCTCTAACAATTACTTCTCTCAGAACCATTCCTCGATCCGTTTCCCTAACACGGCTTCAAAGACCATGTTTAGTTGAGGTAGGAGCATCTTCCTCCATAGGAGAGTGCTCCCCTTTAGCTGAAGACCACCTGTGCAGACCTTCATGTTGGAGGTCAAACCCGCGAAGTGCGAAGCACATCGCCTGACTCTCCAACCATGCCTCGATGACTGAGCCGCCCATGGTATTCATGGACTCAGGAAATTAAACCTCTCTAGTTTTGTGTGAAAGCTACCAGTACTGGATGGGGCGCGTTGTGGACCCTCAGGGGTACAATCTCCCTGGACTTATCTTAGCATAGACGGTTAGTCAAGGCCTCTAAAGTTTCCCTGGAAGGATCCTGTCAGACCCAATGCATCCCGCACAATAATCCGCTCATGATCAAGACTTGTTCTTCTCCTTGGGGGTTGGACCCCTTTGGCATGGGTGCTACTGGAGGTGTCACGCCTCCTCCCCTAGCACCATGTCGCGAATCTCTACGACGTCCTCTAACCGTGATTACCACAAGGACATGTTAATAATTCAATTAGCGTTGAGTATAAATCAAGGGATTAAATCAGTGGAAGGCGTGGCTATCCATAGTCACAGGGATCAACCCTCTCTGATACCATGTGTAACGGCCCCGCCGTTAAGACAACAAATGACATAGAACATGTACACATTTTTTTTCTTTTTATAATGTTCTTTTAAATATGCGTTAGGAAATATACATCACAATTAATAACAACATCATTGACGATATTCAATTTCATCACCCATAACCACAATTAAACCGCGCAAGCAATGTCAGTTATATAGAGGCACAATCCCCATCACAATATGCAATCATCCGTCAATAAAATTTCGTTTCGCAGAAGAGGACTAATATCTAAGCATCATACAATAAATTGTAATTCAATGCGCGCAAGGAGTCTGAATCCTCCACTAGTCGTGCATCTCATTATTGAACTGCACGCAAGCACGCTAGATTAATCCATCAATTACACATCAACGATTCAAGATGCAAGAGACATCGATTATTTTCACAAGGCGCAAGAGAATACTATTAATAATCAATCATACTTCAATATAATTAAGGACGCATTGGTAACCAAAATATAAACCCAACATGCAACATTAATTTGCAAGGCGCAATAGAAAACTAGTCATCTATCCATCAAGCAATAACAATTTAATGGCACCAATAATAAGTGTTAGATCAACATACAATTCAAGTATAATTTATTAGTGAAATATGTCTAATTTCTACATCAAGCATGCTCGTTACATTAATATTTAATGCGTGCAAGAAGGCTATCATCTAGTAAAACATTCCTTACATTACGTTCCAATTGCGCAAAAGACTAAGGTTCACCAAATTCATTCAACATTAAATATTTATGTGCGTGAGAAAATCTATCATCTAGAACAAACATTTCCTTCATTACTTTTCAACTGCGCTAAATGCTAAGGTTCACCAAATTCATTCAACATTAAATATTTATGTGTGTGAGAACATCTATCATCTTGAACAAACATTTCCTTCATTACTTTTCAATTGCGCTAATTGCTAAGGTTCACCGAATTCATTCAACATTAAATATTTATATGCATGAGAAAATCTAATCAATTAATCAATCATGAAACTATAAGGAGGCCAACCATGTGCAAGCATTATAGAACCTTCATGGATTACTTATACATTATGGTTTAATGAACTAAGATCAATTATAATCTTGGGTAGCATGGATGCAACTTAAATCAAGAATTGATATTGGTGATGCATGATCACACATTTTAAATTAAAGTAAAAGAAATGGTCGAACTCATCTCCAAGGTAAATCTCATAACACAATCTAAATTTTATGTAGATTCTTAAAACACAAAATTCTGAGAGAAGCAAATTGATTATTGGAAAATTAACGTGGAAAGGAGGATAAGGTAAGTGACGTATTAACTAAAGCATGTTATTTAACCCTTCCTTACTTTAAAAGGGTAATAAGGAGGTGCTAGACTAATGAGGGAGCATTAATAAAAGGGTGTCATTACAAGGAACCACATGAATCCGTGTGAGGACAAAGACAAAAAAAACACACTAATAAACTCAAGGAAAAATAATATGGAAGAAAAACCGCCTTTTTTCAATTAAATGAACAAATGTAAGATACCAAATAACTACCAGTCCATTATGAATGGATCGAGTTTCATCCCCATAAAAAACTAGTTAAGATGGCAAGAGATAAAGATTTAAGGTAGCTGAGATTAAAAGGAGGAAATGGGTCTAATGCTATTAGTCACAAAACAATGCCCGTGTACAAGGCACCAAGGGAGAGTCTAGGGAAGTCTCCCTCGAGTATGATGATCCCAGGGTAATATCCTATGCAAAATGTAGAGGGAGTTTTATGAAACACTGAGTAACAGTCCCAACAAACTAGTAAATCGATTTTAATAATTCGTCGAGGGACTTAAAGCAAAAGCAGGGTAAGATTGGTGTGAAAAGTGATAAATTTTGGAGGAGAAATGACACACAATTACACACAAAACTTCAAACTTTTTCATTTCGTAATGTTCAATATAAATACATTAACAAGACAATTATCATATCTAACTTCTTCTAATTTTGAGGATTGTTGTTGAGAGAATATCTCAACAATATCAAACAAACCCAACCAACTCTACTATTTTAAGCAATATCTCTAACAAAATGTTGAGTAAAAGCCCCAACAAAATCACCGAGTAAGTAAATGAAATTCGTTGAGGAAGACCCATGCAAAAACGCAGATCCATTCCACGAATTTTGTTGAGTATGTTCCATGCAATCACATATGAAGTTTGATGAGAATCGCTAAGGGAAAGGCCCATTCATGAGGGTGAAGAAAGTCAAAGACGTTTGGAAAGAAGCAAAAAGGCACTTGAAGCAACACAAAATTCTGTCCAGGAATACAAGATTCATTACGAAAACTCCGGGTAAAGCGAACCTTCAGTTCTGGGAACAATTTAAATGTTGTTGCACTTTCAAATTTTAAGGGTTGCAGGTTATAAAAGCAAGGGGGAAACAAACCCATCAAGAAATTTGGGATTACTCTTGGTTTGACCACGGCCACACGGTAAGGTAAAATCCATGCGTAACCAAAATCAAATGGAAGATCGAAGGCCAAGGGCCATAATCCCCGGGCACGTCAATCAGACATAGGGCCAGTGCAAAACGCACAACCCAACCATTCCATATATGGGGGCTAGTATAGTGTTAAAAGGTTGCCAACTCACACCAGGGTTTCCATCTACGCAGGTGTGAACTTCAAGATTGTTTGAAGGGTGGAATACAATGAAATTGTAATTTAAAATAAATTAGTAAGACTCCAATCAAGCGCCCAAGGAAAATTCAGAGTTGGTTACAGATGTTCATCAACAATTAAACACTTCCATGCTCTAA
Source organism: Picea sitchensis (assembly GCA_010110895.2). Taxonomy (NCBI): domain Eukaryota; kingdom Viridiplantae; phylum Streptophyta; class Pinopsida; order Pinales; family Pinaceae; genus Picea; species Picea sitchensis. The sequence goes on from SNQJ01S0010973.1 coordinate 61,773, forward strand.
TTAATATTCTCATAACAAAGAAAATAAAAAAAAATCGAAATGGCTCCAAAAGATGGCCATTCAGTGGATGAAACCTTAAGTGTAAATAATTGGAAGTTGAAAAGACAACAGTGCAACGGTCTCTCCCCAATCCACAACGAAGGAGAAATATTACAAGGTTCGACATCATAAAACTCATACAACTTACAGAGAAATTCAAATCCAAGAGTACAATTTAATCATATTATAATTACATACATACAAATCGCAATAAAAATACCTGGATCGATGACGAAGAAGTCGAAGATGATATTAAACAATGGCACTCCTTCCTATCTCCAACCTGCTAATCGTCGAGACCTCACAACCAACGCTAGGGGTAATCTTCTTCACCCTGAGCCCCCTGACCCGCAAAGGGGCCACACACCCAAAAACTAGAGAAATATCTAGCTCCCAGCTCGCCTCGCAAGGTTTAGCTACCACTCCCTTTTCGAGCTGGGCATCCCAACTCCCACAAGAAAACTTGGTCAAGAAAAATATCGGCAGCGTAACCTTACACCTACTAGTCGTGATCCATACTTCTCCTTCGCCATCCTTTTTATAGAGTTTTCTTAGTGATTAGTTTCCCAAACCCTCTTTATATTCTTTTTATTAAATTTAATTAGGATAAACCTCCCCTGTACACATGCCACCCAATCCCTTAGTTGCACTAGAAAATCAATTTATTAATTAATTAAATTTTCATTTTTCCCTAACCCACCTAAAAGTGTTCCTAAAAACGCCCCTCAGTGTCCCTTTATTCCCTTATATTTCTTAAATGACTGACACCTTTCTTAAAACCTAGTTGAGTTCACAATTAGAAGGTTCCAAATACTAGATTCCCTACTATGTTAGACATTCCCCTTTTCCTTAAGTTTCCCCCTTTTCTTCTTAGTTCAGATTTAGCAAGTTTAGATATAAACAACAATTTACCCTTTTAATAATTTAATCCTTCATTAAAATTTTATTTTAGTTATAAAATTTTGAATTTTCTTTATCCCCCTTCTTGTTATATGTTCATTTAGTTTTTTTTTTTGTTCACATGTTCTACTTAGACGTAGGTTTTTTTTGTTCACATGTTGCACACTCAGGAAAACCAGTCAATATCACATGTCGTCATAAATATCATAAAATAACATATCATCAAATCCAAAAACATCATCATGCTCCATAATCGAATCAATCAATCATATAGTGAACCAGATCACTTTCACACAAGTGTCCACAAGAATAATTCACATTGGGTGCACGAAAGAGCAGGATGTTACATCTTTATTGAAAATTTGCTAGTGCATAAAAAAACTATTAGACTTTGTGTCTTCATTGACACGAGGCCTTTGATTTCCAGGCCCTAGTTGTGAAAGAAAGATAGACATAGAGGATAAATTGTTTGACAAATAGGATATATCAACACAGGTTGAACATTTTAAGAAAAACACACACACACACATAGATCAAATGTTAGTTTATTAGTGTTTTATGTGGTTAAAACCATCAAAGAGAGAGATTGTCCATGGCCCAAGTCAAAACGACCACTCGAGAGTCGAGGCAATACATTAATGCAGAAATAATTAGATTACATGAACATCTCTCACAAAAATAGTCATTGACAAATGACCTTCCATTCTCTTTAAATAGAGACCATGGACCAAATGGATGTTAAGCCATTGATCAAGTGATGTTAAGATCGAGGAGATGTTTGAACCATCAGATAACTCACGTGTATCACACAATTGTGACCATTGGATTAGTAAAGTATAAAAGCACACTAAATAAACACACTAAAAGAACAACTTAACCTAATATTACATTAGACTTGGTTGACCTTAATAGTAACTCCTAGTGTTTAAATATCCTAACATCTTCCTTGAGAACAACTTGGGATAAGATATTAGGATTTACAAACATGACACAAAAGGAGAAGGAATGAATCATTAGAGTCTATCCCCCCTTAATGGCAAATCCCTAAACTCCTAGCATAGACAAAAGCTTTGAAAACTTGGCTTCTATAAGGGTCTTTGTGAAAATCTATGCAACTTGATCATTTGTACGACAATAGAACAATTTGAGGATGTGATCCCGAAGAAGCTTGCAGATGAAGTGCATGTGCAATTTCATAGATTTGTTGCATTGATGTTGAACTGGATGTTTGGTGCGATGAATGACACTTTGATTGTCCCACCAGAGTGTGGTTAGATATTTTTACTGGAATCCAAACTCGAAAAGTATTTATCTAACCCACTTGGATTCTTGACTTGTGCAAATCACTACTCAATATTATACTTTTTCTAAAGAAAAAACAAGAACATTTTGCTTCTTACAAGCCGAAGTGATAAGATTGGAACGAAGATTGAAAACATAAGTCACAATAGACTTCCAATAATTAGGGTTGTCAACATAATTAGAACTAGCGAAACCAACCCACAAAGGATTCCCCTATGAATTGTTCTATATCCCACACTGAACTATACCCAAATATATCAAAGTATTCTCTTTGCTACTTTCCACTAGTTCTTGTGGGGTGTTTGCATGTCTGAGAAACAATACCAATATTGAAGGAAATATTAGGATGAGTATGAGTCAAATACAAAAGGATACCAACTAAATAACAATACAAAGTGTCATCCACTTTGGTCGCGGTACAGTGGAAACAAGCTTGAATCTATATTGGAGGGGAGACAAGGTTGGTTTACAATCTTCCATGTGAAAGCGACAAAGAATATCACATGCATACTTAGGTTGGGAAAGAAAAGTGTCTTGTTTTGCAAGACTTGGAGGCCAAGAAAATAATACAAATTTCCTAAGTCTGTCATGTCAAATTTCTTCTAATGATTGGATTTCACATGTGTCAGAAGTTTGGGGTCACTACTAGGGAGTATAAGGTCATCAACCTAAATAACAAATATGATGATATGGTAATCCATTTTCTTGGCATAGACATTGGTTTTAGAATGGCATCTAGAAAAGTCATAATCAAGAAGAAAACTATCCATTTTGGCATACCAATCCCAAGTAGCTTACTTAAGGCCATAGAGAGAATTCTTAAGGAGAAAAACAATACTAGAGTCATTTTGAATATATGAATGAGGTCATTCCATGTAAATTTATTCTTGCAATCTCCATGCAAGAAAGTGGATTTACATCCATCTGATGGACCTCCCATTTGTATGACGCTGCAAGGGATAAAACAAGGCCAATGAAATTCATTTTGGCCACAGGGGAAAATGTTTCAATGTATTCAATCCCTTCAACTTGGGAAAATCCTTTAGCAACTAACCACACCTTATGTCTATCGACACTTCCATCTACTGCATACTTAGTCCTAAACACCCGTTTACATTTGACAAGTTTTTTTCCTTTTGGAAGAGGGACAAGATCCCAAGTATTGTTTGTCATTAAGGAATGTTTTCCTCAATCATTGTTGCATACCAATCTGTAAATGTTAAACTCATATTGTAACCACAGTTATGGACCCAAAAAAATAAAAAAAAATGATAAGAAAACTCATAAGGGTAATATCTTAATGTTTTTTTGTAATGAATTGATTGTTTTAGATTTTTAAACCCTTAGCTGGTCTCACTGCCTCTATGGTACCTTCCCAAACAAAACATTTCAGAGCGATGAGATTCCCAAACCCTTGGATTCCTCCTTAGAGACTCTCACGCTACAAGGTGATAGACATAATGTGTAAGAAGGAAGTGATTTGTTACATTAGTGTCCCAGGATGCACATTTTAGATTGATAAGCTGCCTAAACCCTCATATTCGTCCTTAGAATCCCTCACGTTGCAAAACTCGCGCGCTAGAAGGAATATATTGGCCACGTTAGTGGAGAGGGTCGTAGTTCGATTGCAAAGAACTTTTATTTCCCCCTTTTGACAGGCATTTGCATCCCTTTTGCCAACAAATCTTCAGATTGATGGTTGAAAATTCTTCCTGTAAGGGAAAATCAAGGAAGATGACCAATTTTGCTTCCTTTTTCCAACTAATATTCAGATCGATAAATGAAAATTCTTCCTGTAAGGAAAATCGAGGAACATGACCAATTTTGCTTCTCTCCTGTCTAGAAAAAATGAAAAATGGAAAAAACAAATGCGTTAATCCATTCCAAAAAAAGTAGATATGTGTTTCTATTATTATTTTTAACTATGGTTATTTTCTTCAAGTTAAATGTGACAGAGATATTTTTTAAATCTTGAGTTTGCTAGAAAATTTTAGCTTGATTGTTTACATGCAAACCTGAAAAAATAAGTAACTCAAGGTTAAAAACACTTTACCATGAGTTAATTAAAATGATACATTTAACGTAGAGGATAAAATGTTATGTAGGTGTTGCAATGAGTGATAGTTTAGATTATCAAAATGCTTATGCCACATTCTGCTAATTTCATTGGTATGAGCAATAAAAACCGAGGGAAGAGATGATGACCTAAATTTGTTAAATCTGTACAACTTGGTAATATCATCAACAATCCCAGTTTCTACATTATGCTTGGGATCCTTTAAATTCTTGATTAGAACTGGGTGAAGTGAAAATTCTACAGTCTTGCCTGCACTAAAATGAGTGATTTCATACATTGATAAAAGCTTGTAGGAAAGACTTGGAACACATAATACATTATTAATATAACTATCATCTAGTTTATCAATTCTAGAGCCTACCACATTTAAAGTTCTATCATCACTAACAAATATTTATTTGGTGTTACATTTAATAAAGCCATACAATATGAATTTGTCCTTAGCTACATGATAAGATGCTCTAGAATCAATCAACCACTCATTAGAAGAAGAAGTAGATGTTGCATTGAAAAGAAAAGCTAGAGGCAAAAAGAGCACGCCCATGAAAAAAAGAGTTAGAAAAAGAAAGATCTCGATTGATGTTTCTCTTCTTCATTGTTTCCTCCAAGGATTCCATCTTATTAAAACATTTAGACTTTATATAACCATCTCTCCCACAAAATTACAATGTCTCTCAATTTTCTCACCTTTTAACTTAGTTTCTTTATCACCATTCAATGGGAGTAGGAGTTCGCTAGGAGGGTTTGGGAGCCTTTTTTGTTTGTTGTAATCATGTTGCTTCTTTGGATGTGTGGGGCCTTGCTTCTATTGTGCCACTAAGACCTTGTTAGAGGTACTTTTAGTACTTATAAATCCAAGGTGCAAGAGCTTGTCTTGATCTTGAATGAGATAATCACAAAAGGTGTTAAAAGAGGGCATTATGTGAACATTACTTTAAAAATTAGAAAATCCTTTCTAGTATACTGAAAGGTGGATACAAAAACACAATAGGTAGGTCCAAGTTTAGAGAGAATAGTACAAATTAGATGATTATTTCTTTCTTGACTTTAAAGTCTACAAGTAATTGTGTAAGTGTCTTGAACTTAGAAAAAAAATCTCCAATACAACCAAAATCATTAGGATTCAAAGCAATCAATTGATTCTTGAGCTAGTGGTCTCAAATTTCGATTTGTTTACCAAACACAGTTTCCATCTGAAGTTTGAATCCAATGAATATGAAACTTCATTTCATTTTAGTTTGACATCTTGATGAGTCCATGTGTTCAGTCATTTTCGTTGTTCAATTCAACTATATTTAATGCATCTCTAGGAACAACTTCTCTTCCCATGGTGACTTGGTAAGTCCCTTACTTCTTAGTAAATTCTCCATATTAGGTTTCCCAATGAAATAAAATGTGTTTAAAAGTAGGTTCACACTTGAATTACCAATATCACAATTAGGAAGTAAGATGAATCTAAAAACATAATGATTGTTTAGATAGAAAGGGATTAAAAAAAACACTTAAAAAAGAGGGCATTGAAAACATGTTTTGGATGACAAAGTTATGCCCATTTAACAAAGGGTGAAACAATTCAAAATGTCAACCAATGTGCCACATGGTAGGTGGATGTTGGCCCATGTGGTGGTGGGTGCATGATGAAGTGTTGAGTTGTAAAAGGTAAAAAAAAAATACCGTCCATTAACTTTGTCCTATAAGCTCACTTTTACAAATAAGTTATTTCTATAGCTTAAGTGACCCACTTTTATAACATGAATGAGTTTCACTTTACAATATAATTTCTTTATAACTTAAGTTGCAAGAACTTAAAAAAAAAAAAAAAACTTAAAAAAACAATGTAGTTATGTTATAACTTTAAGCGATTAAGTTTTACAAATGAAGTGAAATGCATTTTTACAATAACTATATTTTATAATTTAAGTTGCATGCACTTTTACACAAAACCACCGAGAAAGGGGAATTGCATTCAAAAACTCTATTTCTAGAAAGTAACTTCCAATTCAATGAATTATAACAAAATTATATCAAATGTTAGAAATGAGACTTTGTTTTTGTTTTTCTCAATTCATTACCTCCTTAAAGTGAGTGCTTATCCTCAAAACCTTTGCTTTTTCCTACAAACAACTTCATACACCACCACACAAAAACAAGCATATATATATATATATATATTTTAGGTGGCGATATTTTGGGTTTTTTTTTTTTTTTTTTTTTTTTTTTTTAAGTTTAATTAAAATTTATAGTAAAATAAAATATTTTTAATCTATTTTTAACTTATATTATATATATATATATATATATATATATATATATATATATATATATAAAAGACTTGTATGTTTGAGGTTAGAGTCGAGTTGGTTTATTAAAAAAATGAAACTTTTCTTTTATGCTTTTGATTTGCAATGATTGCTCAAAGGCATAAGGGAAAGGATATATTTAGAGCATATATATATATATATATTTTTTTAAAATTTGCCAAGATCATACAAGGTGTAGGGAAAAGAGTATACAAAGATAAAAATGACGATTTGATATAAACAAAAACAAAATCCTTAAATTAATACAACATAAAAGAGGTAAAAATCTTAAAAACAAAACTTCATACTTCTAGATTTGAGAGAAATGATTGTATTTTTGGCAAACACAATCTTTTTTTGTTGAAACAACTTGTTTTCAATTGGAAACAATACTCCAAACATAATGGAGTAGCTTAATAGGCTCATAAATGCTGATAAACAATGTTTAATAAAAAATTTCTTTATTGCATGCAATACCATATATATATATAAAAGACTTGTATGTTTGAGGTTAGAGTCGAGTTGGTTTATTAAAAAAATGAAACTTTTCTTTTATGCTTTTGATTTGCAATGATTGCTCAAAGGCATAAGGGAAAGGATATATTTAGAGCATATATATATATATATATTTTTTTTTTAAATTTGCCAAGATCATACAAGGTGTAGGGAAAAGAGTATACAAAGATAAAAATGAACCAATTTACTGATATAAACAAAAAAAACAAAATCATAAATTAATACAACATAAAAGAGGTAAAAATCTTAAAAACAAAACTTCATACTTCTAGATTTGAGAGAAATGATTGTATTTTTGGCAAACACAATCTTTTTTTGTTGAAACAACTTGTTTTCAATTGGAAACAATACTCCAAACATAATGGAGTAGCTTAATAGGCTCATAAATGCTGATAAACAATGTTTAATAAAAAATTTCTTTATTGCATGCAATACCATAGGATTAGAATCTCGATCAATAATGGGAACATATCTTCATAGGAGCTTTGATACTATGTTCGAAAAACATGATACATCCATATAGGTTGAACACCTTAATATAAACACTCACAGACATAGATCAAAGACCGATACACTAGTGCTTTACATGGTTAAAACACACAAAGAGAGAAACAATGCATGACCCCAACCAATATGGTCACTTGAGGTAATATATTAATGCAAAAGTAAATACATTTTTTAGGGAACATGTATGGGGAGAAATTCCCTAGCATTTCCCCTCATTCTTAGGATGGTACCTAGGGTAAACCCTAGATTCTTCAGGGCACAAGGCCATGTCAACAACTCATGAATATAAAATTATAGCTCATCAACAATCAACTTATTAAGATCATACATACTGCAAGGTGGGATTTGAACTTGGATGGGGAGGGTAACAACTTTTTATCACAACCACTTGAGATACACCCAATTGACACAAAAATAAATAGAATATATGAACATCTCTCACAAAAGGGGTCATCAACAAATGAACCTTCATGCTATTCAAATAGAGATCTTGGACCAATTTGATGTTAAGCCACATATTGAGTGTCGTTAAGATCAAGGAGTTGTTTGAACTATTGGATCTCCCATGTGTCAGACATGATCGTGACTGTTGAATTAGTAAAGTACAAAATCACGCTAAGAAAACCCACTAAACACACACTAAGGAGACTGTACACTAAAATCACACTTTATCCTAATATTACAATGGACTAAGTTGACCTTAACTGACTCCTAGTGTTTAAATATTTCCTAACATGAATTTAATAAATGGAGGAAGATTCATCAAGCATATAACATGACTCCGAGATTAAATTCACAACCTCCCCTCCTAGGAAAAAATCCCCTCTCTTCATGGAAAGTGCATTGGTGGGAAAATTCACAGGGCTCTTACCAAATTGCAAGATGATAGAGATATGATTGAATGAGTACCGGAACCCCTTCATGAAAGGGACAATTTCATTCTTCCTCACTAGAAGAGGTTATTTCATCTTCTTGTTTTAGAGTAAGGAAGATTGGGACTTGACATTCAAAAGTGAGTATACTTCATGAGTCCTCGCAAGATGTACTTGAACTAATGGACATTAGAGTTCAATTTGAAAGAAGACATCACTAAAGTATTATTAGTATGGGTACTCCTATTGCAACTCCTATTTTTTTGGGATAGTTTGACCTTCCAAGAAATCAACAATAACATAAACATACATTTTAATAGAGTTTAACTGAAGGTAAACCAATATTCACGTGGACAAATATGGGTTGAAGCTGACTTAGAGAAAGGATTCCCTGAGACTATACAATGGAACCTAAATGAAGTTAGTTACATAATTCACAAGAATTGTGACCTCAAAACAAGAACGCTAGCCCAAAATACCTATATTTGTGAGTCAAAAACACCAAAATAACCTCTTGAATTTAAAAGTGGTGTTCCCAGAATCACACCCCCCCTTTTTTTCCGGGGGGGGGGATAAAATTACAATCTTTTTCCACCATGGCCTTGAATCCTTGTAAGATTGCAAACAATAACATTAAAAACGATCCCCAGATCTAAACGTGGTGCAGAGTCGCCTCTTTTTTCCAGGGATAAAATTATAACTTGTTTGAAATCATGGCTTTGGCAACTAGTACAATTCCAAATAGAAAACATAAAATCAATTTCCCCCAAATTGAAAAGTGGTGCTAGCAATAACACTCTTTTTTTCTTCCAGGGTGAACATTACAACTTAATATACCTACCGACATGCAGGTTATGTTGTAATTGGTTTTAGGTCAAACTAGTTTGACTTTAACTAGTTTGTAAAATTTTTAATTTTTTTATAAAGTTTACTAAAGTGTAGTGAAATTTAAATATTAAATTGATTTTTTTTTAAATATTTTTTTTTATTTTTTATTTATTTTAAAAATATAAATTTCTATTTTTTGATTGGTTAATGTGTATGAATTGACTAATTTTATCTAATTCTAAATATAAATGTTAGAAACAAAAATTATTTAAAAAAAATCCAAAAAAATCTCCAATTGCCAAATGTTCTGAAAAATGAATATTATCATTAAAACATCTTTTCCTGGGCCATAGCTGCTACAACTTAGGAAATTAGTTATCCACCAACCCCGACCCTGACTATGTTTCGTCTGCTCACAATTCTCGCACGAAGGAGATCGTCGAGGGACAACCTCCTTGGACTCCAGTAAATGTACATTTAGATTGGTTTTTACTTACTTTTAAATTCTTATAGATAATCAAAATATACATAATTTAATTTAATGATTTTGCTTAATAATGAATTAATAATAAATTTATAAAGATTATGTTTTTTTATTATTCTTATCTAAGGTATCATTTTACAATAATAAATTAAAGTTTTTATGACATTTTACTTATTCAATTGAAAATTTGAAAAATATAAAAAATAATTTTAAAATTAAACCATTTTAATTAAAAAAAATTTAATTTAATAAATTTCTTATAATTAAAAAAATATTTGTTAAAAATATAATAAATTAAAGTTTTTATGACATTTTACTTATTCAATTAAAAATTTGAAAAATATAAAAAATAATTTTAAAATTAAACCATTTTAATTAAAAAAAAATCAATTTAATAAATTTCTTATAATTAAAAAAATATTTGTTAAAAATATAAAATGAATTAAAAAAAATTGAAGATTTCAAGATTGCAAATTTGCAAATTTGTTTTAATAATGTTAAATCATTAAATCATGATGGGTAACCAGCTTTAGTCTTACGTGATATTCCATCCTATAATTATTCAATTTGCTTCACTGTTAATTTAGAGGAATGAGATTGGAAACTCAATATATGTTTGATTTTCAATTTGGAGGAATCTCAAGAAAACTACAGATTAATCTCAATCCAATATAATGAAGTGTTTTGTTTGTTTAATGTAAGTTTTATTGCAATTTATCATAAATAATATTAATAATTTACACAGTTTTGTTATGTAATTGGGTTTGAGTTTTTGTTATGTAATAGGGTTTTTATAATAATAATAATCTATTTTTAAGATCACTACTCATCCAGACACCAAATTGATGTATGAGACTCCCTTGTTTATGACTTCCTTGTTTATGGTTTGACTGTTAAAATCTACGAAAGTATACATACCCTACCCCCTTTAGATTTAAACCTATAATACCCAAAGAAGAAACACATAAATAAATAATATCCATTTAAAATAATAATTTAATAAAAATAATATTTATTTATTAAGTATTAATAAAAATAAAAATAAAAAATATATTTAGTTGAAGCTCTACAACAAATTATATCATATTATATTAAAGAAAATAACTAAATGTTGTTTGTTTAATATATATTTTCAAATTATCAATAATATCATTAAATATTATTAAGCTTAAATTTTTTTAATTATTATAATGTTTTTTTTTTCTTTTAAATTCATCTAAATATTTTAGATAAATAAAAATAATAGTATTTATTTATTAATAAAAATAAAATATATATTTAGTTGAAGCTATATAATTAATAATGATAATTAAAAAAATAAATTATTATAAAATAATCCTTAATTTGATATTTTAAATCTCATTAAAATTATTTAAATTTAATCAAGTAATATTCATCAAAATTAACTAAAAATACTTAGGATTCATTGAAATTTATTATTTTAATCAAATAATATCTATCAAAATTAATTAAAAATATTTAGGATTTATTGAAATTTATTATTTCGTGAAATAGCCATTTGTAGTATATCTCGACTAGTGCTTAAATTTGTCATGCGAAGACTTCAATTAATATGTAGATCTGTCTAATTCTACTTCAACTTTTAAAGATATGTAGTACTTAATGTAACTTTTATCTTTAATTGAAGTGGTATAATTGATAATAATAATTAAAAAATTAAATTATCATAAAATAATTTTAAATTTCATTAGAATTATTTTAATTTAATTAAATAATATCCATTAAAATTAATTACTTAGGATTCATGGAAATTTATTATTCTTTCAAATAGCCTTGTGAAGCCAATACAACAAGTCAAACATTGAACACAATTTAACAAATACAAATATAGCTACATTTAAAAATAAAAATAAATAATGAAATAAATAACATTTGTAAAAAGTTAGACTATAATGGTGTAGTTATCCTTGGCATTTTGAAAATTATACTTATTCCTCAAATTATATATATATATATATATATATATATATTAATTAGGTTTCAGTATTTGTAATATATTTCGACAACACTTCAGGTATTTAAATTTGCTATCTGAAGATTTCAATTTACACTTGTGATATCATGAATAGTTATTAACACTTAAATCTTTCTAATTCTACTTGGACTTTTAAAGATATGTAGTAGCTAGTGTTACTTTTTTTTGCATTTAGACTATGCATGAATAATACATTATTGCAAGATTCAAATGTTTCATTTTCACTTTGGATTACATATAACTATTACATTAAAACAATTTTAAAAAGCATATATAACAACTTTGTTACCAATCTCACTTGTTTGAAATTGTGGCCTTCACAACTAATATCGTTGAGAACTAAACCTTAAAATCAAAACGTAGTATTACAAATAACTCATTTTTTGTTTTTTGAATTTATAATTGCAAGGTTTCTGACACCCTGACCTAAAAATTCAACATTATTGCAAAACAAATCATAAAAAATAAAACAAATAGATGAAAACAACCCTAAAAACAAAGAACAAAAACATATTTTGTTTTTAAAAAATATATGTAAAAACTACCATTTTAAATTAAAATTGAAAATAAGTAATTTTTTTTTAAAAGCAAATAGAATAAAACCATTTTTTTTGAAAGAAGAGAATGTAATTAAAAAAACATTTAAAAAATATAAGTATTAAAATTTTTTAAAAGACAAAAACAAATACAGATTAAGATAAAAACACATTGAAAAAAAAATAAAAATGGGGATTTGTCAAGGGGAGGGAGGATTTCCAAAATTTCCGTCCCCGCAACATCCCTCTCCCTCACTACCCTTTCCCATACCCCTCCCGCTCGCGTTTGACATGTAGAGGTGTCTCCCTCCCTCACGACTCACATGTAGTGGTAGTTTACAAATCCGTCAGCATAGTTGGGCCGAATCCCCTTTTTCATTTTTTTCAAATGTTTTAATTTTTTAAAATTATGTTTTTAATTTTTTTTAAATGTTTTTTTATTCATTTTTCTTTTGCGTTTTTTATTTATTTATTTGTTTTCTTTATTCGATTGGCTTTAATTTATTTATTTTAAATCTCGATATTCTTTTATTTATTTTATCAAGTTCTATTTAATATATATATATGTTTTTTGTTTGTTATTTTTTTTGTTTTTTTTAATATTTTTTTTACAACATTATTGGTTTTCTAGGCTATGGTTTAAAAAATGTTGCAATTTTAATCTCAAAGCACAAAAAAATGTGTTAATTGTAGTGCCATATTTCGATTTATAGGACGATTTTGACATTTTGGTTTGCAATGTTACTATTTGTCAAGGTCATGATTTCAAACGAGTTGTAATGTTAACCCCCAAAAAATCAGGTGCTATTGCTAGCACCATTTTTTGATTTGGAGTTGATTTTAAGGTTCATGTTTGGAATAGTATCAATTGTCAAGACTACGATTTCAAACAAGTTGTAAGTTTAACCCTCCCAAAAAGAGGTGATTATGGGAGCACCACTTTTCGATCCGGAGGTCGATTTTAATATATATATATATATATATATATTGCAACTATATAGACCATGATTGCAAAATTTTGTAATTTTAACCCCCCCTAAAAAGTACTACTAGTAGCACCACTTTTTGAAATGGGTATAAAAACATCCATTAAATGTGACTTCTAAAAAAAATGAGAGCTTTGAGAGTTCTCATCAAGTTGGTAACTATGTTTGTATTAACTCAACCATTCATGTAATATGCCCTGGTAGTGCCCCAGTTATATTATGAATTGTAATCATGTTTTGTAGGCTCGTGAGCCGAGTATTGATAAGCTGGTGGGCTTATGTGTTTATTAGGCCGGAGAGCCTAAGTGTTAAGGCAATGGGTCTGATTTTGTATATGTAATTATGTAGATCATTAATATAATGTATAAACATCGCTGCGTGCCGACCGACCACGAAGAAAGAGTGATGGGGGACTAAACTTCCAAAGTATGGGTAAGGGAGAGGGGGCTGAGAGGTTGGAAGAGGGGCTAAGCTTGAGGGATTAAGTCCTTAGGAATAATAATTTATTATTATTCCAAAGTGGTGTGAAAGGTATGTTTTTATCCTAAGTCCCGGGAGAGGCAACACATGCATCCCCAACGTGTGCAAAAGGGAACACATACTTGATGGAGTGCATGCAGATTCATGTGCGACATGTGTCGGCCCAGGCACATGCAATTTAACCCAAGAATTGAGCCAGGATGGGGGTTTGTCCTCCATTCCGTCGTCGATTGTGTGAACTGTTGGAGTCTGTGAACGACCTCTGCTTAATTTTCCTATCACGCAATTCTGAAAACCAGAACGAAAAGTCGATTGGAATCCTTCCCGAGAACTGTTTTGTCTCTACACTAGACCTCTGCATATCCACACACCTTTGAAGCCGACCCACGTCTTCTGTGAAACCTGGGCAATTGTCTATGTCGTGTGTGTTATAACTGTGGGCTGTTGTGGCCATGTAGTCACTTGGCTGAGTGTGATTGGATACCGTCCTCCGTTCCTTGCTGAGCCTTGTTCTCTTCCTTGTGCTGGAACGAAGTTGAAGAAGCACACTGTCAGGCATGTGTGCAACACTCTCTCCAGGTGGGAGAGGTGGTTGTGGTTGAAGAAGCAAGTTGTCAGGCCTGTGAGCGACTCTCTCCAGGTGAGAGAGTGCGTGGAGGAAGTGAGAACTCCTGGAAGGAGTCCTGTAGCTTCCACAGAGCTCGAAAAATTCCGGTCCGGTCTATTGTTGAAGCCCAAGGCAACGGAGGTTTAGCAGCAGAAGGACTGTCTTGGTGGGAGTGAAGGTGTATACTCCTGGGGTGGGACATGCGTGTGGGGAATGAGAGTCTGTGAACAGTGGGAATAAGTGGCTCCTAGGAGAGAATCCTTCCTCATAAACTGTGTGTCTTCCATTGACCTTGCATAGCCTAGGATTCCCTTGCCCGGTGGAGTTTAGTCCCAGCTCAGGGGTGACCTACTACTGAGAGTGATGAGCAATGCGGTCTAAGGTTGGGAGGTTCGTGGAAGGTCTGCACGCAGTTGGTGGTGTATTACAGTTTCTAAGATAAGTATCATTATGTGTTTTAATTCTGTACTTAATTAAAATGCATGTTCTTTGATACTTGTAATATTATCATGTATTCTGTTGCTAGTTTGAATTGCTGTTAATTCTGTTTAAGTCTGTATGACAGCAGTAAATCCATGTCAAATGGCTTAATTTGATTTAATGCTTATTCTTTATAAATAATGCATGTTATATATTTAAGTATGAGAATGTTTCCACGAAGTAGCGTTTCCCGGCAAGTGGGTTGATGACCGGGGACGTTACAATTCACCATCCAAATACCAAGTATTTTGTAGCTTCAATTAAAACATAATTACCAACTTAACGAGAACTCTACATAGTTTTCATTTTTTTGGGGGTCCAATTTTTTACCCTGTTTTTAAAAATGTTGCTATCGGTAGCACCCCCCTCCGTTTTTAGGTGATTTTTCGATTTTTTAAATTTTTCGATCCACAATGTTTCCACATTATTTTTTTAAATGCTTATTTTTCATCTATTTTCATTTTTTTCTATTTTTTGTTATTCAACAATGCTTTTAGTCATTTTTTCATGCTTCTTTCAAACTTAAATATTTTTTTTACCATTTAATTTTTTGAAGTTACGAATTTTCATATCATTTTGTCTCCTTAATTAATTTATTGTTCCATACTTTTTAAATATAGTGAAAAACATCATTTTTAACACATTGTTTACCTTTACTTCAATAAATCGAAAACAATTGTAGTTTTTTTTTTTGACAAAAGCGGTTATGTTGCATTAATAGGCATTCTGGCCAGCCAGAATCTGAAATTTACAAATCCGAAGAAGGTTGGTGACCTCTGACAGTGCTACCAACCTTCTGGTGAATGTCTTGGGAGACCAGTTCCCTTTGCTCCTTGAGCTGTTTCGGGAATAAGACAAAAAGTGCGTACATGAGTAAATTCTCACAAACTGTGAGCATAGCAAAAGACAGAAGCAAAGCATTATTCTAATGGAGCTGAAGTTTTCCCCTTAATGTAGGGGTCCAACTTTTTCTGAGATCCTAAA
>SNQJ01S0010974.1:17256-46677 GCA_010110895.2 Picea sitchensis
TTATACTGAATATAATTTTAAGACCCAATGAATTAATATTGTGGACATTCATTTTAGATTAATTTAATCAATTAATTTTATTATATATATATGCATATGTAGTCTTACCTTTGGTGTTTTCAACCCTATGATCAAAGTTCATTTCCTATAGGTGATTGTATAGCTTAAAAGTTAGGAATTTATCAAATAGTTTCAAGTAGTTTTTTTTAGATTAGCCTTTGAACAAAACCTTAAATCCACTTTTTGTTGGCCCTTTCCATTAAAGCCACTTAAATTAAGATATTGTCTATTTCAAAACAAGGTTTAAAATTTGTTCTCATGACCTAGGAACTTCGTGATGCATTCATTTAGTCTACATACAAACGCTTTGTTGTATGTTTTCACAGATCCATGCTCTCCATTATTGAAATAGTCAATTATTACCATTCCAAACTTCCTACCGACCATTTTTCACACTTTATTAATCTAATGGTGGAGGAGAAGGAGCATTGAACCTTTGTCACAACTTTTTCATTTAAGTGATGAGCAGGATAAGTACCAACCCTTTCTCATAATATTGTAATTTAAGAGGGGAGGAGAAGGAGCAGCGTCGTGTTCTCATAGTCTATTAAATTTTGAGGGAGTAGTAGAACGACCACTAACGTTTTTTTCATACTCGTGTAACTTAATTAACGAAGAGAAAGAGAACAATCCATTTTTAACACTTCATAAATCTGAGGAAGGAGGAGAACGAGAATTGACTTTTTCTCCCACTTCACTAATTTGAGGGATACGATGAAGGACCATGCACCCTTTCTCAAAATTTTGTGATTTTACGGGGAGGAGAAGTTGCAGTAGCCATTTATCACACTACTATAATTAGAGTAAGTAGGAGAAGGAAAACCTTCATGTTCTCACATTTTGTTGATTTGAGAGAGGAAGAAAAGTAGCATTTACACACTTTTTTTTTTTTCATTCTATAAAAAAGGAGAATATGCATGGGTGATTTCTTAGGATTTTGTAATTAAATAATATGGGAGAAGAGGCACCTGTATTGTCTCACACTTTACTAATTTAATAGAGGGAAAAAAGGATAATGCTTTTTTCTTACATTTTTGTAATCCAACTGAGCATGAAAATGAGCACACACATTCTTCACAATTTCAATTCAATTAAGGAGGAGGAGGAGTTTGGACTCTTTTTAACACTTTAAAAATTTGTGGGAGGAGGATATGGAGAATCATCCTATTTACCGGAAAAAATGGCCTATGTCAATCAGTAAGGAACACTTTTTGATGGTAAGTCCCAATTAGATTCACTAGAGTTTGGTATGGAAGACTATGACCGATATGTGGGCCTGGTTGTTATTGAGACTTTTAATAGCAAAGAAGGAAATCACAATCTCTTCTTTGATAAGTATTCTATTTCTAAACCTAGTTAATTAAAATAAAATGTGTGTTATCTAATCTATCTATTATTTTAACTTATCTTAATCAGGATATAATCTAGAAGAGGCAGACACATCATTAAGTTATATTTATTAGCATTGAAGGAATTCACGCTACCAACAATATGTTGAAAAAACAATGAAATAGAGACAATATATACATTTCACGTCCCCTAGCCCATCTCAAGAACATTACTGTGCATAATACTTACAAAGACTAAATTTTTGCTAACTAATTGATTTTTTGTAGCTTTCATCTATGAACTATAACAAGAATTAACTATTGTCTATTACCATTTATTCAATTCATCTACAACATTCAAAAATAGACATGATGTGTAGATAATAACTCATTACAACAACATATCAAATCAATCTCATACACAAAGTTCATGCACAACAATTAAAACTCATAATACAACAATAAAAGATATACAAACACTTATATTTTATAAATAGTTCTCCAACCAACTGCTTAGGATGGATGTTCCACCCAACCATAGACTTTTTGTTCTAGATTTCAACAACAAGTCAGCCCCGAGCTGAGGCTAGTTATCCAAAAAATATGGCGGTCTTTCACTTCACATTCACGGATCTGAAATCCCACAACCCACTGGTATTATCCTACACCTATACCGATTTTCCACCAAACCTCTTCCTCTTGACTTGCACAACCCAAGGAATGTACCCCTTCACTGATCTTTGTCCATTGGGCATCACATTTTTTTATCAGGGTGTATTTGACACATGTAACGAGGAATATCTGAAATGAGAACTCAAGGGAAACTTGTTGCTAGGAAAAAAAACAACAAACAACATCAAACCCTTGTTGTTTTAGTGCAACTGGCACAAGAGTTCACTCTTCAATCCTAAAAGCCTGGAAATTTGATCTTCAGCTCTGAAACACTCCAAATATACTCCAACATGCTCTAGAATTCACCGTCTATGGATGTTCCATATTCAAGATATATTTCTTTCTCTCTCCTTGCTTCTCATGCAAAAACATTGACTGACTAAAATTATTGTCACAACCGAGATGAATTTCCTCTCCTTGGCTTTCTTTCTTGACTCACACACTTCCCCAAGATTATTGTAATCATCCCCCATCTGCCCAATAACTATGTGATGTGACCACTCATACCCACCCTCTTACATGTATTCAATGATTGGATTTGGGGACACTCAATCATAAATTATATAGTTTAATACATAGTCATAATAAAATTCAGGAATGTGGGTTGAATTAATAGACATGGGTAACTCCGCCCTTGTTCCCCTCTTGTCCATTCTCTTGGAATAACCACTCCCTTGTGGATTAATTCAGTCCCCATATCTGTCCATTTCCTCTTAACAACTAACTTCACATTTTATTAATTAAAATTCAAAAATACAATTGGCGTATAGATCGCTTTGGCCATTGCCACACATTATATCTACATAAGCATTCATTAAACTATGGATAATAGTTGGGATGTTATATTACCCATCCCATATAATTGTGCATCATACTCCATGCACACTATGTCATATTCATATATACAAAAATTTACATCATAATTCTTGGAAAATAAAGTTCAACAATTTGACAACTCCAGCTATAGTTCCAACCAAAATATCTTATTCCTCTCATCCCATTTACCAAAGAAATGCACCATTCATTTATCAGGATTAACCAAAGGAATGCACCATTTGTTTATCATGATTAACCCAAGGTATGAGCCATTCATTTATCAATCCCCGCAGTGCACTACAAAAAATGGAATCTTGCATTTTGTTTTCTTTAAAATTGACAAAATTTGTGAGTATTCCTGCCACATGTGTTCTTCATGCTCCCATGTAGCATATTCAAGACCGTATAACATACATTAAACCTTTACCATCCCTATGGATTTTTTTAGCACTTTGAATTTATGTTCCAAGATGTGTACTAATTCAACACAAAAATCCCCTTCGTGCTCCACCTGAATCACATTCCAATGAATTATGTGGTTAGGGTCAAGTTCATATTTTTTTAATAATGACACATGAAATACTTTATGAACTCTCATTGATTTAGGCAATGCTAGCATGTATGCAATTGACCCTATCTTTTCTAAGCTTTCAAAAGTTGCACAACATGTCGCTGCCAACTTTGGGAAACTTCCCAATTTTAGCGAACTTCTCTTTGCTTTCACTTTTAAGAATACATGCTCGCCAACTCTGAAATATCTAAACATTGTGTTCTTGTCTACATAACTTTTGTACTTTTCCTGGGTAGCCTTTAAATTCTTCTTGATCATTTCCATCTTCTCTTCCATTTCATTTAACATATATATCCCACCAACTGCTCTGTCTAATGGATGATCCCAAATTACTGAAGTGTTACACTTTCGTGCATACAATGATTCAAATGGAATCATTTTTAATGAGGCTTGATACCCATTATTGTAAGCAAATTCCACTAAGTGGATATAATCCTCCAACTTTGACAGTTGATCCATCACATACATTCTAAGCATGTCCTCTATAATTCTACCAGTCCTCTATGTTTTCCCATATGACTTTGGTTGATACGTTGTAGTGAGATTAAAATTTTTCCAAAATCCTTTGAAAAAACCATTCCAAAAATTAGAATTAAACTTTGGATCTTTGTCTAAAACAATTTCCTTAGGCACTCCATGTAGCCTAGCAACTTATTTCACATAAATATCTACATTTTTTGTTTCCTTTTATGTATTCTTCACTTGAATAAAATGTGTTTCCTTGGTTAATTTATCCACCACGACCATGATGGAATGATGCAACTTAACTATTCTAGGAAACTTAGTAATAAAATCCACGACAACAACATCCCACTTCCATTCTGGAATGGGAAATGGATGTAATAAACCTGCTAGATCCCTATGTTTAGGCTTGAATTTCTGGCACTCTAGAAATTTGGCTATGTAATTAGCCATGTATATTTCTTCAATCATGGAAAAAAATATTGGCTTCTTACAGTTGTAATTGTCTTCTGATATCGTGAGTGCCCAACATATGGAACATTGGAAATTTCCCTCAACACTTCAGTTTTCATCTCATTGGAATTAAACACATATACTTTGCCTTTGTACATGAGAATTCCATCTTCTTTCATCTAAACATTAAATTTCTATTGAAAATTACCTTGTTGTAATGTTTCTTTTATTTTCAAATATTTCTCATATGAATTTGTTACTGCAATGATTTGATATTTTAAGTCATTCATATACTTGTTGATGGCTAAAATATGTAATTCATGATCTCTCCTGCTAAGTGCATCAACCACTTGATTTTCCTTTCCTTTGAAGTTCTTTATTTCAAAGTCATATTCACTCAAAAATTCCATTCATCTTATTTGTCTAGCATTTAATGTTGGTTGTCCGAAAAATGATTCAGACCATAGTTTTTGTCCTTAGTTCGAATTTATTCCCCATAAGGTAATGTCTCCACATTTTCAATTCATGCACAATTGATGTTAATTCCAAGTCACGAGTAGCATAATTCCTCTCATTCTCTTTTAATTTTATGGAATCATATCATACCACATGAAATTTTTGACTAAGGACTCCTTTGAGATATTCCTTGCATGCATTAGTGCACACAACAAATTATTCATTTGGAGATCTACAATGTTCAATATTGGTGCGCTTGTCAATATGTATTTCAATTGTTGAAAGCTTTCTTCAAACTTGGAAGTCTTCAAATTTTACTCCCTTCTTTTGCAAAAAAGTGATTGGACTTGCAATCTTTGAAAATCCCTTTATTAATCATTGGTAATAACTGACAAGACCCATGAATGATATGAATTATGTGACATTTATTGGAACTGGCCATCCTCTAATTGCCTCTATCTTCTCGATATCAATCATTATCACTTCTGCTAAAATAATATGGCCCAAGTAGTGGATATTCTTTGATAAAAATTGCACTTACTTGGCTTAGTATACAATTTATGCTCTCTTAAAAAATTTAGCAYYGTTCTTAAATGTTTCTCATATTCCTCTTCTGACTTAGAGTAGATGATTATATCATATGGGAACAAAATTACAAACTTGTTAGGTATTTCTTGAACAATGAATTCAACAAGAACATAAAAAMAACCGGGTCATTTGATAGTCCAAATGKTACTAGCGTGAATTCATAATGCCCATAGCTTGTTCTGAATATTATCTTGCTAATGTCTTCTTCCTTAATCCTGATTTGATGATAACCTTATCTCAAGTCAATGTTGGAAAAGATTTGTGCACCTTTAATATAATCAAACAAATCATCAATCCTTGGAAAATGATATTTGTTCCTTACAGTGACCTTATTCATATTCCTAAAATCAATACACATCCTTAATGTTCCATATTTATTCTTCACAAAAACAATTGGGGAACCCCAAGGTGACACACTTGGGTGTATATACCCTTTCTTCAAAATTTATTCAAGCTCCATTTGCAACTCTTTCAACTTTGGTGTGCCCATTATGTATGGTGTATTGGACATTGGGGCAGCTCTGGACACCAAAGAGATAAAGAAATCAATGTCTCTCTTTAGTGGTAGTCCTATGATTTCTCTAAAAACATCTTCGAAATCCATCAAGATTAGATGGTATTCAATTCTTTCCACTTTATATTTGGTTTCCTCTTCCATATGGCTATAAAAATATGTCATCCCTTCTCGAAACTCTTTATCAACAACATAGTTGAAACCTATCTAAAAGTTACAGATCTTGGAATGCCTTTAATATTTCCTTTCTTCCCTTCTTCATCAAGGCGTGTGATTGTCTTGTTGTAACCTAATGGTATTATTTTCAAATATACCTTTGTAATGAGTCCATTAATTTCTATTGGACAATATTTAACCAACTCATTGATTTTCCCCTTATCTCCTATGGCTAAATGAAATAACAAATATTTCTTATGCTTACTCCTTTGTAAGTGAAATATTTTAACAATCTTAGAGTCTATGTAACTATGTCTATCTCCATAATCAATTAAAATTGGTATGGTATGGATATCAATCTTACCTTCTACTTCAATCATGGGGTATTGATATTCCACTTACTTGTTTTCCAAGGTTACATAAATCCTTGGCATGTTTCCTCCCATTTCTTCCATTTTTTCATCCTCCAGAATGTTGTATACAATCCTCATTATTTCACCTTTGTGAGGGTGGTCCCTATATATGTTATTTACCTTACATCCCCAACATTGTATAGACTGTTTCCTTGGCATTTTCCCAAATGAATTTCCAGTGTTGTGCTCATTTTGGGTAGACTGACCTAGTTAATTGGCTTGGGAGTTATTCTTGAAAATTGGTGGATTGAAAGCTTTATCCCTTTGATCCTTCTTACCCTTTATCTTATGATTGTAATATTTTTGGAAAATTGGCCTTCCTCTGCTTTGCTCACAAATATGATTTTCTCTCCTCATGGATTCTTCCAAATTATTGGGGTTATCATATTTTATTTTGTCACTGTAGAAATAGGGTAACCAACTTAGAAACCTCTGGATTTTGACTTTATCATCCTTTATGAAGTCAAAATACTTAAAAAAATCAAAGAATATATTCTCATATTCATTCATGGTCATCGTTCCCAACTTGAGTTCAAAGAGCAGTTTCATATTTCTTTCAAAATAATGTGCAGATAAATATTTATCTTGGAAATATCCTTTGAAATTCCTGCATGAGATCCTCTTATCATCAAGGTGATTTGCTTGTTTAAGTTTATCCCACCACATGGTTTCCTTTCCTTGCATGTGTTAGTTTGAAATTATATCTTCTACCCATGAGGGGTAATCATGTACCTGGAAATATTTCTTCATTTCCAACAACTAGGCCTCTACCTCTTTCCCTTTCCTATACTCACCATTGAAATTTGGCGGATTGATTTTCTTGATTTCACCTTGCAAGATGTATTCCTTGGGCCTTCTCCTTTGCCTCCATATAGGAGACACCATTTGTCTTCCCTTGTCCCTGAACCTGCATGATTTATTCTGGTGGGTTTCCTCGGAGAATGATGGTTCTTTCTCATGCTTATTGACTTCCTGTCACTCCCATGATCATCTCTTTTGTTATGGGACCTTCATGGTGTCACTTGTCTAGCACTAGATGCTTGCTTGGTGCTAGATTTTTTGCTAACTTTGTGAAACATATTTATTCTTTGAATTATGTCTTCTTGATCTTTCATAATCCTTTCATTATCTTCCCTATAGATCCACACTTCCATATGCAGGCTTCTCATAGTTACAAGCTCCTTCATGTCTATTACTCCATTGGATTTTGTCTCAACATTTCCCATACTAACATGAATACCTATGATCTATTTCTCATGGATGTAAGATCCCTAGCCATATTCCATAACTCCATTCCTCATATAATATCCAAATTTTCTTTCATGAACCTCTAATTATACAAGAAACATGCATGTAGTAATTATTGTTAGAACATGCATAGCATAAAACAATTCATCATATATAATACATGTTTTTAATTTATCAAAATTTATGAAGGAAACATTGCAACAAATCAATATATAATTTCTTATATGTATCCCTCTTTGAAAAAACTTTCCAATGGTTCTATTCATTCCTCATTCTGAGTTCTGAGTGAAACGTTACAACATTTACATGCTGCAATTTTCCACTTATTTACTGCTATAGAAAAATATTTATTACTTTCTTAGAAATTTTAGCACCCAGTTAAAAATTCAGAGTGAATATATCTCGTATCCTCCTCAATACCTTTCCAGAAACTATTTTTTTACTAAAATCCAAGCTTTGAGTTGAAAGTTATGGTCCATAGAAGTTTAGGCTATTTTTCCCTTTTTACCCCAGTATGCTACATGTGGCATTCTTTTTCTTCATGCACATTTTTGCGTGTCCATATTCCAAATATGGCTCCTTGGTTGTATTCTATGGTTCATATGACTTCCATAGACTACTCTTGTGCCCCATTTAGACTTCTGAGCAAGGCGTTATGCCCTCTGAAAGTAAATTGGTCCCAAACTTTTACCCTTATTGTTTTAGTTGTAACTTTCTCATACAAACTTTGTTTTGTGCCCATAATAGCTCATTAGATATCTCCAATTTATTTTATTTTAGCTATTTATACAAAGTGTACCTTGGTACACCCTATTCTGATGGGTTTTGATTTCCTAAAAACGTCATTTAGGGCTTCAAAATTGCCCCGCTAGATTGTGACCTTCAAAAACAACAAAATTTCTCATAAAATTGAATGTATTAGTGTGTTAAAAACATTTAAATATGAGTAGTTGATCTCAACTCATACGAAATATAATTCTTCTATCTGAGCTCCATCAACAATCGGTGATCAACTCTTTCCTTTGGATGCACGCAACATTTTTTTGAAATTTTTTATCCCACCGTCAACCATCGACCCATACCCTTCACAACCGATTTGCAACACAATGCTAAGAAAAAAAAACCAACCATCAATCATCATCCATAAACAATTTTCATTGGTGAATGAAACTCCTCAACAATTCGTTCGATGCCTATCCATCATCCCGTTGACGGTCATTCATTTATCTTGGAAACTACTTGTAACACATCGCTAAACTGGTCGAATCGATCGTCGGTCATTGACCACTTATAGGATGGCATGGAAGTTGATATTGTGAAATGACATGTGGATGATGACATGGCATGACACGTGATTTTGAGGTGTCAACTTGGCTGATGTGGTATGAAACATTGATGTTGACGTGGCATGAGACGTGGATGTTGATGTGGAATGACACATCATCACCCTCTTTCCTTCATCGTCCATCAACCATTTTCCTTCAACAAATAAAGAACCTCATTGAATTATCCGATGCTCAACCATCAACTATTTTCTTTGTTTGATCAAACCACTTTACCGAATCATTCGACACCCAACCATCAACCATCGACAATTTCCTTTTGGCGACCAAAAACACTTCTCTAAATCCAAACGACACCCAACCATCGTCGATTTCATTTGGAAACCAAAAACACTTCGCCAAATCCATCCAACACCCAACCACCAGTCCATCATTGATTGGAAATATCCTTTGGCTAAACCAAAATATTCACCAATTCGACTAACCCAACCATTGACCATTGGCAATTTTTCTTGGCAAATTTCCAACACTTAGAAATTTCGACAAAAAGCCAGGTGATTCTAGGCTATCAATCTGTCACTCAAGATGATATTAGCCATTGATTCTTCTCCAACCTCCCAACGACTCAAAATGAATACATACCATCGATTTGATCCATTTTCCCAATAGCCAAAAAATAATCTCGGTCATTGATTTACTCCACCTTTCAAATGGTCGAAACCTTATGAAATTTTAAATTTATCCAAATGACTCTAGGTCGTTGATCTAGAGGTCAAGTACAATCTTGACCATCGATTCCATGAACTCTGTGAAACACTACAATGGCCATTAAAACATGAAATTCAACCATTTCATGTCGAGTTTAGCTCTGCAAATTTGCATATTGGCTCCATTGAACCTCTTAAATACTTTTGAGTCCTTTAAACCTGAATTTACTTACGAATTTGGGGAATTTTACACTAATTCTTCTTTGTTTGCTCACAAATTCGTCACACACAAAGTTGTAATAGTGAATTTTACCCAAATGTGCACTGGTTCTTGAACCATACGGGTCCAACATTTGAAATGGAAGCTATGATAACATACTGTAACGTCGTCGAGCCCATCTAAGGAACATTACTATTTGGAATACCCATAAAAACTAAATGTATTCTAACTAATTGATTTCATGTAGCTTTCAAATACAAATTATAGACATAATTAATTGTTGTGTATTACCATTTATTTAATGCATCTACAAAATTTTAAAATAGACATGAGATGTAGCTAATAATTCACTACAGTAAAATATAAAATCAGTCTCATACATGCAGTTCATGAAAAGCAATTAAAACTCATAACACAACTAGAAAATAGATAAAAACATTTATCTTTTATAAATGTTGTGCAACCAATTATTTGGGAGGGACATTCCACCCAACCATAAAATTATTTTTCCATATCTCAACATCAAGTCTCCATGAGATGATGCTACTAATCCATAAAATAGGGGGCTCTCTCACTACCCACTCATAACTCTAAAATCCCACAACCCATTGGTATTCTCTTACAACTATTCTTATTTTCCACCAGTTCTCTTCCTCTCGACCTACACAACCTAAGGAMTGTACCCCTTCACTTATCTCATTCCCTAGGGAATCWTATTTGTTTATTATGGTCTATCTGCACATGTAACCAAGAATATCTCATCTAGAAACTCAAGGGAAATTCGTTGCTAGGAAAACTACCAACAAACAACAACAAAMACTTGTTGTTTCAGTGCAACTCACACATGACTTCACTCTTCAGGCCTGRCAACATAGATCTTCATTCTTCATCTATGAAATGATCCAAATATTCTCCATCACTCTGTAKAATGTTCCCTTCATGGATGTTCCATCTCCAAGCTCTCTTTCTTGTTCTCTCCTTGTTGCTCATGCAAAAACATTGATTGTCTAAAATTGTTGCAATGTTCCATACAACTTTCCTCTCCTTGGATTAATTGCTTGACTCAAACACTTCCCCAAGATGATTTTAATCATCCACCATGTTCCCATAAACTATGGCACATGACCCCTCATACCAACCCTCTTACAAGTATTCAATGATTGTCTTTGGTGGAACTCAATAAAAAAATAAAGTTTAATACATAGTCATAATAAAATTTCGAAATGTGGGTGGAATTAATAGACATGGATAATTCCCCTCTTCAACCCCTCTTTGCAATTCTCTTGGAATCTCCCCCCTCTTGTGGATTAATTAATCCTCCATCTCTTTCCATGTCGTGTTAGCAGTTGGCTTCACATTTTATTAATCAAAATTTATAAATACACTTCACATATACTTCGCATTAGCCATATTCACACATTATATATACATAAAAATTAATTAAATTGGGAATAATAGTGGGATGTTACAGTAAATAATTATCTACTAATCCTAATACATCACCAATGTATCTGATAGAAACCATGAACAAATAAGTTTAATTCAATAATAAACACAAGGAAATATTTGTATGCATTATCATTCACATAACTAACAAGAATTAAATGGAAATCAAGAAGAATATTATATCACATATAAATACCATTCATGGCTCCAAAGAGTCCTTCTATCCTTTATTTATGCAATCAGATTATTACAATGGAATATCACAAAACAATTCCTTCATTTAATACAATGATCTTTCTTTTATAGAATAAGAAAGACCCTTCAAACTTTGTAACTACTAATGTTATAGTTACAATGTTTCATCCCACTATTTTTGTCCTCTTATACTTTTCAATTTATGAGTATACAATAGCTACATACAAATTTCATGGAGATTTACTTGGCACTAAAATATCTCTATTGGAAGTCCACAATTCAAAAATTTTGGAGAGTTCTTCGACCTTGTCTAACCTCATTCTTTCAACTTGTAACTCTCAATCATAAATACTTTAGGAAAATTATCCTTCAAAATATTTGTGTATTCTCTTAATGTAGGCATTAATCATAGTGGAAATGTTTACTGGATTTACCAAATATCTGTTAGATACATCCTTATTTACCTCGTTGATCTCAGAAGTTCTTCTTTGTTGTCATCTAAACTCTGTTCAACTTATGCAATTCTTAGATTACTGATAATTTCATGATTCTATGCATCCATAGATGGAATTTCAAACTGTTCTAATATTTAATCTACTTAATTCAATGTCCTGAAGTGATCTTTGGCAGTGATCTCCATAGCTTCCTCAATTTTCTTACACGAGGCCTTCTAGGTGTCCAATAGTACTTGGGTTTTCCCCTTTTCTCTACAATCAAATATTAGGATATTTGAATGACACCTTGTATACAATTTTTTCCACTCTACCACCCAATCGAAGTCATATAAGGTATATTTCATTTTATCCAATCGCATATCCACCACATCATATAAATTTTTAAAATCTACATGGCATTGTTGTATTTCATTCAACTCATTAAAGAATTGGTTCTAAGATTCTCATACATCTTCATTGACTTTCAAGGATTATTCTTTCATAGTTTCAAGGATGATGGTGGCTTTGTTGATCTCTTTCAATTTAGATTCAAGAGCTTTCACTTTATCCATATTCAATAATTTTCACTCTATGTTTCTCAGAGAGAGTGATACATTTTTTGTACTTTGTTTTGATCTTCTCAACTTCTTGCAAATGCTACTTATTCAATGCCTCCAATTCATCTTTATGTTGTTGATCCTTCTTGTTGATATTTTGTTTGAACTCATATTCAATTTGTGATCTATATTGTATCATTATATTATTTTTCATCTATATCTATTCTTTCACTATGGAAAAAATTGGATGAATCAACTTGAAGGGCCATTTTAGTTTTAGGTCTCAGTTTGTAAAATTGGGGTTCAGAACCTTCTAGAGCCAGTTTGAGACATTAATCATCATTTTGGGGGGTTTGGGTGCTCAAAAATTGTATGAAATCCCTATTCATGATTACAACTACGTGAGACATTCTTCAGGACACAGACTGATTGAGTCAACCTGAGAGAGAGAGACCCTAAGATGGGTGTGTGGTTCCTATTTGCGATAGAAATGGAACGTAGTGATGGCCTCCTCCTTATAGAGATTTGAGAAGAACTCCATATGATTATCCTATGTAACGCAGTGAGAAATGAGATCTACTGAGTTGGATGTTCCTGTGGCTGAGCACAAGGTGAACATGTGAATTCCCATAGAGATGGGTGCATCGGCATGAGAAATAGATGAAGACGATGTATTATCCTCCTATGAGAAGAGAGTTGATATGATGAACTCCATATAACGCTCGTGTGTAATGCAGTGAGAAAGAATATCTGTTGAGTGGACATGCATGTGGACGAGCATAGGTGAACGTGATCCTAGTGGTTGAGCACTAGTGAGAGTGGTTCTCTTGTGTAATGCAGTGAGATAGAGATATGGACATCCATATGGATGTGCCCCTAGTGGTTGAGAACTAGTGGGTGTATGATATCCCTTTATATATTGTTCAATATTAGGACCTACCTGTAACCCTAATTTTAATGTAAAGGGTACAAGTCGGCCCCACCTTAATGTAATTAATAAATAATGTAAAAGATAATTAATCTGGTTAATATTAATTATATTGTGAGATAGAGAGGTCGGCCCTATTTTCCTAATAGACACTTATGTTGACACGTCAAGTCTAATATAATTAAAGGTAAATTCCCCATTGAGGAATCATATCTTTTGTGTGAGTTTAGATATTTCAGCAACTACATCTTCTTGGGAAAAGTGCTCACCTCTCTTGGGCGCTAGTCTTCTAGGGTTTTCAATAACCCTTTTGTGTGATATGTTTTCTTGGTGGTGAAGGTATTTCTCTTGACGAATATAGCAAAGTATTTGGCTAGGTTTTCTTCCCTTGTTGAGAAGGGTTTCCCAGGATACTTCTTATGTTCTTGTGCATGGTGTTTCTTCTTGTGATCTTGGTTGTTGCAACATAATTTGTTATGGTTAAAGTAAAATGTTAAAATGGAATGAAATTCCTACTTAAAACTTGTCTATTGAAAAATCAACATGGTTTCAGAGCATAGGCCTTGAAGAACCCATTGCACAAACAAATTTCATTCATCCTCTCTCTTCTGCAAAATCGTACGACCCTCCTAGGGTTTCCAGAAAATTTGTACGACCTACCTTTATGAGGAGTTTAAGCACTTGCCACTTGGAAGTTGTGGCTAAAAATTGTATAAGAGTGTACGATCTCCTCCAACACACCTCCAATAATCTTTAGATTTCATTTTCGAGCATTTTGACATTTTGGCCCTAGGGTTTTGCTAATTTCTACAAAAATTTTAGAATTAGGGTTTATGAAACTCTTTGAAGGATCTCTTTAGATCATCGGTGTTCTCCTATATTTCAAAGGCTTATTGTTGGCATTCATAGTTCCAACAAAACCTAAAAGTGCTAGCCTAGCCTAGCTGTTAGGTTTTCTATCCCAGCTGACAAGGGTTTGTGAAGAATCTAAAATTATGATGAACATAACTATGATGGAAGGTAATCTTTATGGATCAAGCAAATTCAAGTTTCTGGAAGACAAGACTTCAGAGGAAGACTTATTGTGGGTGATACAAAAAGGTGACACTATGACAACCTTCTTCATGAAGATGTCAAAGGACAAAGATCAACCAGATGCCATTGGATAAATCATATCAACACCCCCATGTATGCACTTGTATACATGTTATTTGTATCATTGTCATGAGGGTAATTGCAGGAGGAAGGAACCTTTGTTGAAGTCATGGATCCAGAGGGATCTCAATGCATTAAGAGGAACAACACACTGGAAGTGAAGACTCCAGGTTTGATTTTTTTAATTGACATTTGGTTAACCTATATTTATAAAAGTTTTCTACATTAAAAATAGGTGTGGTAGTTGTAACAAAAATCCTTAAATTGTTTTGATTCTAGATGTAACATCCTGCTCTTGCGCATAACTGAGCGAACTTATTCTTTGAGGACACTTGCATACAAGTGATCCAGGTTATTATACTATTCGTTGTTTTGATTATGATTATGAGATATTGTGGATTTGATGATATGTTATTTTGTTGTATTTATATAGACAGGTGCTATTAACTGGGTTCTCCCGAGTGTGCAGGTCTCTCGACATTGAGGATGCAAAGGCATCAATGAAACCCTTGGACTCTGGATCGATTCAGGGAGTGAAGTGTTAGGGTTTGAATGTTGTTGATGTGACATATGTACATATGATTAGATGTTATGAAGATTGATTATTATTGTTGACATGATTCATTGATGGATGCAAGATGACGATAGCTTGTCGACTAGACTCACATTTGGAGTAGAGAGGTCACGCACGAAAACTAGAGACATTGAGGGAGAGGTTTGGCAGCAGCCCTGCCACAGCCTACTAGCACTCTCATCGTGGCTCAAACTCTAGATTAACGATTACCTAGTTAGAGAAGACCCACGATGCTGTGAGGGAAGACTGTGGCAATCACTCACGATGATTCTAAGGGGCACGCAATAAAGAAGAGGACTTAGTCCTTAGAGGCCCTTAGTCTCCCACAACATCACCTAGCGTATTATTAACTCCAGGGGTTTGATGTCTATCAAATTCAGTCAAGAGGCGTGTGGAACCCTTGGAGCATGTAGTGCATCTTGAAGGTCATGTCATGCAAAGAAAACAGAAAGAGGCGAGTTGCACCCTTGGAGCATATAGTGCGTCTTGAAGGGCATGTTGTGCAAATAAAACAAAAAGATGCGGGTGGAACCCTTGGAGCACGTAGTACATCCTGAAAGTCATGTTGTGATTTTAAATGGTAAGTGAATAAACCTAGTGCCTAGAAAACTATGCCCCCTTAGGACCTAGTCAACCTTAAAATGAATGATATGATAAGTAAAGTTTAAAAAAAAAAATTCCCTTAAAAATGTCGCCCAACCTAGTGAATTTAAAACCTAGGTCTAAGCAGAACCTCTGAACAAAAATAATTAGACATATAACAAGAAGGGGGTAAAGAAATTCAAACTTTATTTATTAAGTAAAAAAAAAATTATAAGGGAGGATTAAATTTAAAAAAAAGGGTAATGGTTGTTTTTTTCTACATTTGATAAATTAATTTTTATTTAAAAAGAAAAGAGGGTAAATGGTTGTTTTTATCTACACTTGCTAAATTAATTTTTAATTAAAAAGGAAAAAGGGTAAATGGTTGTTGTATCTACACTTGCTAAGTTGATTTTTAGTTAAAAAGGAAAAAGAGAGAAACTTAAAAGAAATAGGAAACTTAAAGAAAAAGGGAAACTTAAAGAAAAGGGGAAACGTAAAGAAAAAGACGAATGTCTAACTTACTAAGGAATCTTGCCTTTGGAACTTTCTATTTATGAAATCACCTAGGAATTAAGTAAGGTGTAAGTCATTTAAGAATTTTAAGAGAATTTTGGGACACTGAGGAGCATTTTTAGGAATGCTCTTAGGTGGATGAGGGAAATAGGAATATTTAAATTAATTAATAAAATTGATTTTCGAGTGAAACTAGGGGATCAGGTGACATGTGTACAGGGGAGGTTTTTCAAAATTAATTAAATGAAAAATCAATCTAATGAAAGTTTTGGGAAACTGATGACTAAGAAAACTCTGTAAAAAGTAGGGCGAAGGAGGCGTGGGGATCATCATTTGGCTTGTGTAACGTTACGCTTTTGAAATTTCAACTTGAATGAACTTTCTCTTGTGGGAGATGGGATACCTAGCTCGAGTAATGAGTGGTAGCTCAACCTTGTGAGGCAACATGGGTGCTAGAATTATTTGGTATTGCATGCATGGCCCCTTTGCGGACCGGGGGGATCAGGGGGAAGAAGAGTACCCCTAGCATTGGCTGGGAGGTACCGATGAGATCACATCAGTTAGCAAGCGGGAGCTGGATGTAGCACGCACGGGACAACGACTTCGGAGCATTCGCATTTGGCTATAGTATGCATGTATATATTTGTATTGTATGATAGTTAAATGATGTTCTTGCACCTTCAGTTAAGGTACTTCTACTGTGTTAAGTTTTATGTTTTATTCATCGTACACTATCCAGAGTTTTATTTTTATCCTTTAGCCAATTTGTCTTGATGATCCCACCATTTTATAATCAGAGAATTCAAATTAATCCCAGCCTTATGCTCACTGTATTTGATTTTATTTCCCATGGTGAACCCAGACTTTGACTACAATTACTTCTTTGCATTTTGTTTTTATTGATTTAATACGAAGAAAAAATGTTTTTTGATTTTTTGTTCCTTATCCTTTAAGTTATTAGTATGTGCCTGAGAAATCGGCCAGGAGCCGAATTGAATTTCTTTCACTCTGGTGTTAAGGATTTATATTCAAATGCCCTGTTTTCCTATGCATGGATAATAAGTGAAGGATAAATTTTCTCCCAACTATCTATCCCTTACTTATCTCTGCATTTTTCTTTTATGCAAAATCCATGTGTCCTTCCCAAAATTTTATCTCTGCATTTTCTTGAATGATAAATCTCTGCGCTTGAATCATAAACCTTTGTGTTTTGATTGATAAATCCTAGCATTTTTGGAAGGAAAATATCTACGTTTTGATTGATAAATCCCAACGATTTCGAATGCTAAACCTCTTCATTTTGATTGATAAATCCCAACGTTTTTGGATGGGAAAACTCTGTGTTTTTTTATTGATAAATCCCAGTGTTTTTGGATGGTAAAACTCTGCATTTTCGATTGATAAATCCCAACGTTTTTGGATGGAAAATATCTGCGATTTACCACTGTGATTCCACCCTGTGATTTTAGCACGATATCCCTACCTACTACTTAGCACTACGAATTTTACCACTGTGATTTACCACTGTCATTTTAACTCTGCAATTTCCTTTTTGAGAACAATATCAATTCTAGACAGATGTTTATTAATGGATGGAAATAATATTGTTGACAGTAAATATTAATGAACATCGATTTAATGGAAAACGATTTAACGGACTACATGGATATCATATATTAGACAACGTGGGTAATATATATTAGATTGTGTGGGTAATATATATTAGACTACGTGGGTAATATATATTATACATTGTGAGTAATATATATTAGATTGTGTGGGTAATATATCTTAGACTGCGTGGGTAATATATATGTTAGACAACGAATTAATGAACTGCGATGGTAATATATATGTTAGACAATGATTTAATGGACTGTGTGGGTAATATATATGTTAGACAACGATTATACATATGTTAGACATCGATTTAATGGACAACGAGTTTTATTAGGGATAACAATTCTTGTTTGGAAAACTATATTTAGACTGACTGAGATTTGGGGCTAGTGTTTCTCATTGAAATTGTCTCGACACTCCTGAGTTTCGTTTGGAACATTCTAGTTTCCTGAAAGTGATAGGGTATGTATGTGATTGTGGTGCATTTACAGAAATGGGTTGAAGGGGTTTGTTTCTTAATTTAATCCATTATCATTGACAAGATTTCACTAGTGAAGTCTATCTTATTAATTGTTAATTGAAAAGGAATGAAATGTAAAGGAGGTTTCATGCATTTACATGATGTTTGATATAATTTTTTATGTAATTAAGTAAGGATTTCAAAGTTTCATTTTCCCCATGGTTAATGTGCACTCCACGATTAATTTTTAATACACCTCACTTATATCTAATTATGTTGTAAGATAAGGAAATCATATACATTCAATTACAATGTGTAGGGAAAATCACATTTGGTCCATAAATAAAAAGAATGTATTAATGGATTTACATCCTCATTCATGCAAGGATAAGGGTTAAATTTTATCCTTTGTGCACCTTTTCATGTGCATTCATAGTTACCCCGTGTCTCGTTTAGATCGATTGATGTAATGAGTGTGTATGTTAACCTAGCCTTGGGACATGCGCTTTTGATGATGATGAGGTGATAATCGAATTGATGTTTGTAAATCGCATTGTAGCACTTGAATGTGACTTGTTCCTCACTCACCATGAAGGTTCAAGTTACCTATGTCACTTGATGTTGGTTGCATCTGGTTTATCTTGATGTTGTCCCATAGCTTATTCATTTTATTTGTTTATCTGTTTTTCGTGTGTTTCCCCCAGTCGCACGATGTGCTAAGTATGATAGGTCGTTATTTTATCGATTGCCTAACTTTCTTGCGTGGTGTTTGTCGTCAAGTTGTGTTGATTAATTGTTGTCGTTGGTACTTCCTGCTTTTAAAAAGAAAAAAAGAAAAAATAAATTTTCTCTTGCTTGCATCACATGTAGTCGCAAAGATGGGGTTGTAACATATGGTATCAGAGCAGGTTCAACCCCATGACTGCGGATCTCCATGCTTTCCACAGTAGTAAACCCTTGAGTAATAACCTAGCGCTAATTAAAACTTTAACGTTTCCATGCAATGATCTAGATTAGAAGATGCCACGGAGGTTCACAATGTGGTGCCATGGAAGGAGGTGTGATGCCTCCAGAAGTGCCCACGCCCTCAGAGTATAACCCCTGGGGAGACGAACAGGTTGTATAAATAGTTTTGGATGATGTGGTTGGGACGATGAGGTCCTTTCAATGGATGTTTGAGGCACTGATCGACCATTTGGATAGA
The DNA here is from genome assembly GCA_010110895.2 of Picea sitchensis. Classification (NCBI taxonomy): domain Eukaryota; kingdom Viridiplantae; phylum Streptophyta; class Pinopsida; order Pinales; family Pinaceae; genus Picea; species Picea sitchensis. The sequence goes on from SNQJ01S0010974.1 coordinate 36,875, forward strand.
TATGAGTCCACGGCGTCGACATCCCCTGAGAGTCCACTGCGTGCTCCATTCGGTACTGGTAGAATTCATTGAGAACTCGAGAAGGTCAAATTTCCTGAGTTCTTTGGTGCCCCGGATGACATAGTCGTTGAGGCATGGTTGGAGAATATGGTGATGTTCTTTGCACTTCGTGAATATAATTCCAACATGAAGGTATGCATGGCATACTTTCAACTAAAGGGGAGTGCTCTTCTATGGTGGAAGACGCTCCTGCCTCAATTGAACCTGGTTGTCGAAGATGTGTTATGGGAACTATTCAAGTAACGATTCCAAGAGAGGTATCTATCTAAGGAATTTGTTGAGCATCATTTCAATGAATCCAATGCCTTGTGACAGGGAGGCCATATGGTGCCCGAGTACGTGGCCCGATTCATGGAGCTACTTCGGTATGCTCCACACCTGAATACTGAGACTTAAGTTCAACAAGTTCATGTTGGGCCTTAATGTCAACATTCATGCAAAGGTTAGGATTATGATGCCTCATACCTTGCATGATGTTGTCCAGAAGGCCCTCATATCAGAGAAGGAGCTCATCACCGGAGGTCAAATAAGGACTCCAACAATACTAGATGGACAAGCATCATATGGTGCGCAACAGTATCAAACACCGACTAGACATTCACCAGGATATCGTGGTTTCTAGAGAGGATCCACTTTCACTACACCTCGGTGACCAACACCTTAGCAGTGGACTCCTTACCAAGGACCACAACACTAGCAGCAACGTCGAGCGTAACACCAACAGTCTAAGCATGTTCAGCAGAACAGACCAGGGTTCCAGGCCAGTGGGTCGTCAACTTCTACTTTGGGTACTGGGAGTACTATATCGAAGAAAGGGTGTTGGACATGTGGGGAACCACATTACCAGCATGACTTCCTAGCAGAGAGGACCAGAGCATATGGATCAGTCGAACCCACTACTATGGGATATTTGGGCAAGGACCATCAGATTCATGCAGCGGTGAATAACTGCTAGACAGAGCACTGATAGACTATGCTAGAGACGTCAGGTATCATCATTGACTAGACCCTTAGTATTTTGATAGATCTAGGTGCTACATAGAGTTTCATTTTTGGGGCACTGCTAAAGATAATTAAGGTAAAGGTAGTCGAACAAGATGAGTTTAACTTTGTAGAAATGGATTTAGGAGCCAAACAGAAGGTTGGTGAGAAGGTTACAGGTTGTAGCCTTAATAGGGGAGAGTTTTCCACTAGGGCAAACATGTACATCACAATATTAGGATCTTATGACGTCGTGATCAGTATGGACTAGTTTGAATGGCATGAGGCGATACTCAATTGTAAGACAAAACGATTGAGCTTGGTCGATGATGATGGACAAAAACGCGTGATTGTAGGTCAGAACCAGGGAGTTTCCCTGAGGCTAATCTCTTCCTTGTAGCTACGGAATATCTTGTGCAAGGGATGTAAGATTTATGGGATCCTTGCGTTAAACGAGAAGGGAGTAGCGGAAGGTATAGAACACCTTCCAGTGATGAGAGAGTTTGTGGATGTCTTCCCTAAGGAGTTACTTGGGATGCCGCCAGAGAGAAAATTGGAATTTACCATAGAACTAAAACCAAGGACTGAACCGATAACAAGAATGCCTTATCGGATGTCGATCCTAGAGTTACAATAGTTGAAAATGAAACTAGAGGATTTGTTCTACATAGGAATTATATGTCCAAGTGTGTCACTATGGGGTGCGCCTATTATTTTCATACGTAAGAAGGATGGGTCATGGAGAATCTGCATTGACTACCGTCAATTGAACAAGGAAACGATTAAGAATCAATATATGTTGCCAAGGATTGATAATCTATTTGATCAGATGAAGGGTGTGACGGTGTTTTCAAAGATTGACTTGAGATCAGGGTATCACTAGTTATGGATCAAGGAGGATGACATCCATAAGACTACCTTTAAGACGAGGTTTGGACATTCTGAGTTTACTGTTTTACTATTTGGATTAACGGACGCCCCAGGCGTATTTATGAGTTTGATGAATGGGGTGTTTCGCAAATACTTGGACAGGATCATCCAAGTATTCATTGACGCTACTTTTATTTACTCTCGAACGATGGAGGAGCATGACGAGCACTTGCACTTGGTACTACAGTGTCTATGAGAGAATACATTGTATGGGAAATTGTTTAAATGCTCATTTTATCAATCGAAGATTCACTACTTAAGGCATGTCATCTGCGACGAAGGTATCGTTGTGGATCCAACAAAATCAAAGATATTATGGAATGTTCTATGCCGATGAATTTCCCTTAAGTGCATAGATTCACATGTTTAGAGGGGTACTATCGATGGTTCATTGAGGGTTTTTCGAAGATAGCAAATCTGATCACGAAATTGCAGAAGAAGAACAAGAAGTTTGTTTGGATCGATAAATGTGCGGAAGCATTTTAGAGGCTCAAGGATCTATTGACAACAACACCGATACTAAAGGTACCTGACATGGATGCATACTTCTTGGTATGCACCGATGCATCCAAGGAATTATTAGGCAGAGTCTTGATGCAAGACGTTTGAGTGATCGCTTACATCTCGAGAAAGTTGAGACGGCATGAGGAGAACTATGCAACTCACAATTTGGAGTTGTTAGCCATTGTATATGCCTTGAGAGCTTGGAGACATTGCCTGATTGGATGGAAATTCAAACTAAAAATGGACCACTATGGTCTACAACACATCTTTACACAAAGCGACTTGAACGTGTGACAATGGCATTGGTTGGAATTGCTTAGCGAATACGATTTCAATATTACTTACATAAAAGGAACAATGAACAGAGTGGCAGACGCGTTGATTTGGAGACCATGCATATTTTCGGTGATGCCTCTTCAGACGAATCTACGTGAAAAGATTCTAACTTTACAATGCGATGATGACTGGTACAAAGAGGTTAAGGATTTTATCAGACAAAACACAATGATGGTACCAAAATTTGAAAGATTTACTATGGAAAATGACGGATTATTGAGATTTAAAGGTCGAATTTATGTACCACACAATGACGAGTTGAGGATTTTGATCCTAAACGAGGCTTACAGAGTAGTGTACATGGCTCACCCAGGAGTCACGAAGATGAGGAAGGACCTTAAACCCTTATTCTTCTTGAAAGGAATGAAGGAAGACATAGTCAACTACGTGGCCAGATGTCTAGAATGTCAGCAGGTGAAGGTTGGACATAGACATCCGACAGGACTAATACAGCCACACGCTATTATAGAATCTAAATGGGAGGTCATTTTGATGGATTTCATTGTTGGATTGGCACTGATGGAAAGGAGACATGACTTGATTTTTGTGGTATTCGACACTCTGACAAAGAATGCTCATTTTATTCCTATGCGTATGACATATCAGGCACCTGAAATAGATAGAGTTTTCATGAGTGATATTGTGAGGCTGCATGGCATGCCTAAAAGGATTATATTTGATCGAGGATTAGTGTTTACTAGACGATTTTGGAATAATTTCCAAGAGGCCTTGGGAAACCAACTTAACTTTAGTACCACGTATCACCCAGAGACAAATGAGCAGACCGAACGAACAAACCAAATCTTGGAGGATATGTTGCACATGTACATTATGGACCAACAAAAGCATTGGGAAGAATTCTTGCCACTGGTAGAATTTTCATATAACAACAGTTATCAAAACACCATTAAGATGGAGCCTTTCTAGTTTCTTTACGGGTGACCATGTCGAATGCCTTTGAGTTGGGATCGGCTTGAGGATAGGTTCATGGTGGGACTAGAAGTGATCCAATAAATGGAAGATCAAATACAAAAAATAAGAAAATGGATCAAAGAAGCGAAGGATCGGCATAAGAGTTATGTTGATGTGCATCTTGTCGATCGTAGATTGAAGTTGGCGATTGAGTCTTCTTGCAGGTGAAACTACATAAGAGTTCAATAAAGTTTGGAAATAGTTCTAAACTCTCTCCTAGGTTCATGGGACCTTTTAGGATTGTGGAAAGGAAGGGGCTCGTGGTCTATCGACTAACCTTGCCTAATTCTTTGAGAAGTATGCACGATGTTTTTAATGTATTTGTTTTGAGACATTATGTTAGTGATCCTACACATGTTATTGACATGAGTACCTTGCAGGTATCTGACGAGGGTGTGCTCACGGTGGATCCAATCTACATCCTAGAGCATCACATTCGATAGCTACGACAACGAATGGTATATCAGGTCAAGGACCAGTGGGACAACTATAGTCCACCCTCGGCGACCTGGGAGGACGCATAAGATATGCGTCAACAGTTTCCATTTTTGTTTGATAGATAGAATTATGATACTGTGATACACTCTATTTCGACACTTATATATTGTGAAACTTCAGGACAAAGTTTAAAACAAGAGGGGGTGTATGTAACATCCCTCTCTTGCCTGAACTGAGCGAACTTATTTTTTGAGGACACTTACGTACAAGTGATCTGAGTTATTATACTATTGGTTGTTTTGATTATGATTATGAGATATTGTGGATTTGATGATATGTTATTTTGATGTATTTACATAGACAGGTTCTATTTATTGGGTTCTCATGAGTGTGCAGGACTCTAGACATTGAGGATGCAAAGGCATCAATGAAACCCTTGGACTCTGGATCGATTCAGGGAGAGGATTGTTAGGGTTTGAATGTTGATTATGTGACATATGTACATATGATTAGATTTTATGATGATTGATTATTATTGCTGACGTGATTTGTTGATCGATGCAGGATGACGATAGCTTGCCGACCATACTCACATTTGGAGTAGAGGGGTCACGCACGACAACCAATGACATTGAGGGAGAGGTGTGGCAACACCCCTGCCACAACCTACTAACACTCCTGGCGTGGCTTGATTTGTAGGTTAATGATTACCTAGTTCGAAAATACCCACAATGTCGTAAGGGAAGACTGTGGCAATCGCTCATGATGATTCTAAGCGACGCAAAATAAGGCATGAGCCTTATTACTTAGAGGCCCTTAGTCTCCCACAAGATCACCTGGCGGAGTATTGACTCCAGGGGCTTGACGTCTATCAAATTTAGTCAAGATGCAAGTGGCACCCTTGGAGCACGTAGTGCGTCTTGAAGGGCACGTCGCGCAAATAAAATGGAAAGAGGTGAGTGGAACCCTTGGAGCATGTCACAAATAAAATGTAAAGAGGCAAGTGGAACCCTTGGAGCACGTAGTGCATCCTGAAGGGAACGTCATGAGTTTAACTCGTAAGTGAATAAACCTAGTGCCTAGAAAAATCTACCTCCTTAGGACGTAGTTGTCCTTAAAATGAATGATATGATACGTAAATTTTAAAAACAATATTTCCCTTAAAAATGTCGCCCAACCTAGTGAATTTAAAACCTACGTCTAAGCAGAACCTCTCAACAAAATTAATTAGACACATAACAAGAAGGGGGTAAAGAAATTCAAACTTTATTTATTAAGTAATTTTTTTTTATAATTGAGGATTAAATTTTTAAAAAGGGGTAATGGTTTTTTTATCTACATTTGCTAAATTAATTTTTAGTTAAAAAACTAAAGAGGGTAAATGGTTTTTTTTATCTACACTTGCTAAATTAATTTTTAATTAAAAAGGAAAAAGGGTAAATGGTTGTTTTATCTACACATTCTCAATTGAATTTTAGTTAAAAAGGAAAAATAGGGAAACTTAAAAGAAATAGGAAACTTAAAGAAAAATGAAAACTTAAAGAAAAGGGGAAACGTAAAGAAAAAAATGAATGTCTAACTTAGTAAGGAATCTTGCCTTTGGAAAATTCTATTTATGAACTCAACTAGGAATTAAGTAAGGCATGAGTCATTTAAGAATTCTAAGGGAATTTTGGGACACCGAGGAGCGTTTTAGGAATTCTCATAGGTGGATGAGGGAAATAGGAATATTTAAATTAATTAATAAAATTGATTTTCTGGTGCAACTAGGGGATCGAGCGACATGTGTATGGGGGAGGTTTTTCGAAATTAATTAAATGAAAAAGGAATCTAATGAGCATTTTGGGAAACTAATGACTAAGAAAAATCTATAAAAAGGATGGTGGAGGAGGAGTGGGGATCATCATTTGGCTTGTGTAACGTTACGCTGCTGAATTTTCTTCTTGACTGAACTTTCTCTTGTGGGAATTGGGATACCCAACTCGGGTAACGAGTGGTAGCTTGACCTTGCGAGGTGAACTGGGTGTTAGATTTATTGGGTATTGTGTGTGTGGCCCCTTTGTGGCTCGATATGATCAGGGGTAAGAAGAGTACCCCTATCATTGGCTGGGAGGTACCGGTGAGATCACGTCGATTGGAAAGTAAGATCTAGACAGAGCGCGTGTGGGACAACGAATTCGGAGCATTCACATTTGGCTATGGTACGCATGTGTATATTTGTATTGTATGATAGTTAAATGATGTTCCTGCGCCTTCAGTTAAGGTACTTCTACTGTGTTAAGGTTTATGTTTTATTCAGCATACACCATCCAAAGTTTTCCTTTTATCCTTCAATGAATTTGTCTTGATGATCCCAACGTCTTATGATCATAGAATTCAAAGTCATCCCAGCCTTATTCTCACTATATTTGATTTGATTTCCCCTTGAGAATCCAAAATTTGAATGCAATTACTTCTCTGCGTTTTTTTTTTTTGATTCAATACGAAAAAAAATTGTGTCTTGATTTTATGTTCCTTATCCTTTAAGTTATTAGTTTGTGCCTCAGGAATAGGCCAAGAGCCAAATCAACTGTCTTACACTCCGGTGTTAAGGATTTAGATTCAAATTCCCTGCTTTCCTGTGCATGGATAATAAGTGAAGGATAATTTTTTTCACAACTATCTATCCCTTACTTATCTCTGCGTTTTTATTTTATGCATAATCTTTGCGTCCTTCCTAAAATTTTATCTCTGCACTTTCTTGAATTCTAAATCTTCGCGCTTCACTGATAAACGTTTGCGTGTTTTTATTGATAAATCCAAACATTTTTGGAAGGAAAATCTATGCGTTTTGATTGATAAATACCATCGATTTCGAATGGTAAGCCTCTACATTTTGATTGATAAATCCCATCATTTTTGGATGGTAAAACTCTGCGTTTTTGGATGGTAAAACTCTCCGTTTTCGATTGATAAATCCCAACATTTTTGGATGGAAAATCTTTGTGATTTACCACTATGATTTCAGCACGACATCCCTACCTACTACTTACCACTACGATTTACCACTGTCATTTTAACTCTACAATTTCCTTTTTGACAACAATATCAATTCTAGATAGACGTTTATTAATGGATATAAATAATATTTTTGACATTAAATATTAATGAACAACGATTTAATGGACTGCGTGGGTAATATATATTAGACAACGCGGGTAATATATATTAGATTGTGTGGGTAATATATATTAGACTGTGTGGGTAATATATATTAGACAATGTGGGTAATATATATTAGATTGTGTGGGTAATATATATTATACTGTGTGGGTAATATATATGTTAGACAACAAATTAATGGATTGCGTGGGTAATATATATGTTGGACAACGATTTTATCGACAACGATTTAATGGACTGCGTGATGACTGCGTGTATAATATATATGTTAGACAACGATTATACATATTTTAGACAACGATTTAATGGACAATGAATTTTATTATGGACAACGATTCTTGTTTGGACAACTACATTTAGACTGATTGAGATTTGGGGCTGGTGTTTCTCATTGAAATTGTCTCAACACTCCTAAGTTTCATTTGAAACATTCTAAATTCTTGAAAGTAATTGGGTCTGTATGTGATTGTGGTGCATTTATAGAAATGGGTTGAAGGGGTTTGTTTCTTAATTTAATCCATTATCATTGACAAGATTTCACTAGTGCAGTCTATCTTATTAATAGTTAATTGAAAAGGAATGAAATGTAAAGGAGGTTTCATGGATTTACATGATGTTTGATATAAATTTTTTATGTAATTAAGTAAGGATTTGAAAGTTTCATTTTCCCCATGGTTAATGTGCACTCCACGATTAAGAATTAATACACCTCACTTGTATATAGTTATGTTGTAAGATAAGAAAATCATATACATTCAATTACAATGTGTAGGGAAAATCACATTTGGTCCATAAATAAAAAGAATGTATTAATCGATTTACACCCTCATTCATGCAAGGATAAGGGTTAAATTTTATCCTTCGCACACCCTTTCATGTTCATTCATAGTTTCCTTGTGCCTCGTTTATATCAATTGATGCAACGAGTGCATATGTTAAACTGGACTTGGGACATGCACTTTTGATGATGATGAGGTGATAATCAAATTGATGTTTGTAAATCGAACTGTAGCGCTTGAATGTGATTTGTTCCTTGCTCACCATGAAGGTTCAAGTTACCTGTGTCACTTGATGTTGATTGCATCTTGTTGATCTTGATGTTGTCCCATAGATTAGTCGTTTTATTTGTCTATTTGTTTCTCATGTAATTCTCCCAGTCGCATGATGTGTTAATTATGCCAGGTAGTTATATTACCGGTTGCCTGAATTTCTTGCGTGGTATTCGTCATCAAGTTGTGTTGATTAATTGTTGTCATTGGTACTTCCTTGTTTTAAAAAAAAAAAAAATTGCAAATATGGGGTTTTTACACTAGAGATGTACTCATTATTCTCCTTTAGGAGATATTCTTGTTTTTTGTTTCCTTTTGTTTTCTTGTTCCAGACATGTTAACAAAAAAGGAAGAGGTTTATCCTTCAAAAGGAGTCACTTGACTCAGAGTGAATCAAAACTATTTGAGAAAAAGGAAGAATAGAACCATCATTGAGGCAACCAATGAAATAAGGCATGATGAGAATCTTTCAATGATTCTATGGGGAAAATCATGCATGACACAATATATGTTCAAAACAAGAGTCTTCACCAGACTTTGAAAAACTTAACTCCTGAAGAACCCTTCACCGGACTGAAGCCTGAGATTGAACACTTCAGGATATCTGGGTGTCCAGTCTATTTTCATGTACCCAAATAGAAGAATTCCAAGATATACCCTTCATGGAGAAAGGATACATTTATGGATAACAATGAACCTTCAAATACATTCCAAATCTACATCCCTAGTGAGAGACAGATTGAGACAAGCAGAGATGTTGTCCCTGAAGAAGAGATAGCCTTTCAAAGATCTAGAGAATCTCAGATGGAGATTGACAGTGAGACAATACCTTATCCCCCTTCAACAGTTGAGAGGGAAACATATGTTATTCCAGCTGATCCAGTTGCTCCAGTTGATATATTTAGAGATATTTTAGTAGGGCATAAAAGGTCTTCCTAGGCTCACTTTGCAGGAGGAAGAGAAGCATACAATCCCCTCAAGGCACATCCTTATAAAGAAAAAGAGATTTTTCTATCTATCCTTCAGTCATGAGCCACTTCATTGATTCTAAGCCTCCTTGTATTAGAGTAGCAACAAGAGAACAGGTATGGAAATATGTCATAACAGAAGAATACCAATATATATTAAAGAATGATGTATGCAATATTGTTCACAGACCAAAAGGGAATTATGTGGTGACTTACAATAGGATCTATAAGATCAAGCATGCAACCTATGGAAATGTCAAGGAATACAAAGATATATCTATAGCTAGAGGATTCTCACAAATAGAGGGAGTTGTCTATAATGAGACACTTGATCTAGTAAGCCTGATACACTTCCATCTGTACTACCATCCATGAGTTGGAAACTATATCAGATGGATGAATT
>SNQJ01S0010974.1:65469-89169 GCA_010110895.2 Picea sitchensis
AGCCTGCAATCGCTCACAATCATTGATATTGATAGATCAACAGATCAACGATGCATATTGATCCCGCTATGAATGAGCATCTTCACATTGCAGGGATCAGAAAGGAAATTAAAGTATCTTCTAGTTGTGAACCCACAAACTCTTGTGACCATTGATCTTTGAGTAGGAGACACATGTCAGGAGATCTCATACTCCATGAGAAAGCAAGCAGAAGTTGAGTAAGTAAAGGACTCCCGAAGGCACGAAGTCCGAACTCCTGAAGTAAATCTTGGTTGTACAAAATAAGAGGCCACACGTCACCAAATATCTGACTTTGAGAATTCGACACTTCAGAGAATTGCGCGAGCAATAGGAGAAAAGGGCATGAAGCCCAAACTCATGAAGTAAATATCGGTTATCCAAAATAAGAGGCCATGCATCACCAGATCTCTCACTTTGGGAATTTGACACTTCGGAGAACTGCGTGAGCACAAGGAGAAAAAGGCTCGAAGCCCGAATTCCTGAAGTAAATCTCAGTCATCCAAAATAAGAGGCAACGCATCACCAGGTCTCTCACTTCGGGAATTCGACACTTCAAAGAATTGTGCGAGCAACAGGAGAAAAAGGCTTGAAGCCCGAACTCCCAAACTAAATATCGTCCGTCGAAAATAAGAGGCTAGACGTCACCAGATCTCTCACTTCAGGGATACTACACTTCGAAGAATTGTGCGAGCAATGCATTGAAAAGGACCGAAACCTGAACTCCTGAAGTAATTGTGAGTCGTTGATCTTCGCAGCAGGAAAAAGGGTCCATCCAAGAGCGATGGGTGGCAACAAAAGTAGGGATTTCCTAAATAGAATATTGCAACCAGATCGACAACCATGCTTCATTGTGGGGACGGACCATGCTCGAACGATAAAATTCTTAATAGGTCTCGCAATTGAAACCATGGTATAATGAAAGAGCTACATGACGGAAGGTGGTGAATTGCAGGCTCAAAAGCGGTGTGCATCCAAACCTTTTATGACGGTCTCGCAATCACATGCTTATATAATGAAAAATTTGAGAGAAGCATATGGTCGCCACCTACACCTTAAGTTGTGTTCTGATCCTGAGGAGAATTCAGTTAATGAAAAAGAACTGGTAGTTGAAGCCTCAGCTCAGTCCATAAGTGGGAGGCATGGAAGCTATGGCCGAGGAGACAGAGATGTCAGCCTGAGGTACCACGATGGACGGTTTTTTTTTGCAGACCCATGTTGATTTGAGCTTGCGTCTTATAGGAGAAAACATGCATAGTCTAATAGAAGGATGCACAGTGAAAGCATTGAACGAGATAGCCAGGTCACACTCCTGATAGTTGTGGACTAATCTGATATAAATAGATTAGTTTAGATTTTGTAAAAGGGTTTTTTCAGAGGTTGGAGAGCCGAGAGATTTTTTAGGAGCAGGGATCTGTATTTCAGTTTGTAAGCCTAAGGGCTTGGATTGTAAATATTATGTTATTGAAGATTCCTTTGTATTATTTTTATCATACCGTCTTCTTAGTTTACATGTTGTTTTGTTTCTTCTTGTCTAGTTGTAATATATGTGATTCATGGATTCTTGAGGCGGTGGAGGAATTGTTGCCATCATGCCCATCTTTCATGGTTCATCAGAACTTTCTATTTTTCTTCTTGTTTGGGTGTAGAATCTCTCTAATTTATGGATTCCTGAGATGATGGAGGATCTGTTGCCATCATGCCCATCTTTCATGGCTCATTGGATAATTGTTTTTTATTCTTGTTTGGATGTAATCTCTCTGATTTATGAATTCCTAAGGTGATGGAGAATCTGTTGCCATCATGCCCATCTTTCATGGTTCATCAGACCTTTATGTTTTCCTTCTTGTTTGAGTGCAACATCTCTCTAATCTATGGATTTCGGAGGCGATAGAGGATCTGCTGTAATCTTTCCCATTGTTTATGGTTTTGGACTCAGACATTTTCTGTCTTCTTTCTCCTCATCACAACATAAATACTATTGTCTGATAGGCAGTTTAATTGCCTTAATTATTCATGATACTTATGACTCCATATCCCAATGGTCGAGGACTGATCTGCATTTACTTATATTATCTTTTCCTCTCTCTATAGTCTTATAGATCCACCTACTCAAACCATTTTAATCCATTTTACCCTTTGTTTGATGGGTACTGGGCTTATCCTCTTGCATTCATAGGATGACTCTCAGTGCTAACATTAATGGCGTCGCTGTCGGGGATGGAAGTGAAGATACCTTCCCTAGGAGAACGACAATGACCAGATCTGATCTTTGATGGTGAACAAAGACCAGACACATTTAGACTGTATATCATTCACCTGGCAACTCCATGATTAAAGAATCCAGTGGTGAATCCAAAGTTTTAAGAAGTCATATTTTCATATGGAATCCATTTTGTCTCAAATATTTTCACCTTTTAAATCCTCTTTTGTTTCTGATTTTCCAAATGTTGTTCTTACTATGGATGAGTGGGGTGATGTTTTGCCCATATTTAGAGAACATAGAGATGACAACCCTACATAGCATCTTCTTGAGTTTCATGAACTCATGCATCAGTGGGGAATACATCATGAGGATGTATTAATGAAGATGTTCATGTACTCATTAGAATGATATTCTCATGAGTGGTATCAATCCTTGCCCCCTTCTAGCATCTCCTCCCTAGAAGAATTTCATGCAGCTTTCAATATTCATTGTCAAAAGTTTTATTCCAGTTGATTTTTCATAGATGTTGTGAGGAGTATACAGACTGTGTTCAAGATATAGTTTATTATTATGAAGGCTGTGAGAGTGAAGAATATGCCTTGGATGAGGAATCAACTCTTTCTCTTCCTTGTTCATCTGCATCAAATGAAAAATGTGTTTATTGTCTCAGTAAGGAAAGTGCATAAATTGAGTCTAACGTGGAAGATGATATTCTTTGTAACCCTCTCCCTAAAAAGCCTAGATATTAGCAACTTATTTTTGACTCATATGATGGTGATAAGATATTTCTTCCTGGATTGAATCTTGACAAGCAGCCTATGTTTAATAATGAAAAACAGTTTTCTCATGTTGGGCAGAAGATGCCTCTTGGTATGTCATTCAAGGATCCTCCTTTGTTTGATCATTATGGAGAGAGTGAAGAATATGTTGAGGTGTCTTTTGTCTTAGAATCATAAAGCATTGCAATACAACCTTCTAATGAAAGAGGCATCCATTGGTATACATGAGGAGATTTTTTTCCATTTGCTATCAAATGTTATTAGAGAAGACAAAGGAGAAGTGGATCAGCATCCTACACCAACCTTTCACTCACCTTTTCTTTCCATAGACATTCAAACAGATGTGAGAAACTATAAAGAAGAGTAGGCTTTATGTTACCAATCTAGTAGGTTTTATCACCTATTTTATGACCATGTGGAGGAGTACATGGAGTTTCATTTTCTCCATGTATAGAAAGCCTCAAGCTTTGTCATACCTTGGACATTGTGGGGTAATCTGAAAAATGTAATTATTTTGCTCTCACAGTTTTATTATCTCTTGTTGATCAGTGGTAGAGTAAGAAATTTTTCATTTAGGAAGTTACTTGAGTGGCTCTGGTGGAAGTTTGTTATCACCTAGCCTACTGTAAAATTCAGTTAGTCTAGGATTGCACATAAATAATCTCCTTTTGGAGCATGTTTGTTTTCTTTTTTTTGTGAGTTAAGTTGTGTACATATCATCTTGATGTCATCGGCGAAATATTTTTGAGCTCAACCCCACAACCCAACAACTAAGGAACTGGAACTGCACGTTCTTTGTAGCTCGCAAAGAGCATGCCAACCCCTGTGGAGCCAAAAAATTTCACATATAGTTGTCAAGGGTAGCAGGTCATCTAAAGTCTGTGGTCTCCACAAGAAATGTCCAAGCACATCCCTTTTTGGGTTCAAAATACTGGCAGGCGAAAAAATTCATTTTTAATCCGTAAGATATGAGTGAGAGAAATATGAGCTGTCAGATCAACAATATTAAGTCACGACCATGAGATCTCATCGGAGAGAAATTGATGTTGGGGAGGCATTGCGGGGATTGGGATAGAAATTAAAGTTTCCACAAGTTGTGAGCCCATAATCGCTCACAATCATTGATCTTGCTAGATCAACAGATCAACGATGCATATCGATCCCGCTATGAATGAGCATCTTAAAATTGCGGGGATGAGAAAGGAAATTAAAGTATCTGCTAGTTGTGAACCCACAATCTCTCGTGGCCATTGATATTTCAGTAGGAGACACATGTAAGGCGATCTCGTACTACGAGATAAAGAAAAAAGAAGTTGAGTAAGTAAAGGAGTCTCAAAGGCCCGAAGCCCGAACTCTCGAAGTAAATCTTGGCCATCCAAAATAAGAGGCCACGTGTCACCAAATCTCTCACTTCGACAATTTGGCACTTCGGAGAATTGCGCGAGCACCACGAGAAAAATGCCCAAAGACCGAACTCCCAAAGTAAATCTCGGTTGTCCAAAATAAGAGGCCATGCGTCACTAGATCTCTCACTTCTGGAATTCGACACCTCAGAGAATTGCGCGCGTGGTAGGAGAAAAGGGCCCCAAGCCCGCACTCCCAAAGTAAATCTGAGTCCTCCAAAAGAAGAGGCCACGCGTTACTAGATCTCTCACTTCAGGAATTCAGCACTTCGGAGAATTGTGTGAGCAGCAGGAGAAAAAGGCCCAAAGACCGAACTCCCGAAGTAAATCTCGGCCATCCAAAATAAGAGGCCATGCATCACTAGATCTCACTTTAGAAATTCGGCACTTCGGAGAATTGCGCGAGCTGTGCATTGAAAAGGCCCAAAGTCCGAACTCTCGAAGTAATTGTGAGTCGTTGTTCTTCGCAGCAGGAAGGGGTCCATCCAAGAGCGGTGCGTGGCAACAGAAGCAGGACTTTCCCAGAAAGAAGATCGCGATGAGATTGATGACCATGCTTCATTGCAAGGATAGAACATGCTTGAACGATAAAATTCTTGAGCGGTCTCGCAATTGAAACCATGGTATAATGAAAGAGCTACCTGGCATAAGGTGGTGAATTGCAGGCTCAAAAGAGGTGTGCATCCAAACCACTTATGACGGCCCCGCAATCATGTGCTTATATAACAATAAATTCAAGAGAAGCACGTTGCCGACCCCTAGACATTAAGCCGCGTTCCGATCCCGAGCAGGATTCAGTTAATGAAAAAAGACTGGTAGTTGAAGCCTCATCTGAGTCCATAAGTGGAAGGCATGGAAGCTATGGTCGAGGAGACAAAGTTTTTAGCCCGAGGTACCATGATGGACGGTTTCTTCTTGCAGAACCATGTTCATGTGAGCTTGCGTAGGAGAAGCATTAAACAAGATAGTGAGGTTACACTCCTTGTAGTTGTGGACTAATATGATATAAATAGATCAGTTTAGATTTTGTAAAAGGGTTTTTTCAGAGGCTCGAGAGCCGAGAGAGTTTTTAGAAGCAGGGCTATGTATTTCAGTTTGTAAGCCTAAGGGCTTGGACTGTAAATATCATGTTATTGAAGATTCTTTTGAATTGTTTTTATCATACCGTCTTCTTAGTTTACATGTTGTTTTGTTTCTTCTTGTCTGGTTGTAATATCTCTGATTCATGGATTCGTGAGGCAGTGGAGGATCTGTTGACATCATGCCCATCTTTCATGGTTCATCCGACCTTTCTGTTTTTTTCTGTTTTTCTTCTTGCCTCGGTGTAGCATCTCTCTGATTTATGGATATGGCTCATCGGATAATTTATGTTTCTTCTTGTCTCGATGTAATCTCTCTGATTTAGGATTTGTTTCCATCATGCCAATCTTTCATGCTTCATAAGACCTTTCTGTGATCTACTGTCATCTTGTCCATCTTTCATGGTTCTGGACTCATACATTTTATGTCTTCTTTCTCCTCATCACCACATAAATCCTTTTGTTTGATAGGCAATTTAAATGCCTTTGTTATTCATGTTACATTATTCATGTTACTTCTGTTATATTTTCCTCTCTCTAGAGATCCACCTACTCAAACCATTTTAATCCATTTTACCCTTTGTTTTGATGGGTACTCAGCTTATCGTGAGTGCTAACACATGACATATTGTTCATTTCTTTTATGCTATAGCATGAATATTAATTATTACATGTGAGTCTTTCATGCTTCTTTGTTAATTAAATGTCATCATAATTCTAAAACAATTCCAGAATCAGGGACTCTCTTCCACCAAATGAAACTTGGTCTAGGCCTTACCGATAGATGAGGCAACTCCTCCTCCTTCCTTACGGGAGCAGATCCACTCCTCTTCCCGTGAGTGCGACCAGATCAACCCTCGGCCCTCCTTGGATTTCTCTGTTCGGCCCAACAAACTTACAAACACCTCTAACGACTCTTGTACTCTTCTTCTGCAAGCACAACTAAAGCTAGGATCAGGTTCTCCTTGGGTTCTCTTCGAAAGACGGCTAGAGTTTTGGCGGCTAGTCTCAGAGAAAACTTCCTTTTTCAAACTCTTTCACCCTAATACCACTTGTTGGTATTTAAGAGCCTGAATATAGTAAGAAATGCAACAAATATGACAACTAAGACAAATAAATAACTGGATAAAGCAAGAAATTTACTTAGTAAAACTCTCATGGTGTTTCAAGGAAATATCAGGAAAAGGTATGTGTATCTCTTATTATTCAATTCAATATGGGCTTATAATCAGGTTTACAACATTACAAATTCTTTCAGTCTTCATAAATATACAATAGGATATATAGTTACATCAGTTCAAGAAGCACCATGGATTCAAAAACTCTTCAAAAAAAACTCTGTTTGTTATATAAACCACTTCCATTACATTTATAAATTTACTAAGGTAAACTTGGTTTTACTGTAACTTCTTGGAATCTTCTTGTCATAATTCCAATAATGCATTGGTGTTTCCTAAGAGAATAAAGGGAACTTTCTACACTACAAGGTTCATGTTGAGGCTAATAGTAAAACTACAACAATTGAAAAGATTCAACCAACCAAAAGGATGCATGATTTACGATAATAGGATGGATCACTTTAATGAGCAAAGTCTACAAGACATGCAGTGTGCCCTCCAAACGAATGGTTATAGGCATGAATTTTAACTCTAATTCTTTTTTCTGAATCGTGTGTTGGATAAATATGCAAGAGTTAAGTTTAAATTTAAAAGAGAATTGAAATCGCTGTAAATCTAAGAATATGAAATTAAAAAAAGACTTCACAAATACGATTATGTTCATAAACATATTATAAATGTCAAAACAATTAAAAACATATTATAAATGTCAAAACAATTAAAAAGAAAGCAAGATATTTGTTGTAAATGGTACGAACGCATTGCTAAAAGTCCAGCAAAATATATCGAACAAATTTGTCTTTGCATTCATTATTTCTAAATCATCGAAATCAAAATCATCGACATTCGAAGGCTTTTACTATTACAGATTTATCTAAACTATTAGCCTTGAGAAGTCATTGACATCTGATCTGAAGGGTGCTCTAAAATCCAAGTGTTGGGTATCCTCTTAACCGATCTGTATATAGCACCAAATCTAGAGAGAGAGATGGGTTTGAAGCTTTCCAATCGAAGGTTCGTCTTGTCTTTTTTCTCTTCACTTCTTTCTTTAATTTCATCCAAAATCTACCATACTAGACCGATTCTCCATGTATAACTGTTTCAATGTGATGCTGGATGCTTAAATGATTATCATCAAATTAGAAACATTAATAACCCTGCAAGAGAGAGGCACTATTAGAAAACTTAAGACCAAGCTTATTAAGATGATGACATGCCTTACAACCATACATTTTCGGGTTGATGGAATGCCACTTTTAGAAAACAGATTTCTGAATTCTGTAGGCATACCAGATCTAGGGCTTTATTCATTTGTTGCGGCAATCATTGCTCCTTCCTTTACCTCGACCTGTTAATTGAGTTTCCTACCTACCTCAACCTTATCCTGCGACCTAGCTATTGTTGACATCGTTGCTCATTATCTATTGTTTTGGAAAACTCATTTGGGTTAAGGTTATGGCTTTAACAACAAACATTTCTGTATGCAAACTTTGCTTTGTGGCAAGTGAATACCTAGTTGATAACATAATACATTCTGATCATATATTTGAAAAACGTGCAAAAACGCCCCAAAAAACCCTCCGAATATTCCTTATTTCCCTGGATCGTTTTCTTTCACCAATCCACTATCAAATTTCAGTTATACAAAGGCTTCTGATGCTGATTTGGCTTGTTGTATAAGGCCAAGTTTCATATTCCTCTTGCTGGACAGTAAACCTAACTTAAACTTTACCTCAAGTCTCTCAAACGGCCTTTTCAAATCTGTGAATCGTTGCATATTCATTTGTAGACAATAAGGGGGTCAAATTCTGAGTGTGTTATGGCTGTAAAGGTTCGTGAAGTTCGTGCTCGTGTGTGCTGGCACGATCTTATTCAAGTGTTTAACCAACTGCAAGATCAGTGCATTTTTCTTCGGAGTGCCCTAACTGGTTAGGCAAGTTTATTTGCGATGCAGTTTTGAATTTTCGGTTTATTTAGAAGTCTGATTGATTTTCTGAACATTTTAGTTGGTTTAAAATGGAACAAAACTCTTGAAATAAAGTTTTGAAATATATGGAACTTTCATCCAAGCCAAACTCAGACTACCCCTGAAAATCTGACCAGATTCAAACCCATTATTTTACCTGAAAAGAGGAAAGATTACTCGCTAATTAACTTACTCATTTTTCTTCATATCTTTGCTGATTATGAAGGTTGATCACCATCAATTCAAGTGTTTGACCAACTGCAATATCAGTACATTTTCTTCATATCTTCGCTGATTACGAGGGCTGATCAACATCACTTTTAGGGTTTAGTGTCCCGTTATATTATTTTCAAGGATAATTGGAAACATGCTTCGGTGATTAAATTACTTACAAAATTGGTAAAAGAGTTGCTTTAGAAGGCTTATACTTTAAATTTCTTATTTTGTCTTCTGTTAGGGTACGGGGTTTTATGCCGTTCTTATCATTTTTGGAAAAAAGACTAACATCCTAAATTAAGTTTTATGGTTTGATTCTATCAAACTCTTGGTTTTCACATCTTTTCACAATTATCATTATAACCACATAACTTGTAGCTCATTAGAGGGGCCTTGGTTGTGGCTGGGAAGGTGTCCGGGCATGCATTAGTGGAAGGTTGTTGAACTGACACCTGGTAAGGAATATGGATGGTACTCTTTAAAATAATGTAAATAAAAAAAACTTAAATACAGTAAAAGAAATCAAAGCATAGTAAAAGAAGGGTTCAGTTTTCATAAACTAATTACGTCGAAAGGCGTACACCTATTGATAATGGGCACAATTAATGATCTTTTATTAATGATCTTTTAACCTTATTTAACCTTAAACCCTAATCTAATGGCTATGCATTTCCATTTATCAACCTAATGCAGTCAAACGTTTCATATTGAAGGCACGCCGCAAGTTAGCCGCAAGTTAGGGGCTGTGCTAGTTTATTAATCATTTAAAAGTGGTAATTATATATCCTTATAGTAATTTTATAATGTGATTAGGTAAATGTAAAAAAGAAAAAAGTAATCAACAATAAATTTGACTCATTGATTTCTGAGGAAGACTAAGAATATACCAGCATTTTCAATCCACAGCCATCAGATTAGAATTTAAAGTTAAAAGATCATTACTTGTGTTCATTGCCAATAAATTACTCCTATCCACATAATAAAAATAAACTTATCCCTAAAACCGACCAGCATTATAAAGAACGGTCTTCCACGCTGAAATTGTCCGCGACATGCACGCAGCCTTATACCTTTTCAAGCTCACTCCATTCGGACGGGGTACTCTGTGATAAGAACGGAACCTTGGTGGATGGCTTGACAATCCATTAGCTAATTAATTAGGGTTTAATATTTGCTATATTGATTTCGAGAGTAAATGCCAAACGGATTGATCATCATCTTTGCCTGGTTTTATTTAATTGGAAGTATTAAATAATTTGCCTTTCCAGCCATTTTCCAAATGAAATGCCCACCTATGTTAGACTTTCCAACCTGGAGAGCAATATTGTTGAGACCTTATCGTACTAGGGTTAGAAATATAACCGTCCAATAGCTCGTCCAATAGCTGTAGCAGTAATCTAGCATAAGTTAGACAAAAGCTTAAACCTAGTATGAATATAAAAGAAGAAAGTTTAGTAAATAAGATCTAAATATTCAAATCAACAGATTTATTATTTGTTGAACTTGATTCAAGCATTGAAGAACAGGGATAATTTTTTTCCTTCGGCTTTTTCTAATGATCGCCATAAAACGAACTCCCTAACCGACCAAGCAATATGTTGAAGGCCTGCAATCTGATACTTATCTAAGTTGTGTTATGAAATAATGTCAAGCTGGTTCATATTTGTTATAAGAAGTCAAAGTTGTGCGTCCTCCACCTATACAAGAAATTTCACCTACACAGTTTCATGAAGAACAAACGGTCGATAAATTTCACCTACACAGTTTCATGAAGAACAAACGGTCGATCTGGTCTGGATGTTGGAATATAAATAATACCTATTTATTTTGGAATGACTAGTATCTTTTATCGTCTCTCACTTGCATTATTGGATTTGAATCCCCGCGATTTTCATTTCTGCCTAGGGTTTCAAGCCAGGACCTATAAGCATGCAAGGGTTGAACAACAATAAATGCTAGTTGTAGATAAGCAGTTACAGGCCACACATGCTCTTTCTCATTGTTGCCAACTCACAACCAAAGTTCACTAGATATAACGAAAAGAGCATTTACCCACCCACATGAGCATCACATATTTTAATCTCCTCCACAACTCACCCAATTCTCTTTTGTCGTTCAAATTATTTCATAGCCTATCATTACCATCCTTTGTCATAGGATGAGTAAGATCGAGTGACTCTTTTCTCCTATGCGCATGAAGGAACAAATCGTCTCCCTCTCTTGAATGGATGGAGGCATAACCCTAAATTTTTACTGCCAATTAATTTTATTTGGCTTGTTACTTTGTTTTATTAACTGGCTTTTATTGTATTTTATTTAGTTGTGTATTATTAGTATTGAGTATAATTGGTTTAGATAAAAAAAAAATTATCAAAATTAAAACATAAAAAAACTGTATAATTAAAAATGCATGTAAGATTAAAAACAAAAATAATTTCAGAACTAATATCTTTACTAAAATATATATTTGCATATAAATTCATGAGTGACAATACATGGAAGGCAAGTTGTCTAAAGAGAAGTGGTGGTATGTGTGATTTCATATATATATATATATTTAATGTTGATGATATATAGAGTATATTATGCTTAGAATTTATTAGTAATAAAAAATTTATGTTTTATTTTCATGATAACATATTGTTTTTCCTATTTAAATTATATATAGTTATTATTAAGAAAATGGAGATTTGATATTTTGTTAATAAAAAATGATAATAAGAGCATTAATAAAATATGAAGTTATATATTTATTTATGTGTATTATATTGTAAAGTGTTAATGATTCTTTTTATATAGTTTGTGGGGGAATTTATATTCTTGATATAAATTAGTGATATTTAACTATGAAATTTATGATTAACAACATATCAAAAACAATAAATTCCAAGGAAAAGTATTGTACAAGTGCATGGTTAAAGAGAAATAATCTATTGAGACATTCCATTTTAGTGGTAGGCCAAAAATCCTTTTGAAATTTCATTGAGACAAAGGAAACCTTCAAATTCAATAGATGTGTGCAAAGGGAAAGGTAGCTACATTATCTAGTTTAGCACTGAAAGTGAAAATGAGAAAAGCTAGAAATACCATTTAAAATGCCATTTGAGTTTTCCATGCTAGCATAGTGTTTCCATGGTGGATGTATGCTTTTTTAGAGTGATTATGACATTGATTAGAGAATTTAATGAAGTGAATTAGAATTCTAAACATGCAAATGTGCAAGGAAGTGCGCTTAGATTGCTTTTGGAAAACATGTTCTTAGATTGATTTTGGAAAACATGTACAAAGTATCAGAATGTTGTAGTGCTAATCATAGTCATAGCTATGAATAACCCCCCCAAAAAAACACTATATGTCCACCTTTTTTTACAATATAAACAAATAGGTTGGAAAATGTTGTTCACAAAATTACAAAGTACTATGGGCATGTGAACACAAAACTGAGATCTTTTTTCAATCATCTAGTCCCTTGGACAAATGCAGAGCTTGAAAACATTGATGAGTCTTATTGCATACAATAGTTTTTTTTCTTAAAACTATTGTCTTTAGGCCATGCAACCTTGGATTGTGCTTATTTTTATTTATAATTCATGAATTTGTCTACTCGTTGCATTCACCCCATTGACAACGCTAGTATGGAAATATGACTTTGGTTTTAGGGTTTGGTCCAAGAATTGTGTTAAACGATACATTTTTTGAGGCCCTTATGGATTGTCAACTCACACCAACTTTAAAGGTTGAATCACGCCTAATAATTTTATCAAGATTTAGGGTTGCCTCTATGCATTGTCAACTAAGACCAACTCTAAAGATTGAATCATGCCTAATAACTTTATCAAGATTTAGGATTGTGTTATTATGATGCATATTCATAATCGCCAAGAATTCTATTGATATTATATGTTGCTAGTATTTTTATTGAATGGTTTTCATAGTGCCACTTAGGATAAAAAACCCTAGATCAATATATGAGTGAGATATTTGTCATCATGATTAGCACACATATCTTCTTGCATAATATTGTAATGATGTAAGTTGAGAAGACACAAAGTCGAACATGGATAGTCTCGAAGTTCTATTAGTTGAAGGTATTTCTAGATAATATATAGAATTGAGTAGATTATAACAAGAGACAAATGATCTTTTAGATTGGAGTGTGTTTTTATATGCTCAAGATTTATCGATATATTATCCATATGGATGAGTTATTTTTTTTTCTTAGGATTTCTTCTTTCTCTAGTTTCTTGTAATAATCTTAATCCATTTCCTACAATTACTCTCAAGAAACAATCTTAATCCATTTCCTACAATGAATATATATAAGTATGGTTATATTTTAAGTTTATGTTATGATAATTATACTTATATGTTGAGAATGTTGAGAGTTGAGAATGTTAAATGTAGATATTATGTAAATATTTTAATCTTGGCTTTGTTGAGCATGCTTAAATGCTTGAATCCAACTATATATCCCATATTTTTATCTCCACTAGAATGCTACACTATCTTCATTTTGTTTACGGAATTACATATGGAATTTACTCACGCATTTCAAAGAGAGTGAGTTATGATATTGGTTAAGGATATTAGGTAGTCCTTAAATATGCAATATTTTGCATGGAAGGACATTTGGGAGAATATATATGATAGTATAGTTATTGTTTCATTTGGTGATGGATTGATTATAGGTTAGTATTGTTATTGTTTCATTTGGTGATGGAATGATTATAGGTGGGGAATGTGAGTAAGTCATTCATCATTTATGAATTTGGTTCATTGCCATCTAGAATGTGTGTTATCTCCTACACTATTTGAGGTGACAGTTTTTGTCCCTCTGTCTCATAGCAAGCTTGGGAAGGGTGGTGTCTATAGTTGATGCATAAAACTAAATAAAACAGATCCTACAAATCTAGTGCATATGGGTAGGCATTCCTGGAAGATAATTATAGTTGTGTTTTGTAACTTCTAGTCTCTATGTTTTCCTTTTATGTTTGCATGCTAAAAGATACTTGAGAATGAGGAAAATTTATTGGATTGTGTACCTTTTTGTTACTTCTAAATTGCATGAATTGTACTTTTTTGGAGTATAATTAAGCATTTTTATGGTGTGGAAATTGTAATTGAATTGTTGATAGTTTTGGGTAGGTGATGTAGTCAAAATTGCTAATGAATTAAATTTTCATGGCATGCTCAAGGAAATATGAAATATAATAAATGGGGAACCTGACATATCATAGGGTGACCATGCACAATCCATAATATTTCAAACTTCTTGTTGAAAGAAGAGGAAATGATAATCATGAAAGAATTGGCATCAAACACTCATAATACAAATGAACCTTATTGAGTTAGTTTGGGATGACTCACTTAACTAAGTAGCATGTGTTATATGAATGTTTGATGATGAAATTATGCTTTAGATCCAAAGCTAGTAACTATGCAAGATAGTAAATTGGATAAAACATTGATAAGTAAATTGGAAATTCATGGAAGATCAATATAGTTTTGTTTTGTAACTTCTACTCTCTATGTTTTCCTTCGAATGAGGACAATTTATTAGGTTGTGTTCCTTGTTTTTACTTCTAAATTGCATGAACTATACCTTGTTGGAGTATATTTACACATTTTGATGATGTAGAAATTGTAAGTGAGATATTGATATTTTTGGGTAGGAGATGAAACAAAAATGGATTATGAATTAAGTTATCATGACATGCTCAAGGAAATATGAAATAGATTAAATGGGGAACCTCGAATATGATAGGTTGACCATACAGATCCCATAATATTTCAACCTTCTTGTTGAAAAAAGAGGAAATGATAATCATGAAACAATTGGTATCAAAAGTCATTGTACTAATTATCCTTATTGAGTTGAATTGGGATGAAAAAATTAACTAAGTAGATCCATGTGCTTTATGGATGTTTGATGATGAAATTGTTCTTTATATCCAAAGCTAGTAGCTATGCATGCTAGTAAATTGGATTTTGTTGATGAATCACAATAATTAATTACCCTACATGTGATGTGTTGAAAGGATTATATTTAAAGATGTTATGATATGCTAACAATTGTTGATGAATCATGATAAGGGGACTCTAGATATTTTCTTTGCATTGATATGGGTTGAGATGATTAGCTTTTTCATGATGTTATCTTATGATAACATGTCATTCCATATATAGTGTTGATACATTGTTGAGGATATATTTGTTATCATAATATCTCATGTGATCTCTTATAATAATATGATTTATGATTACATGTTGGAGCATGTGGTGATGACAATAATGTGTACATTATGATCAATGCATTAATTATATGTCTTGAGGTGGTGATTGTCATGTTACAGGACAAATTTATTTGATGGTCTAGTGGGAGCCCATAACCACGAAGGAGAATATTACGAATGAAATTTAATGGGATGGGGAAAAATAAATTAACTTATTTTGCTAGGAATCCTTATTCCTTGTATTTATGATACTGAAGTCCTGAAGAATTGTTAGAGTATTTCTCGCTAATGGTGTTGTGAAATTGGACTTCGATGTGTGGGGCTATACCTCATAATTGTGGAGGGAGTTAGGTCATAGGTTTTAAGCCTAGTTCTCAAAGTCTAGAAGGGTATATAGAGAATACTTTCTCTTCTCTCATGTTGTTACAAGTACATCCAATGCCTATTGCAGTCACTTAGGTGTCTCTATGCTAGTACATCAAAGGGTGTTGTGGAAGATAAAGAAGCTAAAATAGGGTGTTGTGGAGGATATGGTGAGAAAAACTCCATAAGTAAAAAAATTGAAGTAACTTCCGATTGAAGTTCCTTGAAGTAAGGGACTATGTCATTCCCCACATTATTAGTATATTATTATTAAATAATAATAACAACAACAAAGTACAATCATTACACAAAAATGGGTCATCCCAACATTATTATTAAATAGTTATAATAATTATCCTAAGGGGATCATCCCCATATTTTTATTATTAAAATATACTTATGGGATCATCCCCATAAGTATATAATATTAATAAAGTATAATAAATTATTATAAATAAATAATCGTGATAATGGTAAAATAAGTAATGGAAAAATGGAAAAACCATAAACACACACACACACACACATATAATGTAATATGGTCCTATCGGTTGAGTATGAGCATTCTATATAAGGAGGGAGAGGAAAAGTAAGAGATGGGATTTCTTGGAAATCTCTTTTGGGTGAGTTGGTAGTAAATGTGTCAAGTTTTCATTTTATGGACAACAATGTTATTTGTCTAATTTGTATCTTGAATCATTTAGGAGAATATTTTTGTTGATTAAAGAGGACATTAGACATATTCAAAATTATCTCACATTTTACTCTTTATGCTCGTAAAACCATGAAAATGGAGCAATAGAGTACACTTTTACCTCTTTTTTTGCACTTGTAAAACCACAGAAAAGACACTATTGAATATACTTTTATCTCTCATTCAGGCTCCTAAACAAAGGGAGGCACAAAAACAAAAAAATAGGGGGGATGGGGGTAATATTGATCTACATTCATTTAATTGGTATCTTTCAGTGGTTATCTTCCTTGAAAATAGAACATGTTTTCGTAATTGTCTTACAATTGGGTTATATATTTCCTAGGAACCATAGAATCATTATGACTTATATAGTCCTCCCACTAGTTACTTTTATATTCACTATGGAGATCACTTCAATGCCTCTGCATTATTGCATTATATCATTTTTTTTCATGAGATGATGTTGTTAATTCATTAGTATTTCATGTTATATGTTCAATGGAGGTGAATCACGAGTCAACCATTCTACAATCTTGTTGACATTTGTGAGTTGTACTTTGTTATTCTATATATTCACATAATCTCTCTATGATTGTTTTGTGTTTATTGACGAGGTATACATTAAGTCCCTCCTTCAATGGATCTCTTCCTATTGTCACCAATACAATATATATTAAATGGATATAGAAACCAACTAGTACCTTCAAACTTATAGTCATTAGTGTAAATATTCATCATGATCAACAATGGGTTTGTTAGGATATTTAGAAACTTAGGAGTCAGTTAAGATCAACTTGGTATAATGTTTCATTAGGTTAAAGTGTGTTTCTTATTTTGTTTCTTAGTGTGTCTCTTTAGTATGCATTAGTATGCATTTGTAGTTAGGAAATCTGAGGGTGATGATATGTTCTCGACATGGAGTTATCTGATGGCTCATATTCTCATGGATCTCAAAGGCTACATTGATATGTGGCTTAACACCTGATTGGTCCATGATATTTATTTAAATAGCATGGAGGGTCATTTGTCGATGATTGATTGTGAGAAACTCTCTTGTAAATATCTCTGTAATAATTTCTTTTGTATTAATAATTTTCTCCAAGTGACCAGATTGACTCGGGCTCTTGATGTTTCCCCCTAGGGGTTTTATGACATCAAAAAATCAGTGTGTTGATCTTTGATCTACTTGCATGAGAGGTTATTGAATATATTTGTCCTCTGTTGGAATACCCATGTTGTCGAATAAGTTTTACCACATTTACTATGGATCGATCGATTCTATGAGTGGTCAACATCATATACTCTATTCACACTCACTACATTATACTAGGTACCTTGTGGTCAATTTTTATTACTGTTGGATCCCCTTTCATATGTTAATGGTTTTCCTCAATGACTAGTAGTTAGACAATTTGTACCATGCTCGACATTGTCTTATCCATTGACATGGTGTAGAATTGAATACCATCAATGTCATTGGATTGAAGGCATTGGGACTAAGAGGTATCAATCCTTCATGCTACCTCTCCCAAGTTTTACTAGAGTATATCACTATTGTAGGAGTACTTTGAAGACCACATTGTCACTCATTGGTGCTATATTTCTTCCTAATTATACTATGACATAGATATACATTGTATTTTCTCGTCACTATGATCTCTTTTGCAACATGGATCCATTGTGTATATTTTTGTGGATATGGTCTTGTATATCATTTCATAGATCTAAAATGTAATGTGTTGGAAACTATTTTTTTCCTAGATATGAGCATGGGTATGCTTACCTTGGAAATGATCTATATATATGTTTGGTTGATTAATGTTATCAGGTAGTTATTGGTTCCTTGATCTATCAACTCCTTCATTATGCCACTCTTCACCATGAATTTTAATAATGTATTTCGATCATAAGTTCCTCTTCTCACCTCATACATTAGGAGGCATCTTCCCTACTTTTATTTACCACCAAAAGACTTACAACGATTTTATTATATGTTACGAGGATTAAATTACATAATTTAGTAAAAATCTCATTATTATTTCATAAGGAAATAAATATTTTATCACAATTTCATAATTATGAGATCAAAATTATTTTATAATTGAGAAGAAAGTTTGCAGTGAGTTGGGAAAAGATCATAATTGAGCATGGAAGTTGAGAAAAAAATATAATAATAGACAAGAATATTATAATACATTGGAAAAATCTCATAATTGAGCATGGAACTTGTGAATGACTGGTAATTGCTTAGTTGACATTCCATCAAGCCTATCAATGACTTGTAATTTCTTAGTTTACATGCCATCAAACCAATCTATGACTTGCATCCTCTTAATTCACATGAAATAAATCCTATATCCAAACTCTTCTAAGTTCCTATAAGAAGAGTCCAAATCAAGGAGATGGGGGGATCTATATTTTGAGACTCATTATGCTAGTGAAATGTAGGGGAATCTACAGTTTGAAAGTTATTATGTTAGTGGAGAGAAATCAAGAGTGTAAAAGGAAGGAACTCTAAGAGCTTGGAGTTGGAAGGTACCTCAATACTCTCAAGGTAACACATCCTATCTTGTACTTTCTTATTTTTAATATATAAATCTATGTTGTTTTTCCCTCTAATTGGTGTCATGTATGTTACTTCATACTTTGTATTGGTTGATTTAATTTCACATTGAGAGAGTTATATTAGATATATTTTTAAATTAACTTTATTTCATGTTAAGAAAGCTTGATAAGGGTACAAGGTGTTGTGTGTGTGTGTGTAGGAAATTGATTCCAGAGCTAGGGTGAAGACTTGGATCTACATTAACCTGGATACGATATGACAACTATTAGATAGAGGTAAGACACATTCACCTCCCATGTTATAGATTGAACCTACAAACTAGATCTACAAGAAAATGCATTATGTTTTATCCACAATTTATCTTTTATCTCTATCATATCAATGAAAGAGATCACTTATCTATAGGAGAGATTCCTCTACAACACTAGGGTGAGAGACTGCAATAAGAAGAATGCAAGGATGAAAATCTAGGTGAGTTGATGTAGGTTTCTTTATACAAAACCAAGAAGCAAATTTATAGAAATCAAAGTTTCATTTACCTAAGATATGCTAAGAAAATAGATAAAATCATACAATATGCTATTTTATTACAAACATTGTAAGAAAGAACGAAAAATTGCAACGACCCCGTCATTACGACTACAAGCGAAGAATTTTTTAAATGTTACTTCATACTTTGTATTGGTTGATTTAATTTCACATTGAGAGAGTTATATTAGATATATTTTTAAATTAACTTTATTTTGCCAAGTTAAGAAAGCTTGATAAGGGCACAAGGTATGTGTGTGTGTAGGAAATTGATTCCAGAGCTAGGGTGAAGACTTGGATCTACATTAACCTGGATACGATATGACAACTATTAGATAGAGGTAAGACACATTCACCTCCCATGTTATAGATTGAACCTACAAACTAGATCTACAAGAAAATGCATTATGTTTTATCCACAATTTATCTTTTATCTCTATCATATCAATGAAAGAGATCACTTATCTATAGGAGAGATTCCTCTACAACACTAGGGTGAGAGACTACAATAAGAAGAATGCAAGGATGAAAATCTAGGTGAGTTGATGTAGGTTTCTTTATACAAAACCAAGAAGCAAATTTATAGAAATCAAAGTTTCATTTACCTAAGATATGCTAAGAAAATAGATAAAATCATACAATATGCTATTTTATTACAAACATTGTGGTGTTATGGTAAAATCAAGAACGCACTCTGGGCCATTACGAATTAGCTAAAGTTTAAGAATTTTTAAATTTTTTTCGGGCAAGAAGATAACCACAGTTCAATAAAGTTAACTAACACAAATAAGATGATGAATCACCAAGAAATTCAAAGAGAAAACAATTCATTACATCTAGCACAATGAGCAATCAAGCGAAACATGCTTAAACCAAAATAAGGATCACCACCAAATAATAAAACACACAACACAACAATGCCTACAATCTAGGGACAACCTCCACAATTCCAACACAACGACCTCGACATCCAGTCACTGGACCTCTATGGCACACCACCAACGCATGAAGGCATGAAAACCCAAGTGCCAACAACAAACATACAATGATCAACAACACCCACAACGGGAAGCACATGACTCCAACCAGATATCACCGGCCTCTATCCTCATTAGACACGCAATGATTCTCTCATCAGGAATCATGACATCCCCATGTGATAGGTGCGACAATAAACCTGGTGCAAAAAACCTATTTGGGCCATGGGCTCAAGAAAAATCCAACTCTCTAGGAGACAAATAACTGACAAGCAGACTACACCCACACCACTGTAAGCAAGAAATAGGTCGACAAGACGCAAGATGCCTATCATCCCTTACCTAAGTTGTGCACTAGCTGACAGGTTCTTTCTTTCTTAAGAGACATCCTTTTCTCAACGGGGTCTCCCGCACAGTAAAACAGAGATAATTGAGTAATAATTATAAAATTCATGTGCAGGGGTTTTCTATTTTAATCTCTATATAGTGAAAGAAAAAATCGGGCATTTCTTAACCATTTATATAAATATAGAGAAAAGATTAAAAATGGAGAGTAGAGAGTTAGGAAACTAGCGATAGGTCAAGGGAAACTTGAATCTCACCAACTTTAAGTAATGGAAGAACTCAAGGTCAAGCCCACAACATGTTTATCAACTTGTGTGCAGACTTATCTACATCTCTCCAATGAAATAAGTGTAAAGTTAAACTTTTAAAAGTTAAGAGAAGGGAATGAGAAAATAAATTATCACATTACACCTTTTAAAAGCAAATCCCAATAAGGGGTTACATTGGCAAGTAAGGCAACTACACGCAATAAATTTTGATATAAAAGAATAAGTACAGGACTGATAAAACTCTGATTTACTTAAAGAATTGTTATAATTACTGAATTAAGACATTCATATAATTAAACTTGGTAGAATTTAAAACTTGGAAAGAAATAAAACGTTGATGAGAGTAAACTTTGACATAACTAAAGAAATTATATCATTGCAGAAATGTTTTCAACGTGGGTATTAAATTAAACCGTGGATATACATAAATGTTGCACGTGGATACCCAACGAATATTCACTTACCAAAAACACTGACAAGTGCAGGCACATTGTTCAAGGAATTACCAATCACTATAAATAAAGTGGTTGTCCAAATAAATACTTGGCACATTGTTCACTAAGAATACACACTGACCAATCACTATAGGAAATCGCTGTGAATAACAATCATGAAAAATAAAAATAAAAACTCTACTAATTAACCTTTACCAGAATTACAAATTTGTTGACTTACGATAATTATGAAATCACTATTGACAAATATTACAGAAGTGCAATCGTTGTAGTAGAATAAAAATATAAATATGAATGATTAGAGAAATATAAAATCCTTATGATGCAGTCTGTAAAATCATTGTCAAGGTGAGTTGTCAATGAATACGCAGTCAAATATTCACTCATTAGAAATTATCAATCCTAGTCCCAATGGCAATATCAATGTATCAAATCGCAATCATTAAAGTTTCGTAGTCAGTATCAATTTATCAATTCGCAGTCATTATCGATTTATCAATTTATCAATGTATCGATTATCAATTTATTAATGTATCAAATTGTCGTCATTAAAAATTCACTCATTAGAAAGTATCAATCGTTGTCAAGGTATCATAATTTGTTGAGTTTCAACAAAAGATTGTCGCTAAGTTAATTCTCCATCATTGTAATATATATTGCAAAGGAAAAACACAAGCCATATGTATGAAAAACTCAGGGCAAAATTCACCTTAAAAATAGATTAAAATGCATAGGGAAATTGCAGGCCAGATGGGCCAGAACAGAGGGTAAATTCACCTTTAAAACATAATAAAATTGCAGAGGAAAATTACAGTCAAGGTGTTAAATTGCAGAGTGAAAATTCACCAATCTGTAAGGAATAAAATTTTAGAGTAAAAAGATAAAAGTATTTCGTCAATCAAGATGCAAGTAAACGCAGGAGAAAAATTGAGTATCACCATTCCAACGGAAGGAGAAAAATGCAGTAATAAGAGTAATAACATTCAATCATTACACAGTAACAATGCCACCATTTCACATTAAAAGAAACTACAAATCATTGTCAAACACAGAGCAATGAAATAATAAAATGTAGTCTAGTGTGGCCCAAGGCAGAGTAAAAATTTGTCATCAAGAAATAAATCACAGAGGGAAATCACAACAAGGCACAAGATAATCACTCGACCAGGAACAAAAACCAGGGGTAGACAACTTGGAAAAAACATCCGTCGCTCATCATCCATGCACAGAAAAGCAGGGCATTAGGATCTATAGATCTATTAACAACAAAGTGACGACCGTCGATCCGACTTCTGGCTGAATAATCAGGTGTGGACTGATGATCTAGTGATGAGAACGAATATGAAGCACAATCTCTTCATAATAATCATTAAAATAGACAAAACAATCATAACAGTAAGGGATCGATTGCCAAGGGAATCAAYTCAAGTAGCGAGAATAAAGCTATGGTGAATTCAAGTTCTCAGTTAAAAATTCTAAGTAAAACACTTTCTTTACACAAATAAAAGTACAKAAATGAAAGCACAAGTTCAATATTAATCTACCATTCAAAWTAAATGTGTGTGTACCATAGCCCAAGATGACTTCTCTGATTCATTGTCCCGCGAGCTCCATCCAGCTCTCTCTTTTCGATCGATGTGACTTCACCGGTACCTCCCATCCAATGCTAGGGGTACTCTCCTTCCCCCTTAGCCCCYCGAGCCGCAAAGGGGCCATGCACACTAAACCAGAGAAAAACTAKCTCCCATATCACCTCGCAAGGCTGATCTACCACTCCTCACCGATCTCGGTATCCCAACTCCCACAAGATAAGTTAGTCAAGTCAAAAATTCTGTAGCGTAAAGTTACGCATGAAGAAGAGATCCATACTCCTTATCCTCCCTCATTTATATAGAGTTTCTAAGTGATTTCTTTCCAAAATCCCATTTAATTTAATTTTCAATAATTTAATTCAGAAAAATTCTCCCCCGTACACATGTCACTCATCCCCTTAGTTGCACCAGAATTTAATTTTCATTAATTAATTGTTTACTCATATTTCCCTCACCCACCTAAAATCATTCCTAGAATCGCTCCTAGGTGTCCCCATATTCCCTTACACATTTTAATGACTTACGTCCTTACTAAATTCCTAGTTGAGTTCAATTTAGAAAGTTCTTAAAGGAAAGATTCCTTACTAAGTTAGTCATTCTGTTTTTTCCTTGCGTTTCTCTTTTCTTTATGCTTCCCCCTCTTTCCCTTAGTTTCCTAATTCTTTTTAAGTTTCCCTCTTTTCCCTTTTTAACTAAAACTCAAATTAGCAAGTGTAGAAAATTACCTTTTACCCCTCTTTCCTTTTAATTAATAATTTTTAATTATCATATGTAGAATAAGAATCAATTCCCTTTTAAAATTTTAATCCCTCAATATAATTTGATTTTAATAAATTAATTGAATTTCTTACACCCTTCTTGTCACATGTTTAATGATGATTATTATTATTATT
>SNQJ01S0010974.1:92112-107179 GCA_010110895.2 Picea sitchensis
TTCATAGTTCTCCTCATGCCTCGTCAGTTTCCTCTAGATGTAAGCGATCACTCGACCATCTTGCATCAAGACTCTGCCTAAGACCTCCTTGGATGCATCAGTGCATACCAAGAATTATACGTCCATGTCAGGGACCTTTAGTATTGGTGTTGTTGTCAATAGCTCTTTAAGCCTCCGAAATGCTTCCACACATTTCTCGGTCCAAACAATTTTCTTCTTCTTCTTCTTCTCCAATTCTGTGATCAGATTTGATATCTTCAAAAATCCCTTGATGAATCATTGATAGTATCCTGCTAAACCCATGAATATACGCACTTTTGGGACATTTTGCAGCACAGGCCATTCCATAATAGCCTCGACCTTTGTTGGATTCACGGAAATACCTTCGTCGAAGATGACATTCCCTAAGTAGTGAATCTTTGATTGATAAAAGGAACATTTGGACAATTTCCCATACAATTTTTTCTCTCGCAGACACTGTAGTATCAAGAGAAAGTGATCATCATGCTCCTGCATCATCCGAGAGTAAATCAAAATATCGTCAATGAATACTTAGACGAACTTGTCAAAGTACTAGCAGAACACCTCGTTCATTAAACTCATTAATACCCCTGGGGTGTTTTTCAGTCCAAACGGTAAAATAGTAAACTCATAATGTCCAAACCTCATCTTAAAGGAGGTATTATGGATGGCATTCTCCTTGATCCATAACTAGTGATACCCTGATCGCAAATCGATCTTTGAAAACACCATCACACCCTTCATCTGATCGAACAAATGATCAATCCTCGACAATGGATATTGATTATTGATCATTTCCTTGTTTAATTGATGGTAATCAATGCAGAGTCTCCACAACCCAACCTTCTTTCATATGAAAATAACAGGCATGCCCCATGCTAACACACTTGGACGTATAAGTCCCAGGTCCAACAACCCCTTCAGTTGCATTCTCAACTACTGTAACTCTGGGGTTGACATACGATAAAGCGTTCTCGCTATTGGTTCAGTCCCTGGTTTTAGGTCTATGGTAAATTCCAATTCCCTCTCCAGCGACATCCCAGGTAACTCCTCCGGGAATACATCCGCAAACTCTCTCATCACAGGAATGTGTTCTAGAACTTTCGCTACTTCCCTCTCGTTTAACGCAAGGATCGCATAAATCTTACATCCCTTGAGCATGCTCTTCCATAGCTGCAAGGAAGAGATGAACCTCAGGGAAACTCCCTGGTTCTATCCTACAATTACGTGTCTCTGTTCCTCATCATTGACCAAGCTCAATTGTTTCATCTTACAGTTGAATATTGCCTCATGTGATTCCAACCAGTCCATACCAATCATGACATCATAAGATCCTAAGATCGTGAAGTACAAGTTGGCCCTGGTGACAAACTCTCCTAGGTTAAGGGTATAGCCCATAACCTTTCCTCCAACCTTCTATTTGGCTCCTGAAGCCATATCCACAAATCTAAACTCATCATGTTCAACATCCTTTACCTTAATCCTCTTTAATGCTACACTAGAAATTAAACTCTCGGTAGCACTGAGATCTATAAAAATACTAAGGGTTTGGTCAGCGATGGTGCCTAATGTCTCGAGCACAGTCAACTAGTGCTCTGCCTGTCGGTTATTCACCATTGCATGAATCTGATGGGCCTTTCACAAATCTCCCACGGTAGTGGGTCCGGCTGATCCAAATGCTCTAGTACTCTCCATTGGGCAGTCGCGCTGGTAGTGTGGCTCCCCACATTTCCAACACCCCTTCTTCGGTCCAGTACTCCTGGTACCCGAAGAAGAATCCTTTTGGATGACATCATGCAAGGTCCGAGGCATCAAAATCCTAACCTTTGCATCTATGACGACATTAAGGCCGAACAAGAACCTATTGACCTTAAGTTTATCAGTATTAATATGTGGAGCATACCGAATAAACTCCATAAAATGGGCCTCGTACTCGGGCACTGTACGACCACACTATATCAAGGTGTTGAGCTAACTCTCAATGAATTCCTCTCATAGGTACCTCTCTTGGAACCGTTCCTCAAACAGTTCCCATGACACGTCTTCGACGGCCATGTTCAATTGTTGCAGGAGCATCTTCCACCATAGAAGAGAACTCCTCTTCATTTGAAATACCGCCATGCAGACCTTCATGTTGGAGGTATAGTCACAAAGTGAAAAGAACATCGCCATATTCTCCAACCGTTCCTTAGCGGCTGCGCCATCTAGGGCACCAAATAACTCAGGAAATTTGACTTTCTCGAGTTCGCAGTGAATGCTACCAATACCGATCGGAGCGCGTGGTGGACCCTCAGGGGGTGTCGACGCCCTGGCCTCATCTGTGTCCAAAAAATTGATCAGTTCCTCAGACATGCACTGAAAGGACCTCATCAACCCAACCAAATCACCCACTGCTATCTTCTCCTTCCCGACAACCTGTTCGTCTCCCTAGGGGTTAGACCCCTTAGGGGTGGATGTTATTGGAGGCATCACGCCTCCTCCTCTAGCACCCCGTCGTCTGCCTATGCAGCGTCCTCTAACCATGATTACCTGCACGAATACAAGTCATCTTAATTAGCAACATTATAATCAAATATCATATCAACGAAAGTCATAATGTTCTCAAGTCATGGGTTGAACACAACTCTGATACCATATGTAACGATCCCATCATTATGACTATAAGAGAAGAAATTTTTATATTTTTTTTCGGCAGGAAGACAACCACGACAACAATTAACCAACACAACAAGATGACGAATCACCACGCAATAAATTCAAGCAATCGACTCTACACACTAGCACAATGAGCAACTGGGCGAAACATGCATAAACCAAAAGAAGGATCGACTACCCACCTGACACACAACATGAAAACACCTACAAGCTAGGGACAACCTCCATTATTCTGACACAACAACCTCGACGACGAGTCACTAGATCTCTATGGTGTGCCACCAACACATGAAGGCATTACAACCCAAGTGCCAACAACAAACTTACAACAATCAACAACACCCACAACGGGAAGCACAGACTCCAACCAAGATATCATTCGCCTCTATCCAATAGAGCATGCCATGATCCCTTCATTGGGAATCATGTCGTCCCCAGGCGATAGGCACGACAATAACCCTAGTGCACAAAACCTATCTAGGCCATGGGCTCAAGAAAAATCCAACTCGCTAGGAGCCAAAATAACTAACAAGTAGGCTACACCCCACCCCTAAGCAACGGGTGGACAAGACACAAGATGCCTATCATCCCTTAACTAAGTTGCGCATTAGCCGATGGGTTCTTGCTTTCTTAAGAGACATCATTTTCTCAACGCAGTCTCCCGCACAGTAAAACAGAGATAATTGAGTAATAATTATAAACTTCGTGTGCAGGGGTTTTCTATTTTAATATCTTTATAGTGAAATAAAAAATCGGTCCTTTCTTAACCATTTATATAAATATAGAGAAAATATTAAAAATGGAGAATACAAAGTTTGGAAACTAGCGATAGGTCAAGGGAAACTTGAATCTCACCAACTTTAAGTAATGGAAGAACTCAAGCTCAAGCCCACAACATGTTTATCAACTTGTGTGCAGACTTATCTACATCTCTCCAATGAAATTCTAGTTTTAAGTGTAAAGTTAAACTTTTAAAAGTGAAGAGAAGGGAATGTAAAAATAAATTATCACATTACACCTTTTAAAAGCAGATCCCAATAAGGGGTTACATTGGAAAGTAACGAAACAACATGCAATTAATGTTTATATAAAAAAATAAGTACAGAACTGATAAAACTCCGATTTACTTACAAAACTGTTATAATTACTGAATTAAGACGTTGATATAATTAAAATTGGTAGAATTTAAAACATGGAAAGAAATGAAATGTTGATGAGAGTAAACTTTGACATAACTACATAAATGATATCATTGTAGAAATGATATCATTGCAGAAATGTTTTCAACGTGGGTAGTAAATTAAACTGTGGATATACATAAATGTTGCACGCGGATACCCAATGAATATTCACTTACCAAAAATGCTAACAAGTGTAGGCACGTTGTTCAAGGAATTACCAATCACTATAAATAAAGTGGTTGTTCAAAGAAATACTTGGCACGTTGTTCACTAAGCATACACAATGACCAATCACTAGAGGAAATCGTTGTGAATAACAATCATGAAAAATAAAAATAAAAACTCTACTAATTAACCTTTACCAGAATTACAAATTTGCTGACTTACGATAATTATGAAATTGCTATTGACAAATATTACAGAAGTACATTCGTTGTAGTACAATAAAAATATAAATATGAACGATTACATAAATATAAAATCACTATGGTACAGTCTGTAAAATCGTTGTCAAGGTGAGTTGTCAATGAATACGCAGTCAAAAATTTGCTCATTAGAAAGTATCAATCATAGTCCCAATGGCAATATCAATGTATCAAATCCTAGTCATTAAAGATTCACGGTCAGTATCAATTTATCAATTAGCTGTCATTATCAATTTATCAATTTATAAATGTATCAATTTATCAATTTATCAATGTATAAAGTCGTCGTCATTAAAAATTCGCTCATTAGTAAGTATCAATCATTGTCAAGGTATCATAATTTTTTGAGTTTTAACATAAGATTGGCACTGAGTTAATTTGTCATCATTGTAATATATATTGCAGAGGAAAAACGCAAGCTAGATGTATGAAAAACGCAGGGAAAATTGACCTTAAAAATAGATTAAAATGCATAGGGAAATTGCGGGCCAGATGGGCCAGAACGCAAGGTAAATTCGCCTTTAAAACATAATCAAATTACAGAGTAAAATTACAGTCAAGGTGTTAAATTGCAAAGAAAAAATTCACCAGTCTATAAGGAATAAAATTTCAGAGTAAAAAGATAAAAGTATTTCGTTAATCAAGATGTAGGTAAACGCAGGAGAAAAACTCAGTATCACCATTTCAACGACATGAGAAAAACGCAGTAATAAGAGTAATAACATTCAACCATTACACAGTAACAATGCCACCATTGCACATTAAAAGAAACTACAAATCGTTGTCAAACGCAGAGCAATAAAAGAATAAAATGCAGTCCAGTGTGGCCCAAGGCAGAGTAAAAAATTGTCATCAAGCAATAAATCGTAGAGGGAAATCGCAACAAGGTGCAAGACAATCACTCGACCAAGAAAAACCAATAGGGGTATATAGCTGGGCAAAAACATCCGTCGCTCATCATCCACGCACAGAAAAGCAGGAAATTAGGATCTATAGGTCTATTAACACTGAAGTGACGACTGTCGATCCAGCTCTTGGCTGAATACTTAGGCAGGGACTGATGATCTAGGGATGAGGACGAATATGAAGTACAATCTCTTCATAATAATCATTAAAATGGACATAATAGTCATAGCAGTCAGGGATCAATTGCCAAGGGAATCAATTCAAGAAGCTAGCGTAAAGCTATGGTGAATTTAATTTATCAGTTAAAAATGTTAAGTAAAACATTTTCTTTACACAATTAAAAGTCCAGAAATGAAATCTCAAGTTCAATATTAATCTACCATTCAAAATAAATATGCATGTACCGTAGCCCAAGGTGACAACTCTGAGTCGTTGTCCCGCGCATTACATACAACTCCCGCTTGTCGACTGATGTAAATTCACCGGTACGTCCCAGCCAATGCTAGGGGTAATGTTCTTCCCCCTTAGCCCCCCGAGCCACAAAGGGGCCACGCACACTAAACCAGAGAACAAATAGCTCCCAACTCACCTCGCAAGGCCGAGCTACCACTCCTCACAAAGTTGGGTATCCCAACTCCCACAAGATAAGTCAATCAAGTCAAAAATATTGCAACGTAACGTTATGCATGAAGAAGAGATCTATACTCCTCCTCCTCCCTCCTTTATATAGAGTTTCTAAGTGATTTCTTTCCCAAATACCATTTAATTTAATTTCCAATAACTTAATTCAGAAAAATCCTCCCCCATACACATGTCACCCATGCCCTTAGTTTCACTAGAATTTAATTTTCATTAATTAATTATTTACTCCTATTTCCCTCACCCACCTAAAAGCATTCCTAGAATCACTCCTAGGTGTCCCCATATTCCCTTACACATTTTAATGACTTACGCCCTTACTAAATTCATAGTTGAGTTCAATTTAGAAAGTTCTTAAAGGCAATATTCCTTACTAAGTTAGTCATTCTGTTTGTTCCTTACTTTTCTCTTTTCTTTATGTTTCCCCCTTTTTCCCTTAGTTTCCTAATTCTTTTTAAGTTTCCCTCTTTTCCCTTTTTATCTAAAACTCAAATTAGAAAGAGTAGAAAATTACCTTTTACCCCTCTTTCCTTTTAATTAATAATTTTTAATTAGCATATGTAGAATAACAATCAATTCCCTTTCAAAATTTTAATCACTCAATATAATTTGATTTTAATAAATTAATTGAATTTATTAGCCCCTTCTCATCACATGTTTAATGATGATTATTATTATTATTATTATTATTATTATTATTATTATATATTACCACAAGTATCACTTAGACCTGGATTTTATTTTCCTAGGCTCGGCAACATTTTTATTAGGGAATTTTTTTTAGATCTTTCTTATCACATCATTCGTTCTAATGCCATCTAAGTTTATTCACTTATTAGTTAACAGCATGACGTGCCCTTTAGGACACACTAGGTGCTCCAAGGGTGCCACTCGCCTCCTTTTGTTTCCCTTGCATGACGTGCCCTTCAAAACACACTACGTGCTCCAAGGGTGTCACTCGCCTCTTTCTGTTTTCTTACGTGACGTGCCCTTCAAGACACACTACGTGCTCCAAGGGTGCCACTCGCCTCTTGACTGACTTGGTAAACATAAAAAACCCCTGGAGTCAGTACTCCATCAGGTGATCTTGTGGGAGACTAAGGGACTCTAAGGAATAAGTCCCCTACCTTATTGCGCGCCCCTTAGAATCATCGTTGTAACATCCCAAAAAATAAATTATTTTTGAATTTGAAATTTCTTAGGAAAATCATTTTGTTTTTGGTAAATTTGAAATTGGAAAATTTTTGCCATTTATGGAAATTCCAAATTTCGAATTTGGTTAATTGTAAATAATGGGTATGACTGTTGGGTAGAGATCTGATTTGACCCAACTAACTTCTTGACTATGACACTTGTATGAAACAAAATATTTTATAATTATTACAGGAGGAAAAATGGAACAACCATGTTGAAATTAGCTGACCATGACTCCATGAGTGGGGATCATGTTGGAACTACCTCAGGGCTGATTTTTATAAGTGGAAAATTAGGAATTTGGCCATTGGCAGCCCCTAAAAATCAGGGATTTCGAAAGAATTTTTGGTTCTTGGATATATAGCATATGTGAGGAGGTAGGATGTTGCCTAGTATGTTGGGGAAAAGGATTATTGATTGCTTGTTGTTATGAAAACTACCTGTCGAGTGTGAGGCAAGGAGAAGATTGTTGATTTGAACGACATTTTTTTAGGAGGATCTCTGAGTTAGCCCTCATGGATTCATGGTCAGGCTAGGGGTTGAACAGGACAAGTGATTTGGTTGCCTTGTTCTACAGTTGGGAGGAACATGGATGTTCCCTTTGTGTTCTTGCTAACTGGTTCAGATATGCTAACCTATTCCTTCTCTATTGTATGATTATATAACTAATGTAATGCCTCTGTTAATTCTGAATTGAAATCTTGCCATGGAAGAAATATGTTCGATTATGTGAAGCTTAAAATAAATGATCGAATGCCTCAAGAGAATTTAGTTGAGTGACTCTCTTCTATTGATTTTAATACTAAACAAATTCTATAACTCCTTTTATTCGCTGAAAGAGTATGAATGACCAAATTCTGGAAATGTTCATTCTATAGGATAATTTTATTTATTACACGGTGATAAAAATTGTAGGGTACCTTCCGAGTGTACTGAAAACTCCTTAGGTAGAATTATCTATGTATAAATGGAACTGTAATCATGTCTATATATATGTGTATGTACATTCCTGTAGTTAAACTTCAAAATTCTATTACTTAGTCGAGACTTCCATTCTCGCATAGAATTGAATAAGAACTAATACGAAATAATATTGCTTCCATGATATATATATATATATATATGTCTATTTACAGTGACAATCTGTGCACACGTTATAGACGGAACTAAGATAGAATGTCTGCAACAAAAAACCCATATATACAGAGATCTGTTCCTATACTATATCAATGAATAAATTGCTCCAACATGCATGTAACTATAATTGTATAAATGAAATACTGAATAGAGAATCTGAAACCTCTCAATAAATTGTTTTAAAACTCAAGATTTATCTATCTTTACAACATATATGAAATTGAATAACGTAGCCATATACATACAGTCTTATGCTTACAGACCTGTAGGTGAAGGATTTTACAGGAAACATACTAAGTAAATTGAATTCTAAATCACATCCATGCTAAATCAAAATCAGAAATAAAGAGGAATTCTATGTATGTATGGAATAATAAAGAAAATACACTCTTGAATCTTACAGTGAGGAAGCTACATAATCACACTATTCATGAGAAATATCGAAGTAAAGAAGAATGATATGTAATATTCTTATAGCGTTATAGATATAATACAAAAATGTTTGTACAATAGGTTCAAATTTTTTCAAAGTGTAGACCTTCAAAATTATATAAGTTTCTTTCCATACAATGCATAACTGCAAGTTTGAATTACGTAGATATTTGAAACTAAATTTACATTTTAAAAACGACATCCATTGTAAATAAATTGCAAGTTTAGGATGAAACCAGAATGGTGAGAAGATTTGAAAAATCCAACAGTCATTACATTATTTCAAATAGACACGGGGAAATCATATAGATTAATATTTGAAGGAATAATTACATATAGCAGTAGACCAGAAAATTAAGAGTACAATTGGGAATTTCCCTCATCTTTCCAACCACTATAGGAAATCGATCAAAAACTATACCAAACATATATAAATCTAAATTGCAACCGTGTCCTTCATTGCTTGGACTCCTGAAGGGTTTACAAAGGTAACTCGAATACATTTTGTGCCGAAGACGAGAATGAAACATCCGAAGTCTTTGGGTAGAGGAAAGCCCTTGAAAGATTTATTGCTTAAAATATTAATTATGTGAAAGAAAGGTAAATGGAAACATCAATAGAATGATAATTGTTAATAGCAATTATTCCAGAACACTACTCAAATTCTGACTCACAGGTTTTCCCTTTTCTTTTCCCTCATCGCTCTCTGACTGGAACAGATGCCTGGGCCAAGGGAGGATGGTTCAATAACTCCTTGATGGGGGGCCAAGGGAGGATGGTTCAATAACTCCTTGATGGGTACCCTCATATCAATGCCCATCATTAGTGATACATACCA
Organism: Picea sitchensis; assembly: GCA_010110895.2. Classification (NCBI taxonomy): domain Eukaryota; kingdom Viridiplantae; phylum Streptophyta; class Pinopsida; order Pinales; family Pinaceae; genus Picea; species Picea sitchensis. The sequence goes on from SNQJ01S0010974.1 coordinate 101,541, forward strand.
ATTCTTGAAATGAATAAAATGAATAAGAAGGAAATCTCTACACAGTAGCCAACAGTCTTAATGGAATGCAACAATCGACAGTATCAGGATTCTTTTAATACATAAATGGTATAATTCATTCTTTGTGAAACATATTATAAGTTGTCATATAGAATCAGAACTATACCTGACTGGTTGAGTCTAACCCTGCCAGAACCAAACTGCATAGAGGAGTAACACAAATATATCCCTTCTATTGAATATAAACGGATAGACCACGATAAAGATAGTAACTGCTATAAGAAAAGGATTTGCTATAACGTAGGCTATCATTATTGGACTGTTCAAAAATCAAAAAGGTCATATTGTATTTGACACTAGTCATAAATACTTTAGACATAAAGAAAACAACACATACGAAGGAACCAGCTAAAATTTGGTAAAATATAGAAGTAGGCGTTCACCCCTTTACAAAGGAAGGAAAGCAAAATACAATATTACGAAGTGGGACCTTGTCGTTCCAAAAGATAATTCTCGCACAGTATCACGAATTTTAACTTCAGGCCTCAACTTATGGACTGTAAGAAGAACGTTAGCAGGAGGTTACGAAACCCTAGGATTTACAACACATACAAGCGATACATATGCATTCTCTCTAAAAAAGGGGAGGAATGTCATTATCTTAGAAGGGTCGAGGAAGAAACAACCAGACAATACACCTTCTACGGGCACAGAGACAACCAGAAATATTTACAGAGAAGTAGCAATAAGGGAAGTTTGAGCGTAGAGAAAAAATGTATAATAGAAGTTACAGAACGAAAACGGTTTCCCAAAGAGCCACCTTATTATTTGACCAGAGTAATATGTTAAATACTTACCAAAGGTAGTAGATCCACATTGCCTATTCATCAGTTAATCGACCTCCATTATCGACATCCCCCCCTGCTAAATAAATAATACAGAGAGCCATTTGTAGAATTCCACAATGAACATCGTAAACACTTAAAACCCTAATAGGAACCTTACCTACTAAGTTATGAAGGATGGTCTAACCATGTGACGAGGTAATGTTGGAATCACTAGAATGGATGAAAGGCCAGGTAACAGCATCGTAACTTGCACACTGAGGGTTTCCATTAAAAGAATAGATGCAAAGCCTTAACTCCCTGCTGACAGTAATTCCACCCTCTCATATCAAATTAATTTGTGAAGTAACTGAATTCTTCCAAGGCTCGACAAGTTAGCACACGTGCACGACAATTGTTTTTTGATAGTTAACTTATAGTTTGAGAGAAGGCTCTTTGGAAATTCATTTGGTTAAGATGAAACAACACAAGTTCTCGTTACTCAAACTCTGTTGGGCAAGGGAATGGGAATATTACTAACTTTAGATAATTTGTAAAGGGAACCCATCGATAATCGAAACCAGGATTTTGAAGGCTAAACACATTACCGCTAAGCCACTTCCTTTCAACTTTGGTTATAGGACCTTAAGCATGGCCTTATATATATATATATATATATATGGTAATAAAATGTTCGTTTTTCGAATGGACAGATTCAACAATAGTATTGTGTGCAACCCTTGGGAATCTCTTATAAAGAGAGACCAAGACTACAAGTCCTAAGTTTAACCTATGGTATAGATGCTCATGTGTTTAGATAAGTAAGATTGGAGATTTAACCATTGAGTTCCTTACCAAGTAAGATAGACAGGTATGTAGAATGGCATCATGTGGTAGGACAAATTTATATTACGTCGCGGAAAATCATAATAGGAATGGAGATTTAATGTCTCATAGAAAAAAAATTATGATATTTTTGAGGTACATTACAATCATGAACGACTTTTGCAATCTTCCCTCGCGGCATCGTGGGTCTTTTCAAACTAGGTAATCATTAACCTACAATTCGAGCCACAATGAGAGTGCTAGTAGGTTGTGGCAGATTTGTTGTCCACACCTCTCCCTCAATGTCTCTGGTTGTCCTGCGTGACCCCTCTACTCCACATGTGAGTCTGGTCAGCAAGCTATCATTCGCCTGCATCGTCAACAAATCATGTCGGAAATAAAACAAATCATCATAACATCTAATCCGATGTGCATATTTCATATCAACAATAATCAAAACCCAATAGTCCACTCCTTGACTCGATCCGGAGTCCAAGGGGTTTCATCGATGCCTCTGCATCCTCGAGGTCCAAATTCTTTCACACTCAGGAGAACCCAGTCAATTTCACATGTCTATGTAAATACACAAAATAACATATAATCACATCCATAATGTCTCATAATCATAATCAATGGCCAATAGCATATAATCTAGATCACTTGCAAGCAAGTGTCCTCAAAGAATAAGTTCGCTCAGTGCACGCAAGAGCGGGGTGTTACAAAAATAAAACTAATCCCTCCTAGAATAAGATTGAAGGAATTCATTGCTTAACATGCCTATTTTGATAATGGAAAAATACTAAAAACAATCCAAAACACTAATAGAAGTAGTGTTATAGGAAACAAAGTATTTCTATAGGAACTTTATGGTTGCTACAGGAAACCAAACAGAGTTACAGAAAATGCAATATTGCTACAGGAAATGTAAGAGCATTTTTGCATGGAGAGAAATGAAGAATATTTAGTTATTTGATGATGACGAAGTTTTTTTAAATACTTTAATTGGAACTGTTATCACCTTAACATTTTTTATATCGGGATCTAAAAATTTATGAGATTCAACAAGAAGCTATACCACAGTAAGAGGCGTGATATTTTAGGGTGCTCGGCTATATCCCATGGCATATATAGCGGATGCGGGAAGGGAGTTGCTTGGAAGACCGTTGATTTTGAAGAATCCTATATCCACGGTCGAGGCCCGCATCGGACCAACAAATAGCACGGAACTTAACGTCGTGAAGGCATACCAAGAAAAACCATTATGGTTTTGATGGGGAACGCGTGGCGATGTTACACATGCATCGGGGCAAACAACGGATTGCCCAAAACCACTTTTCCTATGGCCCCGATGTCACGTGGTTCAAAATGTCACATCAATAACTCACACGGAGGATGGTGGTTGGTCAGATCACCTCACATCATCGGTCCAGGCACACTCCCAGATGACGTGCCAAAAGGACGTCGTCGCATAACTAACTCAAGGCCCATCATTCGAAGTTGATTGATGAAATGTGGCATGCCGACGTACTGTGACAGTAATTCGTGATTAAATTACAAAAAAACATCAAGTCTGAGATATGAAATAATTTTATCTTGTTCTGGGAAATTGCATCTTATGTGTAAGGAGAAAAAGCTCGACCTGTGTTCCTGAGTTCTGTAATTTCAAAGGGTGTCCAAATCAAGGTCTCTGCAAAGTTTGAAAGGTATGGATAATACTCATCAAATGATGTCTGGCATGACTGGGTTCTCAACTAATGTACCAAGCAAGTCGATAAGTAAGAAAGAAAAATGGGTCTTGCAGATATTGGCAACTAAATTTCATACCGAACCTAAAACTAAGACATAGTCGGGAGTAAAATTAAACCCCATTATGAGGGATCTCGTCATAAATGAACATGTGGACAACACCTACCACCTAGTCGCAAAGAGGAAGAGGAGAAAAAGGCATAGGACAGAGGCCAAAACCCAGATGATAGAGCGCGTCAGAGAAAATTGTGATTGTTGGAGTACCCTGGAAGACGAAATCACCAAGCTAAGGTGAATCCTCAAGTGAAAGTTTGGTGTATTTCCGAAAGTTTTGGATAGATGTCGGCTTAAGAAAAGGGAGTCTTGATATGACAGACCGGTTACTAATGGTCCCTTTAAATAGTATAACTATTCTTCCTTTTCATAACTGGTATCTATTTTTGAATTATGAGGAAGTCATAACATTTTAAATTCCACACGACATTCCTCTATATATGCTTGGCCTCACAATTATAGAAACATGGAGAAAGGAGGAGCCTGCCCTCTATGCAACAAAACTTTGTAAATTTATGGGATTGAATTTACATATGCAGAAGCATTTTGAACTTTTCATGAAAAGATTATAACAGATGGTGATATGAGTTTTGTTTCCTTTCATCGTATGTATTTCATGTGGCCTGTCATTTCATTCATATTCTCTTCTAATTAAATTGGAGGGTTTAAAGGCCTAGAATTCATCCCGTGATGCTCTCGGCTTAAGCAATTTAAACTATGTGATTGTCTTCTTAACTTATTCAGAATTCATTTCAACAATGCTCTGATACGGTTATTTGTCTTCTTTATCTTCCTACATATCTTTTTATTTCAAGAATAACTCAGATTCATTGCCTTATTTAGCCTTTGTCCTCTGGAGAGTTATATTGACCGATGCATTGTTTCCGTTCACTTTCATAATTTTGACTCCATAGCCCATAGTGTTCCCCCCTTATTTACCATCAACTTTATTAAAAATCCTCTAAAAAAACCAAATCTAGCCACTGATTTCCATAGATATACCCAGTGACATAAGAGAGCCCTCTCTGAGTTGAGTAGGCTAGTGCCTCAACTCTAAAGATGGTTGCAATACTTACCCCTGTCGTATGTTTTGACAGTCGAGAATATTTACAGGGTGCTAACATTCTAGCGTCATTTCTGGGGAGAAAAATTGAAATTTTTTCCCTGGGAAGAACGACATGGTTGAGTTCTAAGGTCTAAGAGCGGAAAACACTTAGGCACACATTGGTTGTATTCATTCTCTGGCGACTCCACATCGGTTTGAAGGCAACTCCACTGATAAAGGAATATTGAATTTCCAAGAGGCGACTCTGCTCTCAATGCTTGAAGCACAAGACAGAGACTTCACTGAAATATGAAACCCCTTGACAGGGGCGAGGAAAGGCATCATGAGGGAAATCAGGTACTCAAAATGGGACCTCTTACAGAGCATTTTACTTTTCATTTTAGGTTTCCTTTGCTCCTTCCTTGAATATTCTAAATGAACTTTCTTTTACATATTGTACTTTAATAGTGATCAGGAAAGACTTGCAATTGTATTTCCTCCTCTATATGTTGCACGTGCATACCCTCACCTTATTGTTGGTTCTGATAAAAAGTTTTCACCTGGGCTATGCAATGACAGTGACCAAGTTGATGAATCTCGTGAGAGTCAGACCAATGTTTCCCCCACTATTCTTGGTCCAACACCCCCTAAGGCCAGACATAAGTATATACCCTTAAATCTACCCCAAACCCTTCATGATTTACCTTCAAATTACTATGAGTACCTACCTATGTTCGATGAAGAATCGGATATCATCTCAGCTGAAAAGCACATTTAAGGGTTTAAGAATTTTATAGATTTATCCGAGATTCACCATGATGATATGTGTATGAGAGTTTTCTCTCAATCCTTGAAAGGAGACACCAAACATTGGTTCAAACATTTACATCCAGAGACCATCAACTCATGGGTAGAATTGAAGAAGGTCTTCTTAAAGTTATGGGGTAAAGAAAATCCTTAGAGAGAAAACTCAATGAGTTTTATACCTTGAAAAGAAACAATAATGAATCAATTTATGTGTTCAGTAGAAAGTTCTCTAGCATCTATTATAATTTGTCCGAAGAAATTCAACTTTCTTAAGCTATTGCCATGCTCCATTATGCAACTACACTTCATCCAAATTTTTCTTTCCTCCTGATGGAAAG
>SNQJ01S0010974.1:128826-153687 GCA_010110895.2 Picea sitchensis
GTTTCCTCTCCTGTATAATAGCATTTCTTTTCCTATGAGAAAACATAAAGACGGGCGGAAAAAAAATATTATCTCATATCAACAACAGTTGTGTCACCTTTGAGCAAAGCACAAAATTTTGAGTCCATTTTCATCCAAAGTTTGGGTTTAGCATGACCTTAGGAAGTGGAGATCGTTACTTAGATTTTATTCCTTCAACTGGTTATTATTCCAGTCCCTATGGAGAGTTTTTCAATGCCTCCTCCATCACAATTTTTTATCATCAAGTCTATTTTGTCTGAGTTATCTATATGTCTCATGCTCTTGTTCAAAGGAAGTCTACAATCTGGTGTCGACCATTTCTCATAACTCTTGAATTTTCATTTTGGCCATACACTCGGTTTATCTCAGAGTCACATGAAGTTGTAGTCCTACCATGCAACCTGGTCCTACTTTCATTATGGGTAGGTAACCTTGAACCCAACAATTTACATCTCCTCATTGGTCGTTGACTAGGGGGTTTCCCTTATTTTTGACAAAAATAAATATATTCACTCATTGGGATTCATGCAATTTCTTGGATTCCATTAGCCTTATTGGTGGTTTCCTCACCTTTGTCAACTTTTTTCCTTATTTGATGTTATTCAGAGGGTCTCTTTCATGCACTACTTACATATGGTGCATGCAAGGGATGCATAGGGTTGTTGGCTCGTGAACATCCTATTCGTTTGATCTCCTCCTAATCATCAAGCCCTTTCTTTTTACCTCATATTGAATGATTATAGATTCCCTAATTCTCTCCTTTCAATGGGTCTCCTTCCATCAACTTCATCTCATCTATTCTGGAAATGAGACCTAGAGTCCTATGAGTACCTAGAGTATTGTAGTCATCAGTGGAAGGTTCTCCCATCATTGACAATTTGGAATACATCAATGTCTCTTAATCAATGGACTATTCAATTGTTCAACCTTAGCACCCTTATTCACACTTGCAGAATGTAATCGGTGCCTTGATGCCTACTTTCATTATTGGTGGGTTGTCTCGCATTTGTTAACGATATACCTTAATGACTGGTAATCAAATGAAGTCCCATTGTGTTCGACCTCAACTCCTCTATTCACATGATGTATACTTTCACCTTCAACGAATAGTGTAGAAGGCCACCAACTTATAGTAGCAACATTCCTCATTTGTTGTTGTCTTTCATTGGACCAGTACCTATATGACTTTAGCGATCATGGGAGATCATATTTTACTCCATTGTATACAGATATCTTCATATTGATTTTGAGACTGGATTCCACTGTGCCTTGTTCGTGACTATCACATCCTATGGCATATGTCCTCTTTTTATTTCCTATTCATGGCCATGAACAACTATTTTATATATTTCCACATGGATTTGCAATGTAATTCAGATTGGCAGCCATGTGCACAAAGTCATTATGGATTGTAATATTCCCATGAGCAACTAGTATTTCCAGTTGAGTCTCTATTACTCAACTTATAGGAATTATAATGCATTGCGGACATCGCATATAGTCCTCTAACCTCAAACAATAGGGGGCATATGTTACAACAAATTTGCCTCACTCCATGCAACTTTATTGGATGGGTTTCAATTTCCCTATGTAGAATTGAAGTTCCCTATTTGTGCCTTCCAGAGCCAAAAAAAAATATTTTCCACATATATGCACCATTTCAATTATTCAACATGCGTATATGTAGGTTTCTCCACTACAACCTGTGTACATCAGGTTTGGTGCTCAAAATTAAAAATTATGACGGGTTTCCATGCCATGTCACGAGATCCATGATCCTTGACCTTGCATATACTAGAAATGCTCTGAATCATCCCTTCAGTTCCATTTGAGGGCTATAAATTAAGCCATATCAAAGCCTTGAGTATATTCAACAATTTAAGTTTAAGAGAAAAAACACTCTGGATAAATTGACTTCATATTGAGTCTGCATCCCTTTGTCCTTGAAAGTATGAACTCTTTGTTTAGCCCCCAAGCTCTTCCTTATTTGTGATGGAGAACCTCACTGACTCCTTTATATGAGTTTGTCGTTGGTGGAGGATTGAATTGGTGGAGGCCCAGCTAGAGGGACTTAGTTTCTTGGTTCCGATATGTTTTTTTATAGAATTTTTTCACTTATGTACTTCTCCTAATTATTTTAATAGAAATACTATTTTCTTGTCCAATTGATATCTTGCAAATATTTGAATTATTATTCCATGGGTGTATTTTTCATGCATGTTAATGGCTTATGCTGATCTATATACTAACATTATATATTATCACCATATTCTTGTGTATCTTGGTTGTTGAGGACAAGTTATAGGTATAAAGCTTTGGGTTGCATGCTCAACGGTGATCTTCTTCGAACGTCTAAAAGAAGTAGGCTCTTATCCTTGTCTTGTTATAATTTCATTTATATAACATACTTGGGATTAGATTTTATTTCTGTGTGTCATTCCTTGTTTTTTGGTTTACACCTTTCCATAGAGATATTTTCCTTGTAACAAGTATAAGACTAAATATGGGATCCAAAGGAATATTTATAGTGATCTTCACCTACACGAAGGACAAGAATAAAGTCTTTGATGAATGACCATATTTATTTAACTCAACAAGGCTCCATTTGAGGTATTGTTTGAATCGTTTTTCCCTAGAGAAGGAATAATTCACATCCGCCCTAGTTTCGATCAGACTTTACTCTCTCCCTCATGAGTTTTGGCTTCTAGAAACCTAGAAGGAATAGGAAACACCTTGGGATCCTTTGTCAAGATCTTGGAGATATCAAAGGAAACCAAGTATACATACTATGCAATAATCTGTGTTTACATGAATGTGGCAGTAGATTTACAAGAATCAATCACCATTTCATTCTAGGATGAGGAATGGGTTCAACCCATAGACTATGAGCACATTTTTTTCAAATGTAGGAATTACCACAAACATGGGGATATTTTTAGATATTTCCCATAGAATACACCTCATACTAACAACATAGGTAAGGAAGAGAAGGAAATAGATGGTTTTGTAAACATTCCCAATAATAGAAAGGCGAAACGTAAGGGGAACAGTAACATAGGGGAAAATTCCAAGAAAGATGAAAATAGTTTAGAGATATTATGAGACACAAAAAGCATGGAGAAAACTCCAGCAGGGGAGAACCAAAGGGTATAAAATGAATAGGTGCAATCAACGAAACTGGAATTCAAGAACAAATAAATAAAAAAAATTCATCGAAAAGATCAAGGCAAGGATAACCCAAAAAAGGAAACAGAGGAAATTAAGATGCAAGATCTAGAGGATCTTGAAGACCCCCAAGATGAAATAGAGGAGGAACACACCCAATTATCAAGACCAAAAGACATGTAAGTAGACATTAAAGCTCTGATGGTGGTTCATGGAGAACATGCAATCAAAAATATGCAGGTGGGACAACTTTGAATTCTCCAAAGAGATCTTCTCAAAAGAAAGAGAAAGGAACAAACATAGGATAATACATCCTCATCCTCGGGGAACCTGGGAATAAAATCAAACCCTCTGAAGAACATAAAAAATAGAGTTGGGGAGGACAAATAAAAAGAGTCGCAAACCTCATAAACAAGTCCTCGAAGAAAAGGGTTGTAAAATATTTCAATGTCAGTTTCCTGGCCTTGATTCTGAAAGAAAATGAAGCAAACTATGCAGATAAGTTCAGATCTGTCTCTTTCTGCAATGTAGTTTACAAAATTGTAACAAAAATCATTGCTAACAGACTTAAGCCTATTCTCTATAAAATTACTTCATCGGAAAAAGGGGGTTTTGTTGAAGGAAAGAAAATCCTAGATGGAATAATTATTTCCCATGAAGCCATTCACTCCCTTAAAATCAGTAATAATTATTTCCCATGAAGCCATTCACTCCCACCGCTGGAAAATATGGATCTTGATTTATCTAAATCCCTACATCGAATTAATTTGGGATTTTTACATATAAATTTTAAGTGTTTGCCTGTCTGTCCTAGAACGTTTGGGATAATAAACCTTATATATTTGATTTTATTTTGTATCATGGTTAATGTTTGTCCCTCTCCAACCTTAAAATCCTCCAAGGGGTTAAGACAGGGAGAACCGAATTGTCCCCTTACCTCTTCATTATTCTTGTTGAAGTTTTGGGGCATTACTTGAAGAAAGTCGTTTGGGAAGGCCACCTAAAGGGTCTCTCCTTCTCCTCTCAGAAATTCCCCCTGTCTAACCTCCAATTTGTTGATGGAACCCTTCTTCTAGGAAAACCTACAGTGCAAGAGGCCAAAGCCATCAAGAGAATTTTGGATTTTTTCTTGACAACATCATGCATGCAACTTAACCTGGAAAATTCCATCATTTTCTTCTTCAATACCCCCCTCCCCCCATAATTCAACAAAGTATTACTATAATTTTTTATTTCCATAGATCCTATCTTCCCTCGAAATATCATGGGGCCCCTCTTTTAGACAAATCCTTAGGAAATACTAGGTGGCAAGAGATCCTAACTAAAAGAGAAGATCGCTTAAATTGTTGTTCCTACAGATTCCTTTCTCTTCCTGGGTGAATTATGCTAATAAAATCTATCTTAATGGCCATTCCTATTTATGTGTTTTATGTTCTTGCATCTCCCATGCATATCATTTACAAAATATAATATATTCAGAGGAACTTCTTGTGGGGTTGTAGTAAAAGAGAAAAAAATGGGCTTGGATTTCCTAGGAAAAATTGTGTGAACCAAAATACCATGGGGGCTTAGGTCTCAAAGAACCTCATAAAATGGGACAAGCCCTGGTGGCAATTGTTTTTGGATATGAATCAAAATCTGGAGCCACTCTGGGTGAAAATATGGAAGGGGCAATATGCCATAGATATCCCTCCTCAGGACTGGAACAGATCGCAAGGGGACCATCCAGGCTCACTTATCTGAAAAAATGCTTGGAAAAACCGCATTTTAGTTCAAACCCATAGTTTTTGTGGGCTTCATGATGGAAATTTGACCCCTTTTTGGGAGGATGCATGGGAGAAACTCCCTTCCCTAAGTTCATAGGAATGACTAAACCCAATCCAAGAAACGCTTCTCGGGATAGGCCAGACGAAGGTTTCCTAGTATTGGGAGGAAACCCATCATCCAGTCAAATGTATTTCCACATCCTAGATAAATCCTTCTAAACGGGAAATAGAATAGAGAGGGACCTATCTTCAAGCCTCAAAAGATACCCTCAAGGATTCCCCCCCTCCTCTTAGGAAGGGTTAGGACATTAATCGTTGGGGAAAAAAGAGTGATGGGAACTTCCACATCAAGGAGGCTTATCAAGAAGCCATGGGATTTTAGGACATATGTAAAAGATTGGCCTAGACCAAAGTCTGGAAATCTCATATGTGGCCTAAAATTGCCACCTTTATATGGTTGGTAATCAACAAGAAAGACTTAACCTAGGATAGAGTCATGAAGAGAGGACTCAAAGGCCCCTCCATTTGTCTAATGTGCTCTTAAGAGGGAGAAACCCTGAACCGTCTCCTCAACTCCTACAACATAACCTCAGAATTGTGGGACCGAGGGGCTCTCCTCTTTTCAACCTTAGACAGAAATAGACAAGACATCATCAAAAAAATCAAAGAATGGAGAATTTATTCTTAGCAGAACACAATTATAAACCACGCTTGGATCCTTTTCCTATGATTTCATGTCGGGAACTTGTGGAAATATAGAAACATGAGGATATTATGAAATTATCCTCTCCCCTTGGATCATCTCTGGTAAGATATTTTGAATAATGTCTAAGAAATTATCGCTATAGGGCCCCAACAAGAAGAGGACTGGACCACAATGGGAAATAAAAAAGGAATTTTAGTGAACTGGAGCATAGGCCAAGGAAAGATTCTACCTCCTAAGCCCACTACCCAAATCCTGAGAAAACAGATTCAAGTGACTTGGTAATCCCCCACAAAGGGATTTTTGAAATTGAACTTTGATGGATCAACAAAGGGTAACCCTAGTCTAGAGGGAGCAGGAGGTATTTTCTGGGACACTTATGGATAAATGGTTAGTATTTATACTACAAGAATAGGGCATAATACCAACAATGGGGCTAAACCAACAAGGGTACTTTCAGGTCTGCAAATGGAAAAGGACCTTGGGTACTCGGTAATTATTGCAGAAAGAGACTACCAAATCCTTCTCTTAGCCTAGGTAAACTCATCAATGGAGCCTCCCGAGACCATGTTTCAAAGAATTGGTGTTTGTCAGCAGGTCTCTTGAAGGTGGAGAATCCTATCAAAGGCATTTCAACATAATTCTGAGTCACGTTCGATGTCAGGTTAATTCAGTGGTTGACTATCTATCCAACGTGGCAGTGGGACATCCCCAAGGTGAATCTCGATGGTTATGGAAGGACGTGGAGGAGGGTTATTTTAGAAATAACTTAACACGTCTCAACTAGAATGACAACCCTCTTCTCCATGTGAGGATAGGTGGGGAGCCAAGCATACATCTAGTGGAGCTTTCATAAGCCCAAGTGTCATTTTGAGGAAAGAGTATCCTCCAGGAAGCCAAAAGAAAGTCGTTTCCTAGGAAGGGGGAGAATCATGATCTCCTTTCAGTTATCATTGGAATATGGTGATAAATTTAATGGAAAATCGACATCATGAACCAGAGGAGGTTTCGTTACATATGGGTGGTAGCATGACGAGGTCATCGTACCTTACCCCAACTGATCTAATAATGAACAATTTTTGTAAGCCCCAGTCTCAAGCAAATCTGGTCCAGTTTGGGTAATAATGGAATAAAGTGGAAAAGGGAAGAGATCATTCATTTGGGGAAAGGAGCCCTCACTATAAGAGGAATATGGTTAACTAATCCCAAACTGTTGTGATTTTGTATCTAAGTTTCTTTGTCTATTGTAGTAGGATTTGTTGGGTTTGTGGGTGGGGGAGATTTGATTAGAAGTTCTCACCCATGCTAGGTTGTTGCCCTTTCCTTTTGGCTTGTGACTTAAGTGGACATCCCATGACATCGGAAGTTATAATCATGTATATGTGTTCGTCATCTAGCAGGATTAAGAGAATTGAAATCGGTCTCCTGCTCCATGTCATGGAAACAGGGAGATGCAAAGTTCAAGTCAAGAATAAGGCTACTCCCTCGAGGAACATTAATCCCAAGAACATGAGAGGGGGAGGGGACACAACCCTCAAAGAAGTATTCCTTTATCAATTACAGAGAAGCAAGGGAAACAAGAGAGGACAGAAACATGTACTACAACCTGTGCTTAGTAGAGGAAAAATTAACGATGGGGAATGCTCAGAAGGTGGTCATGAAAAAATAAAGTGTACAATGGACGAGGAAATCCTTCATATTGCAAAAGAGTGGATCCCCCATCTGGGCCAATCGAGGACAAGGGACACAAAATTATTTTTTCTAGCTAAGGTTTATTGGATGACAAAACCAATTGTGGCGCAAGCAATGGCCCAACAACAATAAGAAATATGAGCCACTCATTATTCTATCTAATTTTTATAAGTGAAGTTTAAGATACTTTTCAAGGAGCAATATGGAATTCATTTCCAGGAACGATCCCAGACTTCTAGGCTACTTAGAATTGTTAGAAAGAGGATCAAGGCGGTCTGTTGGGATCCCAAGAGAACCCCATTCAGGTGGATGAGGACGAGGAGTGGACGAATTCTAGGAAATTCATAAGGAGTATCCTGGCAAGTGAGCAAACAATCAGGAAATATACAGGTCCTAGGAGACCTCGGGTTTTAATCATTCCTCGTGTTAGTGGTTATGCTCATGTTACCATTTGAAGTCACACCTAGACTATTGTAGGTGTGAGCCTAACACCCATTAGAGTTTTTGTAGGTTTATAAAAAAGTAAGTTTTTGTAATCTCAAGTATCATGAATGGATGAGAAAATAAATTTAAGATATCAACACAAAATCTCCACACAACATACTCCAGCAAGCAACGCTTGAACAATCTTAGATCAATTTTTTAATATTAGTGAAAAGATATAAGAATGAAGGAGAAGAATGAAATATATGAACCAAGTTACATCTGACACTTTGACATACATACAATGGAATTATTAGTAATAAGGAACCTCCTGGTCAAGAAGAAAATATGCTTTGACAATACTTGCATTGACAAATTTACACTAAATCAATGATTGTATATCATGAACACAAGTGATAAAGATAAATCCTTCATCAATAGATAATACTAAAGCAAGACAAGAATAATAGCATGCGAGAGTATAAAAGGAGTTGATCTTCAATTACTCAAGAGTCTTAAGTCTGTACATACATAGTGTGGGAACTTTTTACAGACTCCAACCAAAAGATAAATCTTCACATCCAACCATTCCAACCCCTCTATTGGAGTCATATCACTCTTTAAATAGAAAATTACATCAATAATTCCTCTATGACTCATTACCTAGATCTAGCATAGGATTATGTGCCTTGGAGAGATGTGGCAATAGACAAACAAATAGAAAATTAACAAACTACTAGATTCCAGGAAGTTGTTGGTGATGATAAATGCAACTACAACCAGCTCATGTTTGGAGATCTAGTGGAGATGGATGTCAGGTACAAGTGTCTATTGATGTATAGTTTCCTCCTATGGAACCATTCAAACCTCCTTTGATAGCTGGCATCTCTCCCATAACTCATATTTATCAGACTATTAGAGTTCACAGTGCATCTACAGGATGTGCTGCGAACTTTCCTGTAAGTGATGTTTTCAACACTTCTCCCAAATGACGAACTGGGTTGGGATGATTTTTGGTGAGAAAGTCAATGACAATATGATTCTTCTCCACAAAACATTTTAGTGAAACCCAATTCATATTTTAAAATATATGATGAAAATACGATTTTCCAACGTACTAATTTGTTGCAAACTATTTCAATTTCATTAGGTTCGCAACGCCTCTGGAAGATTCACTGCAAACTTTCTTGTACATGACAATTTTCTTTCTAAGCTTTTTGAATGTGGGATTTCTCTCTTTATAAGGAGATATTTAATAGATTTGGATTTGGTTGTTTGTTGAGCTAGTGCTTTAGATGCATCTTTTTTCATGGAAAGTAAAAAAAACTACAAACCTCTCCGATAATTGTTGCCAACAGACCGTGTTTTGAGATATAGTAGAATCAGGGTTTGTTTCTAATGGTTGTAATGATTAGGGTTTATGTTAGAAGAAGTTTTGCAGAAACTAATATGTAACTAGAGATAGAAGCTTGGATACAATGATGACAACTTGAGGCTGAATGAGGTCTCAAATATAAATATTTTTTGAAGCAACTATGAAAAATAGAGAGTTTGACATGCTAATTTAGTTTGCAACAGGTGGGTTTGTAGTTTGATTTATCAGTTCACATCACGTTGATTAAGTTTGTATAAAATGGATTTATCGTTGCAAGAATAAGCTGCAAGTTACCCTTTGACTAGAAAACGTGTATCCCGGATCTACATAAAGGTTTGAAGGACAAGAATGTGAAATATAACCAATCAAAGAGGAGTTTGCAACACCAATTGTATAAACCAGTTTGCAGCGCTAGCAGTTCACAACACTAACGAGTTAGAAACAATATAAAGTGGTTACAAGAAAGAAATATAAGATTGCATTTGGATTATGATAGCAGGTAACCAAAGAATTCATGAAGGATTTAAAACGTAGAGGGTATGAATGGATTAAGGAAAACCTATAGTTTGCAATGAGTAGAAAACTTGTAGCAATTAGGGCTGAATGAAAATAAGTTTTGAGGCAGTGGAATTTGAATCATAAGCACAATACTTGGTATATAAATCTCACTCTGTGTTGAAGAAAACCAAACCAACAGTCCTTTAATATTTTAATCCACCATCAACCTCTATAGAAGAGTTCAYAGAGACAAGAGTCTGCAGTGACCAGAAGTTTGCAACGCACTTACAGTTTGYAACGAATTGAACCAGACTGCAATGCACCCTTTCCAAACAGAAATGAAAGTAAAAAAATGATAAATCCTTCTTTTGAGACCGACCCTTTGAATATGATTGATGATGAGATGGTGCTTGACTCCTATACATCCTATGTKTTAACATMTTGATGCATAGGGGATGGAGACCTCCCTATGAGGCTCCAAGAACATTTGCAGTTTTAGTGCCTTATCTGTCAATTAAATATGATTCTAATTTCAAAAAATGTTCACCTGCTTGTAGGTTAAATCATCTTACAGAGACAAGTTTCTAGTTCCATTGGGCATGGAGTCATTATAAGCTCTCTAATCTATAACACACCCTATCAAACAAATATACATGCTCAAATCCGAGCTTATTCATCACACGCCCTAATTCTAACCAAATAAGTTGAGTTGATTATGTGAACGAGAATTTCCAATGCAGCAATGTAATCATTTTTCTAACAGAATGATCTTCTTGTTTGCAGTAAAATGAATAGGTGCAAAAATAATAAAGTCTTATAAATGGAATAAAAAACTCATACTCATTGCTACAAGATGCTTGTATGTTGAACGATACAACATTGAAAACCTTTGGAAAGACCATCTCCATGTAACTGGCCACTCGGTCATGAAACCCACGACATAACTCCTACTGATGTATAATCTTGAACTGCTCATCTATCATTTATGTTATATTTACAAGACTAACATCCACTTGATATCCTTGAAGAAACTCATAATCAACACTTATTTCATATGATCCAGGACAACAAAATTCCCTTTAATATGTCCATAAGATTTTTGAGTAGAAATTTATTTAACATCATTCAAAGAAAGGGCATCACGATCAGAAAATAACAAACTATCTTCATAGATTTCAGTAGCATGAACACTATACTCAATAAAACTTTCATTCTGCTAGATTGTTTCACTATCTTCAATAGAATCAAATGCAATATTATCACTCAAAGGCTTGTAAAACTCTACATGTGTTGATGCAAAATATGATCCTCTAAATCATCCTTATAACCATAAAAAAGAAGAAAGTCTCCACAAACATTTTGAATAGCAAATCCATGACTATTAGAAACTTCTGACGTAATATCAAAGGTATCTGTAATCTTAATATCATCATCTCCACCATGAATACACTATTGAACATCTTTTTTTTTCTGAAAATAAAAACTAGATAAGATTTCATCAGCTAATGAGTCTTATTGTGCTTCATAAACATTTTATTCCTTCTCATTATCATTGTATTCATCATAAATTGTAGCAACCTGATAAATTTCTAATGAAAAAGATGTTGATTTATGTTATTTTACACTATCATCAACAATATGAATTTCAAACAAATTTGGAACAACTATCGTATCATAGTTACTACTACCAGAAACATTTGGATAAATGACAAATGCATCTAGAGTATCATTGTCATCATCTTCAATGTCATAATGTTGAAAATATTCCTATTGTAAAACATAATTAGAAGAGGATACAATAGAGAATGAGTCTTCTTCCTCTTCCATAGCATAATCATCCCCTTCCTCTACTCTATTAGAAGAACCATCTAGTAAATATTGAGTGTATGATGTATATCCCTCACAAGAATGCTAAAAAAGACTCTCATATGGATAAAATTTCTTGTAATATGAATAACAATTAGCATGAAAATAATTCAAAGATGAAATACTAGAGGCATGAAGAGTTTTGTACCATTGTCTTGCATAGCCATCTAATGAATATGTTGGCACAGGGGCAGAACTAAGCTTCAACGCTTACAACAATGCACCAACAAAACCCTAACTACCGGCCCTTTCGCCAACACCTGCGAAGCAAATGAAGTCTCACTCAAGGTAGAGGCAGGTGTGGTTGCAGGACTCAAATGTCTGCAACCTTAGCTGGGACACAGATCTGTGATTGTAACACCTTGAAAGAGCACTTACTAGTTATAGCTCATTAATATTTAGTCTTAGTTTACAGCACAACTAAACCCTAACAATAGATCAACGCAGTATTCACACAGATCCAATATATTCAAGAACTAAGCATAGCAACATAGATCAGATCTAGCATTCATTCACATTATTCATCACAAAGATACCATACTAGAGTCTTCTAAGTATACATCAATGCACTAAGCATTTAACCATATAAACAAGAGAACAAACATAAATCACAACACAACCACAACACGGGATATACGTGGTTCACCCCCACCCTAGGACTACGTCCACCAACTCTTCTTCTTTATTTCTTTCTTTCAATCTTCTACATGTACACAACCATGATATCTTACTCCACAGAGGACAACATATATGCGTTCACTCCGCTAGATCCTTCTTCCTTGAGTTACAACACAAAGCCTCTTCACGGTCTCTTACAATCACTTACACTTAGCTCTGCAAGTTCTCAACATAGCATGCACAAAGCACTTACAAGTTGCACTTAGCACAGTGTCTAGCCTCTCTTCGATCACATAGATCGAACTACTTCCTACATTACCTAACTTTCTATTTATGCATTACAAAAAGGGCCTAAACATGGGTAAACCCATGGGCCAACATCCCCATACCCGTTATATAAGCCCAATATCCAAAAATCCCTAAAAAGGGGCCGAGATCCCGTGATCTCCACGTTGACTTGCACTCTGGCTTCGACAGCCTATCAAAGTCCCAAAACTAGGTCAAACATGACCAAGGATCCTAAAAACTTGGTCAAGGGACAACAAGCCCCCAAAACTCACCTGTGACGCGTCCCGAGTCACTCTGGTCTGAGTAGCTCTCCTTCAAAATCCTCGAGCTTGGCTTGAGCTTCTTCGACCTTTTGCTACACAACGACCTCTTGGTCTACGAACTCTTTGATTACTGTTTCATTGACAGGTCCCTCTAACCCTTGTTTAGCTGTAGTGACGACTTGCTCTAGTTCTACTCCTCGGCCTTCAATATCTGTGAATAGTTGGCAAGCCTCATCTTGTGTTGCTTGGAGCCTTTGAGTCACCTCCATGAATTTTCTCTTAATGGTGTGGACCTGCTGTTGAGAAGTGTGATGTTCTTGGGATCACTTCATCCTCTCAATGACTAATCGGGGCTTTAATTTCGCCTGTACTGTTTCTTCTTGCTTCTTTGCCTCTTGGAGTTGTGACTCCAATGCCTTCAATTCAGGATCCTCAGTGAGTCTCTCATAAGTCTGGGCATTGCGATCGCTTATTTTTTTACATTCCATGGCAAGGGCCTTGATTCTTTCAACTGCGCTTTGAGCAGTTACTTCTCTTTGATCGCGTACATCCGGCAGAGTGTTGCACATTGTTCGTAGCTCTAAGTCTGATATTCTTTGTTGAAGATGTTGGATCACTTCCATGAGTTACGGTACTTGATTCTCCACTTGATATTATTCCTTTGTATCTAAGCTCGTCATAGAGTGAAGTACTATTTTGACTGCTTCCTTGACTCCAAGCTGCTCTGTGAGAAACTGCTCTTTTCTTGCTTGACTTGCGCCCTCTCTTCTTCAAACTTGGCTTGAAGGTCATCCTTCTCCTTTTGTGTGACCCAACGTTTCTCTACCATTTCTTCTTAGGCTTTTTTTAGGGCCAATGTGGCCTGGTCTTCCTCATATTATGCTCGACGAAGGTGAGCTTCGATCACATCAGCTAGTCTGCGGATTTGGGTAGGCTCATCTCCCTACTCTGGTTCTTCCGATGGTGGGGGCGCAATGGATACTGCGCGGCTGGATTGAAGGGAATGTTTTACCCCTCTGAGTTCAAACTCGATCCTATCGTACATATCCTCCTTCTTGGCTTCATGTCTCTACAAGATGTCCTGTGAGGGATCTGCTATAGTTGTGATGATGAAGTCAAATTCATCTACAGTGAGCACAGTCTGCATCTTAGTCAAGGTGGATTTGGATTTATTTCGGGAAGTGGGTTTTGTGGGGGAAATCTTCCTTTTCTTCAAGGAATCAACCTCATCAACAGGATGCCTAGGTAGTGTTACTTCAACCTACTTCTATTGATCTTCTTTTTTGTGGGTATCTTTTTTATCTACTTCGTCATCACCCCCTTGACCAGGTGATACTGAAGCATTTTATTCTGATGCGCTCCTCAAGTTTTGGACCTCTTCGGTCTTCTTCCTTCTGTTGGGTCCAAGAGTATCCTTTGCTTCATGAGTGGTCTCAGGGCCGTCGATTAGTTCAGGGTCTGACATTGTTGTGGGGTCAGCGGGGATGAGGAGTTATGCAGACCATTCCCTGGTTATCTCTTTGAGGTCCTCCTCTGTGAGCTTGTAGTCTGAATGAAGTTCTTCTTTATTCTCATATATGCGCGTGGTGATATAAATGAAGTGTCGATCTACGCAGAACTTCATGAGGGATCATAACCAATGCAGGGTGTTTCGTGTCATGCGAGGGATATCTTCGATATCCCTCTTCAGTTGGAGATAATATGTATGAAATATCACATTCGACTTCCATTGTTTTCCCATATCGCTCAAGTACTAGAGTATTATGAACTTCGCAGCGAGCGACTCGAATGGTTCAATGTTCGGGAAGGTCGCACCTTCCGGCATTTCTTAAGAGGTAAATGTGATGAGGATCAGGATCCATCTAAAGTGGAACTCATAGCCCTCATCTTGATCTTCGCAGCAGTCTAATTCCAGCTGGTTGACCAAGTACTTTTCCTAGTTCATTTGGAGTCCTTCTACACATTTCTCAGCGAGGTCAACAACGAATCCTATGACATGTGTAGGTATGTTATTTCTTACGATCTTTCTTGCAATCAACTAGCAGGCCAGGCGCACTACGCCATTCCTGATGGAAGCTACCTTGTAGCCTCATGTTCCCTTTTCTACATTTCCATATGTGTCTTTGATCTTTTGTGCCAATGCACAATCTGTAGCCTTCCCTAGGTAGAAATCTTGTGGGTCGAGTCCCTGCATCCTCAATCTGGTGATCCTATGGATCAACGTCGGATCAACTATGATGCATCGGTCTAGCCATAGGTAGCCGCCATGGTAACATGAGAGTAGGATATTAACACACGCGTTAACCTCTTGGTGCCTTCCAAAGTGCATAATATTCATTACATTCAAGAGGGTGGACTGCACGAGGTTCATAGTCCATGGCTGGGGGATTATTTTCAAGTTCTTCCCCTTCGTCCTGGTCAATTATTTGTAAGGAGTGAGGATACTATGGTTCTTGTGGTCTCTTAGGTTGAAGTTGTTGAACTTCAACGTTGGGATATTATCCTGTTGCGCTCTAACTATACGTATCCCATTCAGGAGGTACACAGTAACCAAGGTATAATCAAAGTCTCTCGGGACACTGTCATGACTCACCGCGCCATCCAGAGGCATGATGTAGTTGGGTAGGATGGTCAGGATTAACTTCGCTTTTTCCAAGTCATCTTGGTGCTTGGTTCTCTTCTCTGCTACCGGTCAGGATGGTCCGGATAAGCGAGTAGTCGATGGAGAGTCTTGCACTCCTCTCGTTGATCACGCTTGAATACCTGTGGACATTACTTTTTCGGCCATGAGATCGATGAGAATGTCTTCGACGACTTTCTCTGCGGTGTTGATCTCGTCCGA
Organism: Picea sitchensis; assembly: GCA_010110895.2. Taxonomy (NCBI): domain Eukaryota; kingdom Viridiplantae; phylum Streptophyta; class Pinopsida; order Pinales; family Pinaceae; genus Picea; species Picea sitchensis. The sequence goes on from SNQJ01S0010974.1 coordinate 144,347, forward strand.
CATACACGCTTATATTGAATAACTCTGGTGGATGAATGAGTGTGCAAGACAATGGAACATGTGTCTATCTCAATAAACACAACGTGGTAGCAATGAGTTGGAACCATTTCCCGGCAACAGAACCATTTGTTGGCACAAGGGTAGACCCAGGGTTCAACGCTTACAACAACACACCAACAAAACCCTAACTACCATCCCTTTTGGCAATACCTGTGAAGAAGATGAAGTCTCACCCGAGGTAGAGGCAGGGGTGGTTGCAGGACTCGGATGTCTGCAACCTTAGCTGGGACATAGATCTATGATTGTAAAACCTTGACAGAGCACTTAGCAGTTATAGCTCATTAATATTAAGTCTTATTTTACAGCGCAACTAAACCCTAACAATAGATCAGTGCAATATTCACACAGATCCAATAGATTCAAGCGCTAAGCATACCAACACAGATCATATCTAGCATTCGTTCACATTATTCAACACTAAGCTATAATACTAGATTCTTCTAAGCATACATCAGTGCACTAAGCATTTAACGATATATACAAGAGAACAACCATAAAGCACAACACAACCACAACACGAGATATATGTGGTTCACCCCCACCCTGGGGCTACGTCCACCAACTCTTCTTATTTATTTCCTTCTTTCAATCTTCTACATGCACAGAGCCATGATATCTTACTTCACAGAGGACAGGAGATCTGTGCGCACTCCGCTAGATTTTCCTTCATTGAGTTACAACACAAAGCCTCTTCAGAGTCTCTTACAATCACTTGCACTTAGCTCTGCAAGTTCTCAACATAGTATGCACAAAGCACTTACAAGTTCCAAATAGCACAATGTCTAGCCTCTCTTCGATCACATAGATCGAACTACTTCCTACATCACCTAGATTTCTATTTATGCATTACAAAAAGGGCCTAAACATGGGTAAACCCATGGGCCGACATCCCCATACACATTACAAAAGCCCAAAACCCAAAAATCCCTAAAAAGGGCTTGAGATCCCACGATCTCCGCTTCGACTTGCACTCCTCCTTCGACAGCCTGTCGAAGTCTCAAAAGTAGGTCAAACATGACCAAGGATCCTCAAAACTTGGTCAAGGGCCAACAAAATACATGAACATTTTCTTCATTACATCCTCGTGATGTATATTCAATCGATCCATGCATTGATGAAACTTGATCAAATGAAGTGGCAAATTTTCCTCATCCTTTTCTATGAACTGTGGAAGGAAATATCCCAATATACCTATAGTGGGAAGATAATTAGAAAAACCAGGAATGTCAAAAAAATTGAAAGGAACAAATCTTTCAACCACAATGGATTTCATTCGAGCATCTAATGATGGTGACATTGTGAACCTATGGAGTCATCGATGGATTCTCGAACCATGGAGTCGTCAGGTGAAGGTTGAGCAACCTGAATGTGTCCATATTTTGTTCACCATCTAAAGCTATAAATATACTTTTTTGTTCTCCAAGGGAAGGTCTTCTTCATTTCCATCCCCAACAGTGCAATAAATATTAGCATTATAAGTCACACGTAGACTACTATAGGTGTAAGCCTAATCCCCATCAGAATTTATGTAGGTTTATAAAAAAGTAAGGTTTTGTAATATCAAGTATCATGAATGGATGAGAAACTCAATTGTAAGATATCAACACAAAATATCCACACGACATACTCCAACAAGAAAGGCTTGAACAATCTTAGATCAATTTTTGAATATCAGTGAAAAGATGGAATAATGAAGGAGAAGAATGAAATATATGAACCAAGTTACATCAGGAACTTTGGCACACATACAGTGGAATTATTACTAACAGGGAACCTACTGGTCAACAAGAAAATATGCTTTGACAATACTTGCATTAACAAATTTACAATAAATCAGTCACTGCATATCATGAACACAAGTGCTAAAGATAAATCCTTCATCAATAGATAATACTAAATAAAGACATGAATAATAGCATGAAAGAGTAGAAACAAATATGATCTTCAATTACTCAAGAGTCTTAAGTCTATACATACATAGTGTGGGAACTTTTTACAGTCTCGAGCCAAAAGATAAAGCTTTGCATCCAACCATTCCAACCCCTCTATTGGATTCATATCACTCTTTAAATAGAAAATTACATCAATAATTCCTCTATGACTCGTTACCTATCTATAACATAGGATTATGTGCCTTGGAGATATGTGGCAATAGACAAACAAATAGAAAATTAACAAACTGCTAGATTCGAAGAAGTTGTTGGTAATGATAAATGCAACTACAACTAGCTCATGTTTGGAGATCTAGTGGAGCGGGATGTTAGGTACAAGTGTCCATTGATGTCTAACGGTTTCCTATGGAACCATTCAAACCTCCTCTGAAAGCTATAATCTCTCCCATAACTCAGATTCATCATATTGTTAGAGTTCATAGCGCATCTGCACGATGCACTGTAAAATTTCCTATAGGTGATGTTTTCAACTTTGCTCCCACATGACAAATTGGGCCTGGCTGAGTTTTTGTCAGCAAATCAATGACATTATGATTATTATCCACAAAATTTTTTAGCGAAACCCAGTTCATATTTTAAAATATATGATGAAACTACGAGTTTGCAGCATACTAATTTGTTGCAAATTGTTTCAATTTCAACAGGTTCACAGCACCTCTGCAAGATTCACTTCGAACTTTTCTGTACATGACAGTTTACTTTATGAGCCCTTTGAAAGTGAGATTTATCTCTTTAGAAGGAGACTTTAGTTCAATAGTTTCTAGAGGATCTTTATGAGATTTAGATTTGGTTGTTTGTTGAGCCAGTGCTTCAGATGCATCTTCTTCCATGGAAAGTCAAAAAGAGTACAAACCTTTATGATAACTGTTATCAACAGACTGTGTGTTGAAATCTTGTAGAATCAGAGTTTATTTCCAATGGTTGCAATGATTAGGGTTTATGTTAGAAGAAATGTTGCAAAAACTAAGATGTAATTGATGCTAGAAGCTTGGATACAATGATGACAACTTGAGGATGAATGAAATCTCAAATAGAAATATTTTTTGAAGCAACTGTGTAAAACAAAGATCTTGCAGTGTTAATTTAGTTTGCAGTAGGTGGGTTTGTAGCATGATTTCTGAGTTCGCAACACGATGATTAAGTTTGCAACAAATGGAATTATGGTTGCAATAATAAGTTGCAAGTTATCCTTTGACTAGAAAACATGTATCCTTGTTCTCCATAAAGGTTTGAAGGACAAGAATGTGAAAAATAACCAAGCAAAGAGGAGTTCGCAACACAGATTGTATAAACTAGTTTACAACGCTAACAGTTCGCAGTACTAACCAATTAGCAACAATATATAGTGGTTACAAGAAATAAATATAATCTTGCATTTATATGATGAGAACAGGTAACTAAAGACTGCATGAAGGCTTTAAAACTGAGAGGGTATGAATTGATTAAAGAAAAAGTATAGTTTGTAGTGAGTAGAAAACTTGCAGCAACTAGGGCTTGATGATAATAAGTTTTCAGGCAATGGAATTTGAATCATAAGAAAAGTACTTGGTATATAAAGCTCACTCCTTGTTGCAGAAAACAAACTAACAACCCTTTAATCTTTTAATCCACCATCAACCGCAATAGGAGAGTTTGCAAGACCAAGAGTCTACAATGACAAGTAGTTTGTAGCGCACTTACAGTTCGCAATGAATTGAACTAGTCTACAACGCACCCTTTGCAAACGAAACTGAAAGTAAAAAAATGAGAAATCCTTCTTTTAAAACCGACCCTTTGAAGATGATTGGTGAGGAGACGACGCTTGACTCCTATACATCCTATGTGTTAACAACTAGAAGCTTTTTGTTTTTTTGTGTAAATTTCAAATCTTTTAGAAAGCTCAAGCTTAACCATTGGAAGAACCATGTGAATCTAGGGAGAAATAAAAATTTGTTGGATCTAGTAATTTTCTAAGACGGTTGTATGGTGAGATGTTTACACTCTCTATTATGCCTTACATTATTTCCCCCATAAAGCTTATTTATATGGGGCAGTAGTCTCGTTCCCATTTTGTGGAAGTCCCCCCGTACTTATGACTATAATTTTATGTGTTATTTGAATAGAAAACTATACTCTCTTTTTTTTTTGTTAAAAAATAAAAATATGTAAACATGTCAACCAAACGAGAAAATGATATTACATATAAAATTAAGGATAAGAATTTAAATATTCTATATTGTATATATTTAAACGAAAAAATGATATTACATATAAAATTAAGGATAAGAATTTAAATATTCTATATTGTATATATTTTCAGATTTATGTAAAACTATACTCCTCTTATAACATGTCACAACACCATGTAAATCCATGTCAGAAAAGCATTCAAATTATGTCATAGATATGTTGTTTTGCCTCAAAACACAAGACACACATTAACTACCATAACATCAAATTCATACCTTATATTCTCAAAATGAAATTGGAATATAAGAGGCGTATCATTATACAATTATGAATTATCTATCGATGTGAAATTTAAAGTGATTTCATTTTATTATTGCTTTCAACCTATACATTTCAAAGTTAACTTTGTTTTATATCATTATATAATTTGAATTATCTATCAATGTAAGATTTAAAGTGATTTCACTTTATTATGGCTTTCAACCTATTCATTTTAACCTTAACTTTGTTTGAAAAAAAAATTATAATATCTTCATATGTTTAATTACAATGATTACATCATTTTTTACATATAAAAGGTGGAGTATATGATTCTATATTATTTAATTCCATCAATATACATATCTTACCACCTCCTTGATCCTAGATGTAAACTCCAAAGAAGCGAGTTATGTACTAAACCATTAAGTTTAGTACATGTTAGCAATTTATTGAAGTTAAGATTAGCATTCCTATAAATATATGTGAACACTTCCTTTCATTACTATTTTCCATCGTATCTCGTTTTTTTAAACATTATCATAAAAAAAAAAATAGTTTAAACATTGTCATAAAGAAAATTAGTTAATTTTGAGAATTCTGATAATTTACTAGCAACAACTGCTTTATAAAAGTGGTTAATATATTTTAATTGACTTCAATTTTTTTTTAAAAGTAAAAAATGGTGATCAACTTATATCAACCACTTTTATAAAATGGTTATTACTAGTTGACAACGAAACTGTGGAAAAAAAAAAAATTAAATATAAATATAAATAAAAAATATATAAATACAATAAAGATATAAATAAAAAATAAATATAAATGGAACAAAAAATAAATATATAAATATAAATTCAACATATTTATAAACTTGAAATAAAAGATAAATAAATATAAATGTAACTTATTTTTACAAATAAATAAAAAATACAAATATAAATACAATAATTATATAATATATAATAAAAATAAAATAACTACATAATATCTATATCTATATATAGATATATATAGATATAATAATAATAATAATAATAATCTATTTTTAAGGTCACCGTGGCACATCAAATTGATGTATGAAATCTCTAGTAATCTTTTAAGAGGAAACACATGTTCTTAACCATTAAGCCCACTCAAGATATATAATGTTTTACAATAAATATATTTTTTCATTATATAATGATGATTATTAAACCATATATATTTATTTTTAATATATATAAAAGTATGTATATGTTATATACCTATTATATTATTAAGTAAAAATATATTTATTATATATATAAATATATTTAGGGTGCATTACATTGATTGCATATGAAAATAAAAATTAGGGTTTAAGTAATTGCGAAGAATAATATCGTTATTAACGTATCGGAAGGAAACACGATTCGATCGTTCAATTGAATATTACACATCTTCCTCCTCTGCAATGGCTGTACCAGCGTTGTTAAAGGCGATCGATGAGAAGAAAATGGTGCCGATTGAAGAATGAACTTATCTGTAACATCGACGTACCGAAGAACTGGTGGGACACGCTCGAAGCCTGTCACGATATTAGGCAGTATCCCTTCGTCAACAAGCCTGGGTTCCCTGTCTCCGACGTAAACGAGAACCTCCACAAAATATATCTGTGTTGAATCTGGTAAAAAATACTGTAGGATTTTATTAATCCTCAACCCAATTGAAATGAAAAAAATAGTCACAGAAGGTAAAAGAGCCAGAACAATTACTGAATGCAATTAATAATGATATAGATATTAGCATTTACAATAATTGATGTTTGATATATAAGTTTTAGTTTCTGTATTTTTCTTTTCATCATAGCTTTTTATTTTCAGGAAGAAAAGTCTACAAAACTTGGGATTAAAGGGTTAACTTGGGATTAAAAGTTTAACTTTTATTGATTGTATAGAACTATAAAAAAAAAATTATTGAGGGAGATTTGTAATTCTTTCTTTTGAATTGACACATTATATTTACAAAATATTGATAATTTTTTTATTTATAAAATTGGTTGATTTTCAATATGAGAATGACTTGTAAAGTTCAACATGGCATATAGAGAGAATAGATCCATATTAACTCAAAATTTACCATGCCATCTTGAGTGGCGTGATCATTTTAATGCATATGATAAATTCAGAATTAAGATGGTTCTATATTGGCATAATTTCAAAACCCTTAAGTTGTTGGAAAAGTATATCCATTTCTTTTCACCATGTAAAAATGGTGAATTTCGGTAATAAAATAAGAATTGGAAAATATGTTTAATGCTTTTAATAAGAATTGGAAAATATGTTTTATGCTTTTAAGAGGCTATAGCAATTGCTAAAATCTTTAAATGATGAATAAATCCTCGGTTTTTCTTGGTGTCAAAGTTGTCTAGGTTGAAAAGTGGTGAGAGTGGTTAGTGGCAAAGGTATTTTGTTTGGAAGAATTAAGGTTAAAGAAAAACAATTAAAAGGCACTGAAAATGGAAAAGAAGGTGGATATTGAGATTTTTAATAGTTATAACTTTACTCTCTTAGAGAGAAAGATGGAAGATATGCTAGTGCATAAAGATTTCTCTACTTTTATTGTTGGGAGACTAGCAAATATAAGTGTTGAATAATCTCTCAATATGGATAAGAGATGATTATATGCAATCGGTTTTTTTCTTGTAGATTTTATGATTCTTAATGTCTTTCAAGCCTCATTGGAAAAGTATACATGGGAAAAGCTTTAAATGCAGTGTATTTGTTCAAGTCTTGGTAAATAAAATGTTGGTGAGAAGAAAGGTCATAGTTTGTTAAAGTATTTAAATGATTTTAATATGTAGATGAAAGAATTAGCTTCATTTGAGTTCAACGGAGTTTGGAGGATCAATGTGTTTCTTTCCTCATTGGTAATATTCCAAGATTGAGATCATTGTGAGACAATTAATAAATGAGGAAAAATGTCAACTATTAACAAGAGTTACGTTATATTCAAAGATATTTTTTACAAGAGGATTCTCTAAAGAAATGAAATACAATTGATTTCATAATAAATTCAATTACATTGATAAAAATGCAACCAAACAAGGAAAATAATGAAACATTCAACCTCTCTACAAAAGAAATAAAAAATAAGATGTCATTACCGTAGTCTTTAATAGAAAGGACTACCAAAAGATTAGATGGAAGAAGGAGCTTCTTAGGATATGGCACCCCTATAATGTAGTAGGTAAAAGATCTATTACAATAAATTAAAGAAATGTAAGCATAATGTATTGACTTAATGTGAAACATGTAATTAGGCTAAAGAATTTTTTTTTTTCAATGAGGCAAGTCACTAATGTAGGGGTCGACATGACTTTCAAAAGAAATATGTACAACAATTGAAAAGATTCAAACAACCAAGGAAGCATATAGAGAAGCTAAAAGATGAAGATGTGTCACTTTAATGAACAAACTTTACAAAAAAACATGCACTCCAAAGGAAATAATTATAGGTATGAATTTTAAGTCTAATTCCTTTTAGTTTTATGAATCCTATGTATGGGTAAATATGCAAGGATTGAGTTTTGTTTAAACAAACTTTACAAAAAAACATGCACTCCAAAGGAAATAATTATAGGTATGAATTTTAAGTCTAATTCCTTTTAGTTTTATGAATCCTATGTATAGGTAAATATGCAAGGATTGAGTTTTGTTTAAACATTTTTTTTAGTAAAAACTTAAAAGATAATTGAAATTGTTATAAATCTAATAATAAGAATATTTAAAAATAATTATAAAGTTTTTATAAATAGGATTTTGTTTATAAAAGTATTACAATAAAATATTATTCATTTATTATAGATGTTAAAGTAATTAAAATGTTTAATGATTAAGAACATGTGTTTCCTTTTAAGAAGTTATAAGTTCAAATCCAGAAGGGATAGGGTATGTATATCTCTGTAGACTTTACCAGTCAAATCGCTGGGCGGAAAGGGATCCCTTGTCCCACAAACAAGAGGGTCTCATACACCTATTAATGGAAATTTGACAATTTCATTCTACTTTATAATTTTGAAAATGGAAATAAAAACGAAATTGATTCCATGCATAAGAATCAAAATATAAATTCATAAATTAATACTTTTGTTACTTTTATTACATNGGTCTCATACACCTATTAATGGAAATTTGACAATTTCATTCTACTTTATAATTTTGAAAATGGAAATAAAAACGAAATTGATTCCATGCATAAGAATCAAAATATAAATTCATAAATTAATACTTTTGTTACTTTTATTACATGGACAGAGTAACAGCAATGCACGTTTAATTCTGTTTATGAATTGTTTATGAATTAGAATTAAGAATAGAAAAAGGAATTGAAGTTTTTATTATTTGGTTAATGGATATGTAATTACGTTTGTGAGTTGGAAATAGAAATATAACAACAGTGCTCCCTTTTATTTGGTTGCAATAATAGTAATGAAGAATAAATATTGTTTGGGTTAAAAGTAAAACTAGAAAAAGCTTGTTATTGAAGCATGTTACTAGAAAGTTGTAATAATAACAATAAAAATATAATTATTTATTTTAATAGATTGTTATTTTTAATAAATAGTAATAAGAATAGGAACATATATTTATTTTTTTCTAAGAGTTATTCATGAAAATAGATTAAGATTGTCCCTTTAATTAGTTTGCAATAATAATAGTAATATGATTTATTTATGTTCATGAGGTAGCAATACTTAAAAAATTATATTTGCAATGAGAATAAAGATATTTACATTAGTTTAAGGAGCTAGTTAATAATGGTCTATGATTTCTTCCATAAGTAGGTTTTATATAAAATATAAAGCAAATTCAATTTAGAACTATTGTCATATGAATAATAATAATAATAATAATAATAATAATAATAATAATAATAATA